>JAGFZM010001633.1:255886-293386 GCA_017657215.1 Limnothrissa miodon
TGACTTTGCTGCGCTTCAATCACAAACACTCACACATACACACACACATACATATTCAGAAATGGAGAGAGAGAAAGAGAGATAGAGAGTGCAAAGAGAGAGAGACATTCCTGGCAGTGCTTCGTTACTACAGACTGAATGCTATGTGTACTGGGTGTCTGGTGGAAACACTTCTATACTGCATAAAATGAAACACTTCTATACTGCATAAAAAAGAACATTCTATAGTGCGATAAAAAAATCACAGTAGCGTCTCAAGGATATGTTTGAGAGAGATCCTTATAAGAGCCTTGTAGATGAAGGATATTATATCAAAAACATTCTGTCCTTACATAAAACTAATGTAAAGTATTAGTAAGACCATTAGTGATGACCACCACTGATGCTGACTTACAAAGTGCTTAGAGGATCTGCCCCTTTTTATCTAAGCGCTCTCATAAAAGCTCAGGCTACCCCCCGACAACTCCGGTCCTCCAATGACTGTCGACTGGCAGTCCCAGCACCTCGCCCAAGGCAATCCAGACTCTTCTCATGTGTCGTCCCACGCTGGTGGAATGACCTACCAAAAACAATCAGAACAGGGCCATCTCTGGAGGCCTTCAAAAAGCTCTTAAAGACCCTGCTATTCAGAGAACATCTTCTATCCTAGCACTAAAATGAACTGAAGCACTATCCCCTAGCACTATGCTCCTTAAGGTTTCTGCTATGTAGCTTGATTGTTATCCTCGTTTTGTAAGTCGCTTTGGATAAAAGCGTCTGCTAAATGCATAAATGTAAATGTAAATGTAAATTAGTGAAGGCACTGTGGCTCAGTGGGCTAAGGCGTCGTGCCATGACTCCGGCGACCCGGGTTCGAATTCAACCTGTGGTTCTTTGTCCTGCCCCATCTCTCTCTCTCTCCCATGCATTTCCTGTCTGTCTCTCCACTATTCAAATAAAAGGCAAAAAATATCTAAAAGAAATACTATTAGTTCTTGTGGATCTGTGAGTTTCTTGAATCTTCTTGTCTTAAAATTTACATTTTTTTAATGTAAATCTTATGTACTGTACATACTGTGCTTTCATCAAAACCTCTGATTTGAAGAAGTCTGGAATCCCCTTGTGCATAGCCATAGGTCGGCCCACATTTATGATTTCATATAATATGTGCTCACTCACAGATGATACTTGGCCTCGTTAATTCTGTCTATTCTTTTATATGAATTTATAACCTCCTTTGAAGCCCCTGCAGAGCGCTTTGATACTGCTCCAGGTTTGGAGCGTGGGAGTTGAAACCATTATGTCCTGGTTTTGTGGCATGGAGGTGCTGTGCTGCTCTCTCTTTTTCTCTAACTCCCTCTTCTCTCTTTCTCTCTCACCCTCTCTCTGTTTAACAGAGAGAACTGCAGTGATACGGTTTCTTCGGGTTAATCTCTTTCCCGCTGGCCACAGTACATTAGAGGTCTGTAGGAAAACAAGCTTTAATTGCCTGTTATGTTAGGAAATGTAACGTTACTATGGCCTCAGAGTGTTTTATCAAATAATCGATTTCACTCATCCAGCAGGTCCACCCCGGAACCATTTGCTCTTATTCCAAATAAATATTTCATGCACAATGTGCTTCCCAGAACTGATGCTGCACACCGTGAGGTAACAACAATAACAACAAAAAATACACCCACACACTTTCAGTTTCACTTGAAGTGTTCATTTGATTACAAACATATTGGTCTTCAAACCTTTGACTGGGGATTCCGAGCTGCGAGACAAAATATCCTTTTTGATTAAATGAATACTTCAAGTGAAAAACAATGCATGCAGGAGTTTGTCTCCAGTGTAAGCCTACCTGTTATACATTGTAGAAGGCATAGAAAAAAAATCTCTTTTGGCAGGTAACACAAGCACACCACTCATACTGTCCCACGACATATAACACCGACACACTCTCTACTGACACACAAAATGCAACATGCACTCAGCATGCACCTCCCTTCCTCCTCTTTCCACCCCCACCCAGCCTCCACATCCATGCAGAATTTTAAGATACAAGAGGCAAAAATGTTTGCTCTGAAAAACAGTATTAGCAAAATACCAAATTTTAGGATATTTTTTAGGAGTATTTGTAATTTGCAATTTTAGGATATTAGTAAATAAACATGATTTTATTCTTCTCTCCTCTCCTGATGAACTGAAATAGAGGCCAATTTACTGTTTAAAGCATGGCATGCTCACTCACACAAAAGCATTGCTCTAATGCATACTGTAACTGTATTTAGAGTGAAAATCCATTGGGCTTCCACTTCTACTAATTATATTACTGTACCACTGATGTAATGCTGTTGTACAGTAACATTGCTCTTAGACTTCCTCCTTAAGTTATGCTTGACCGGCACCTGGGGGCTGACCATCACAGGTTTAAATGTCATTGATCAGAAGAGAAAGCTAACATTGGAAGCTCTCTGCCCTAACCTTGGCTATTAGGCAAAATAACCTTATACCGTAATACGATTATTGTGCTGTAGCCTTGAGCATTGGGGCCACCAGGGGCCAGGTCCCTAGTCAGCCTATTGAAATGGTGTGTGAATTTTGTGTATCAGATCAGAATGCTTACTCGCTGTTAACACACTCTGTAAGGCACAAGAGTGTAGCCTATCACCCTTTTTACATGATCAAAATGAAATGACCTTTAGAAAATCCAAAAATGAAAGGGGTTGGTTATGTGTCAAGACTAAACTGCTGTAACTTTAATTACTGTAAATGCTTAGTCAAGGCTTCTGTGGGACTTGACCTTAAAACTGCAATGCACATTGGGCCATAGGCAGTACAGTTAGTGAGCTTGAATGACAGCATGTAGGAAACTGGGGACTGTCTTTCTGTATGAGTGTGTGTGTGTGTGTGTGTGGGGGGGGGGTGCGTGTGTATATGTGTCAGTGCTAGTGTCAGTGTGTATGTGTCTTCCTCTGGACTTGTGAGGTTAATGGAGCAAACAGTCCAGAGAGAGGGGGAGAGAGAGAGAGAGAGAGAGAGAGAGAGAGAGAGAAAGAGAGCCTAAAAAATAGAGACAAGAAAGCCTTAAGAAAGTAGTAGTTGAGATGTAAAACCTACGCTGGTTCTTTATATGGGCAGAGCACTACTAAAAGGACATGTCCTTTCAGTAGTCCATGCATCTTCCTGGAGAGACTGGGTCAGAGCCAGAATAGCGAGCAGGATTCCCCCACTTTCAAGTCCCCGTAACCCATATGTACGGCACAGAGGAGAGGCAGAACGCCCCCTCCCCCCCCTCCCGCCTTCCCTCTTTCCCACTGGAGGCCCAGAGTCTGAGCACAGCCAAGGAGAAAGGCCCCGTACTGCAGCCCTTAGGGGGGAGAGCCGCCTCCATGCTGAGATTTTCCTCCACACCCCTCAGCTGAGCTGAAATGCACATGTACTTGTACAGGCAGCCCCGCGTGTGCCGTCTGTGATTCCTTATTCTATATGAAGCCTGTTATCAACTGCACTGTATGCAAAGATGAAAGAGACTTACTTTAATCTTTGGCGGGGTGTCTGTGTGTATGTGTGTGGGGGGGTGGGGTGGAGTGGGGGTGATTAGATCTTATGAAGAAACATGAATGCCTATTGATGTCTTCTTGACTGGTGCGCAGCTTGCGGTGTAGTTCGGAGCGAATGGTTTAGCCAAGCAGAATGGTCATGCACTGGGCTGCCACTGACTTCAGAACGGCCTTGTATGATCCTTTGTGTTTATCAAAGGCTAAATTCATGCTGTATTAAGAGCCAGGTACTCTTGCTGTGTCATTAAAAGCAACGGTGTGTCATGTTTTTTAAAAGTCTGCAGTGCAGCAGTTAGTTAGGTAACACGAGCAAATTCTTTTGGTTATATGAGGGCAAATTAAACCAGTTGCTGAGCACAACCAGACCAATTAATTTTGGGATGGAACCAAAAATGAGCAGTTTACAGCATGGTACTGTACGTAATGTCATGCCAGCTACTTTGCAGAAATATATGAGATTAGATTTGGTAAACAGTGACAGTTGGTCACCTGTGCTTGTATTTTGTTTGTACTTTGTTTTGGAAGGCAAGTCTTGAAATCACCAGATTTTAAACAAAAAAACACACCTGTTTTATTTAAGGTGCTGTTTTTGAAGTTAAATAAAATTAAATACATTTGATAACTAGTAGAATCAACATTCTAAAGACTGTATGGGTCCATGGTTCTGTATATCTGAAGAGTAATATTGTTGGTGAAGGCATCCTTACACTGGAATTGTTGAAGATCCCTCACCTCATGGTGTAGAGCAAGGAGCCATCTTCCTGCAGGCGCAGCAGTTTGTTGGGGGTGGTCATGTTGTGGGCTATGGACTTCTTTCCGTTCAGGAAGAACGTGTCGGGTGTCCAGATGTTACTTGCTAGCAGGTTGTTGAGAGGCAGAATGTCCATGGGTCCTTTGAAACGTAAACGTTCATCCTTCCAGCTTTGGCGGAAAAACACATCAATAGTGTACTCCTGTACAAAAAATAACATCATTAGATTAGCACGAACACCAGATGTTCTACAATGCTGTTCTATGTGCCGTTGGCCAAAGCTTGCACAAATCATGCAAGCACTGGAAAGAATAACATGTCTTACATTGTAAAAATGAGTTACAGGACCCCCAACTACTTTATTATTAGTGTATTAAGTGTAATAATACCAGGCCTCTACTAAATGACACTTTTATTTTCAATTGCAACTTTTGCTGATTTCAATGCACTTTCAGTGCTGCTGCATTGTGCACATCTTGACCCCTCTCTATGGAGTTCAAATGGGGAGAGACCAAGTCCTCTCCAAGCGAACCGTAGGGAATCTGTAGCATGCTATTACATGATATGCTCACATTATTCAGGCTATGTTGATGCATGCATGAAATGCATTCAAAACAGACACCAGCATAAATAACTGATTTAAAGAAGCACCACTAATATCTATGGATTTGATGGAATTAGTGCTAAGACACTGTGTGTGTGTGTGTTGTGTGTGTGCGTGTGTGTGGTTGGGGAGGGGATGTACAGTATGTTTGTATGTGTGGGTGTGTTTGGGTGTATGTATAAGGGAGAGAGGCCGTAGTACTTACCATCTCTGTGTCGGACACTGGACCAAAGCTTGTGACAAAAATGTTTGTCTTAATCTCCGTCACCATCTCTGCAGGAGCCCAACACAAAAAGATGTGTCACAGGACAAGTTTGCAGTCAGATTTATCTGGTTTGCAATCTTGATAATGTAACACTACACTTGTGTGTATGTGTGTGTTTGTGTGTGTGCGTGTCTGTGTGTGTTAAAAATCACAAAAAAATCTTCCTAAAAATCCTGTGTCTTATGAGTCAGAGAGTGATATGTCTCTCACTCTTTCAGTCTCTCTCTCTCTTTTCTCGCATTCTTTTGGTTGGTGTGAATAGGCCAGGATAGTTCCTACTCCTGCACACTGCCTTCTTTCCACCACTCAGAACAATGCACCTGCCTGCTCACTAAAGAGCTGTGGCTCTCTCAAGGTCGTGAGCCACAGACAGATCTGCGGTTCGCTGGAACACGCTCAACTCAACTGCGCTGTTGAGATGCACCAAGGATCTGGCACTTGCTTTCAGTGAATACATCTCATTCGAATGTGTATGAATAACAAAGCTATTTCCCAATAAATTATTATGTATAGCTAGACATCCAAACATGAGACACCTCTTGAGAATCATGCTCATAAGTTGAGAGTGCAACTTATGCAAGTTATTCAAGACTGAATGAAAATAAATACTTGTAAATTTAAAATCTTAGAACCAAAGCACAGGGCCTAAATGGACCAATAAAAAAAAAAAAAAACACTGAACAACCTAAGTAGGCTTTTAGGACAAATACATGCTTGTGATGTGGTGGGTTATACCTCCCAGTCCAGGGCGAAGTCTGTTGTCATAGCCATCCAGTAAGCCATCTAATATTCGGGTGAATATAGTAATGTTGTCATTCAGTTCAGATTCTTTGGGTGTTGGTGTTGTTGCTGTCTGAGACAAACTAATAAGAAATACTGAAATCAAAATTTTGGCTGAAAAACAAACTTTTACTTTTATACTATGAATAATAGGCTATATGAAACCTGATAACCTGAAACCTGAAAATGTTTGAAACCTGATATAGCCTAACACTGAAAATACAAATAATGTCAGTAATATTTTCTTCTCTTTTACTGATGTTTGCTATTACTGTATGTTACAGTAAAATACTAAAAGTAAAGAGGACAAACAATAGGCTACCCATCGTCGCGTCTGAACTCCGAATCTTACCTCAAACGGCACAAGAGGCACCCAAGCACGACACCGATCCATATACTTCTCATTTTGGAGCTGCGGCGCATTCCATAGCCCATTCCTGTGATAAATGAAGATTGCACCGATTCAGAGAGCCCTAAGCAATGTCCTGCAGCTTTGTAGCAGACTTGGAGCTCAGTGTCTGTCTTTCAACAGCAGATATTATTCAGTAGAATATAAGCAGTACAGACAGTGATTTTTTAGTAGGCTACTATAAATAACAGTCCTAATACTGTTAGCAGTAGTAGTAGTAGTAGAAGTAATAATAATAATAATAATAATAATAATAATAATAGCACTAATAATAACTTAATTATATAATAGGTAATAGCCTAAGTTTAAAGTACAGAATATTAGAAGTCTTTCTCAGATCACGCCTTAATACAGTTAGCACTCATTTAGTTCGCATCTTCTTGTCGCACTGATCTAGAAAAGTGTTTCTTTTTCTAGAAACTCACAAGTGGTAGGATTTTCAAAGCGGTGGACAAACCTAAAAATCTGTGGGAAAAATCAAACGACCGGTTCTCTTAAAACCCTCTTTACAGTTACAATAGGGCTCAAGCGTTTCAACAACCTCGGGCGAAAGGCTTGGTTTTGAGACACGGATCTGTAGCGGACAATGGTAAATGGCTTTGGATCTTGCATTAAGAGATATGAACGTTAAACAGCCTACCTGAAAAGTGCGCTGCGTGTTATTGGTCTTGCAAAATTCCCCTAGACTTGATGTTCAAATCCCGCAATATTCACAGTGTAACAGCAGGGCATCGCATTCTTTTTTCTTTAGAAATATCCTGTCTTGTTCTTGGACTTCGAATTCCAAAGAACCTCATCATCTTATTCAAAGATACATTTCAGTGGAAAATCTGAGAGAAAATAGGCTACTGCCTAAAATCGAGAACGTCCTAGACACCATCAGGCAAAATCCTTATCAGTAAAATATCCGCGTAAATCACTGCCTACTCTTTGCCTTACCAACACTTTTTTTTCTTTCATACGTTTCACTGCTTTCTCAGACTAGTTTCCTCTGTTTGCATTGTTGGAACATTACATCGGTCTTCTACATAGCTACACCAATGGACATTACTGATAGGCTACAACTGTCCGTTTCTATTCTCACCGCCGAACTGTCACACTGGGGGTTGAATATTTGGACCAAAAGTAAAGGGACGTCACTCCACCACAAATCACACGCCTACGAAACAAGACGACACGATTCAGAGAGATTAGATGTTACAACACTTTTAATGAAGTAACATGCCCTGTTGTTTAAGGCGCAACTTTGATCAACCATGAATTTCTCAATATTTTACTTACCGGCAATCTTTCTCTCCGTTAGTTATGAAATATCATCTCTAGTTGGTCACCGGTGGAATGCTGTCCATGGTTTTACGGAGATTATAGAATGAAAGTTGACTGCATCGTCAGCCTGTTTGTGTCAAGAACGGTTTGAGGAACTCCCGACATTCAAATGACAATCTGAACGTAATGATGTATTATAAAATCATCAACTCTCTAGAACAGACCTACTCTGTTTCAAACTGTATTTTTTTTAACTGCAGAAGATAAAATGAGCATCCAGTAGGCTAGTAGCCCCCATGAGATGTTTTGAAGTTTTAAATGATCTATGAGAAAAGAACAACTGCACTCTCGGTCTCCGTGCTTCATAGGGAACCACCAGGACGCGCAATTATGAGGGCTGCCATCAGAGGGAACTCTAGACCCGTCGTTTTCTGGTAGCAATGTGGGTTATTGTGACTTCACAGTCTTAAAGCTCTGGTACATGTTGTGTTTATTACATTTTTTTTTTTTTTTACTTTGACCGGAGCTGCTTTTTCAGATTATTTGGCCATATAACCTATTATGCTACATTCAGCGTTGGTTGCTACTTGATTCTCAGAAAGGCAAGTAGCCTAATTCACAAGTGTCACACTGGCTGGCTGTTCTCTGGGTCCACCAAACCATGAGGAATCAGGGCTATCTTTTGATTAAAAATCTGTATCAATAAAATGTCTTCCTGTTAAAAAGCTTTCCAGATCGTTGATTAGATTGTTTAAGATTATTTTTTTTCAATTGTGTTTAATGTGTGGTCTGGTTAGCCTTTGGAGAGGCTGCCCGGCCACCGCATGCTTAATGACTTTATTGGCCTGCTCCACTCTTGAGAGTTAGGTAGGAAACAGATGTGCCTTCCATGATTCACAGCTGAAGCACCTGTGTCCCCTAAGCCTGGTTCAATGATGCATTTGCATTTAGTTTATCCCCAAATCCCCCAAACAGTATAGTTAGATATTCTCATGTAGGCTATTTAGGGTAAAAGACAAATTAGTCCACATGTGTTAAAAGAGGGCATCATTCTCATGTTTCCTATGAAAGGGTTAACTGTCTGTGGCACTTGGCCAGCTGTTCATCAGATAATCTGTCAGCACCTAAGGCTCTCAAAAAATATTCGAATAAATGCTGCCTGTTCTAATGTTTACATCCATCCCTGGATGAGTAAGTGCAATTAAGTGACAATCCAAATTTTCTTTGTTTTTCAGGAATGCCATTGATGGAAACAAAAAGCTATTTGCAATCTATGACACAAGGTAAGGATTTTATGTCTATCCAGATGTGTATGCTGTTTTCACCACCAGAGTGAGTTACCAATTCAATACCCTGCATGGAATATTCTCCGAACTAAATCCCAACACACATTACCAACTCAGTGAGCATATGTACAAACTTCTCTTTGTGGACCTTTTTCAGCCTAAAATGGATTGGAAACAATTCAGCTATGCACGGTATCTCCATGAAAACGGGTGATAAAAAGGGAACTATCCATCAACACCTAAAAGAGGACAAGTGAAATCTCATTAGCTGGAGTTGGTCTTACCACCCCTCCATCGACCAATAAAGAAAAGCTTAGACTGTAATCATCCAAAATCCTCTTGAGAGATATTAAACACATTACATGAAAGACAATGAAAAAAGTGACAGTGATAGTGTAATTTCTGACTATGCAGCACACAAAGCACACATGCTAGAAATGACAAGGTTCCATGTTTCTTCTCGCTGCTTTATTGGAGAGAGACAAAGAAGACAATCCCTCTGAGTGTTTATTACTCTTCAGTGGAGTCCATGGTAGGATATGCTTCCGTCTGCCTACACGCAGGAGACGGTTTCCAGATGGCTAATCTTCGCAACTAGGGTGCCATGATGTATATGACTGTGTGTGGGTGACTGTGAGTAAGATCTGTTTGAAGAATATCCCTTTGCTGTTCATACTCACTCAGACCCCTTAAAGGGGCGATTTGATTTAGTCTGTTGATATAATCCAAAAGTAAATCAAATCATTAACCTCTTAATGCATGCACTTGTACCACATGGCTGATTTTATTTATTTTTAAAGTCAGTATTACCAAAGCAATGAAAAGCCTCATTTGTTGTTTAAGGTTCTCTTGCAAATATCTACCACTTTTAGCCTAGTCGTTTTTCAAAACCCTTTTAACAATATGGGGAAATACATTTAGTGTATTCCATAGCATTAACACTGCCAGCAGTTTCAGGAAACCTGCAAGCTGTTCAAAAGTAGAGAACGCCAGTTTGTTGACAATCTGCTGAATTTCACAAAGCATGTATAGGTTTAGAATTACTTAAGAAAACATAATTATTTCAATTAATCAGTCAATCAATCAATTATTCAATCAATAAATCAATCAAATGATCACTGGATTTATTTAACTCTATTTCCACCCAGTTGCTCATGTAATAGGCCTACCACTTAAATTAATAAGAAGAATATTCTTAATAATTATTTTAATTGTTTCTCAGACCAGCATAATACAATTTGAAAATAAACCTTGCAACCTGACCCGTAACACAGCGCGGACCAACTGGAGTCGGGCTGTAAAGCCATTAGGGTGAGAAACTGCCCATTCACATCCTGACCATATCTGCTAACTAATGGAAGAAGAGAGCTTTAGGTGGTCATTCTCCCAAACCACTGTCTGGGGCACCCCTAGCTCTCCAGCTTCCTAAGGACACAGCACTAGACGAGAAACCCTCTAGTTAGGTCTGCTGCCCACCCAGAGATGGTTCATTCAAATCAAAACAGATCAACTTAACAAGATTGTTTTATTAGCTCGGTGATACGTTTTTTTAAGACTTGGGATCAACCATTATACTAGAGCTTAATCTCCATCCACCTGTCAGCGTGCTTTGAGAATCTGATTATGGATTATAAGATTGTCTGGAGGCCTACTTTAAAGGGCTTAATATCTATTGATGGACAGAGAAGGTGAAGACATGTAATACTTTAGATGGCTTTCATAAAGAAAGGCATCATTAGAAGGGAGGATTTTTTTCTCCCTCTGTGCCATTAGGATCTATTTAGCGTCATTAGATGCCATAAGTGTGTGTGTGTGAGTGAATGTAAGTTATTTCCTGAGTGTGTGCGTGCACACACCCGCAAGATAGCATGCAGTAATGCGTGCATGCAGTAATGATGGGTCGAAGAATAACTTTTTCATGCTGACCAATACTCTCCTTATGCTGACAAATTTGTTTCAGACTAGAGAAATATAGGCTTTCCTTTAACAGAGAGATGACTGTTGGCTGTTTTGGTGCACAACATTTTTCCCGTAGATGTTATGCATCAAGCACCATGGCAATTTTGGGCATAGAATGCTGAAAACCATCATCCAAAACTATTGCTCTACAATGTATTTGGATGGCTAGTCTACATATTGAAAAACTGCCATACCTCTTATGACCTGGGATACTTTAGATCTGATTTTTTCTTGTAAAATCTGTTTAGAGGAATTGTTTCACTTACGAAAGACAATGAATGAATACTACATCTCTAATTAGGAGTTTATAGTAATTGACAGCAAACTTAAGTATACTTGAATAAATTCGGTATATTGCGTACAAGCATTATTTTTTTCTATTAGATTCATTTAGTTTCTATTTCGATAACAACATGAACAGCCTTGAACTTGCCTGAAGCATTAATGACAACTACTAAGTTATCCTACAACAAATTATAATTTAAAACATGAATAAAGGAGCACCCAAGCACAATATGCCACCCCTGCCTTCTAAAACCTGTTGTTTGCACTTAAAAGAAACATTAATTATTCTTTTCAGCAATTGTTCAAATCAGCGTAAAAAACACTCTGGCTTGCTTTCTGAGCGTCACGTGAGTGCAGTGCTCCTGGTGCACTTAACGCTACGCTCGGCATTCCAATAGTAAAACTCTTTACCACGTCACCGCAACGCATTTTGTCTCAACACTTACTCTTAGAGAAGTGGCGGTTTTCAAAATAACACTCACGACAATTTTGTCAAAGTGATGTAACACCTGTGCCAGCATGGATATTTGAAAACAGAAGATGGTCATTTCAAACGGTGCTTATTACGCATCTACTAACACAGCAATCCGCGTCTTATGTGTTGAATCGAGACCAAAACAAAGCTTGGACGTAAGACCAGAGTTGGCGGAGGGTGTGCAGCTAGAGGATTGTAGAGCAGCGGAAAAATCTAAGGATGGATATCTGGGTTAGAATCAACCACCGACTCTCCTAGTAATACTTGTGCAAAACAAAATGCACGGTTTTTATCAAATGCGCATCCAAATAACAATCTGCCTCTCAAAGAGTGAGCGAAAACCCGGATTGCAGCAGAGTATTTTCTTGTAACAAACCGTCACAGGAGTCTACAACGACTTCTTAGCAAAGAACTACTTATGGAATAACCTGTAACAACCCGTTGGTATATGCCGGAAAACCCTAACAACCTCCGTTTTTTTCACTCGATTCCTTAAAAGAATAAAATAAGGAATGTTTGGATTAAAGAAACGAAAGCTGTTTGGCGTTCTCTCGGTACCGGTCATTGTGGCAGTGATGTGTTGTGCACAGAGGTGAGTATATCTGATAAACGGGTGTGCGTGGAAGGTCTTGATGTTGTGAAGAAATTAGGGTAACCCTTCTTTTTCTTCACTTTCAGCGCGAATGAGCCCGGGAATATGTCTTATGTGAAAGAAACAGTGGACAAACTCCTAAAAGGATACGACATTCGCCTTCGCCCAGACTTTGGAGGTATGTACTGTTGCCTCTGGTAACCTTCCGATTGCCCCTAATATGCTGTCCAAACTTCATTTAAGTCCAAATGTTATTTTCCCGGACGGTACGACATTAAAAACATGCATGCCATGTTTATCTTAGGAGCGCCGGTGGCCGTTGGAATGAGTATAGACGTGGCAAGTATAGACATGGTGTCTGAAGTCAATATGGTAAGTCTATCTCCACCTCCATAGTACCGATCATTATTTATCTGAGCCATCTGCTGTTATGTTAGCCAGGTGTAGATATTGTTTTAATGACCCATTTGCCAACCAACTGATGCGTTGGTGTGCCCTCATGAATAACGAACTGCAACATGGAACATTTAATTACCGTTTACCTCAGATGGCGCACTACTAGAAAAACAAGATGATTGACAGGTGCTGGTGGCCCTTCAGTGTATCTTCCACTCTTTGCTCGGGTTATTTTGGTTGGCTTGGCACAAAGTATGATCAAGCTGTGAAATATTTGTCTTTAGACAGAGTGCGAATGAAGAATTCATTTGGCCCTGAGAAAGACTGAGATATTTGTTATTCTCTAATTTAGAGAGTAAAGGAAAGAAAGAATTCAATTATTTTATTGTTGTCCTGTCACAGATAACTTCCTAGCTTGTTGCTTTACTGAGGCATGGCACATAAGTGGATTCCATCTCTTCATGCATTTTGCTAAAACATAGCTCAAGTAAAATGCTCAGATCTGCAAACCTGTTTCTCAGCAAAATCCTATCAACCCTAATAGGTTGAAGGTCAGGGTCCTGGTTTGCACAGTTGCTGAAATGACCTCAGGATGGACTTGCATACGCCAGTGTGCGCAAACACACACACACACACACACCATCCATCTTAATTTTGAAATGTGAGGTGCTTGCTGACTGAGCAGGGTGTGTTCCCAGGTAGGAACAGCCATTCATGTCATCTGGACAAGAATTGATTGCGGATGCTTCCCTGGAGCATGAGCAAAAACCAAGGAAAGGAGCCCAGCTAGGAGGAAATAACATACATGTCACGAAATGCAACACATGCATGTCCATAATCTTTTCAGTTGGTTTCATATATATTTTTAGCAATGCTTTTCTGATGTCATAATGATTATAAGCACTAAATAGGTCCATTGTCTTGCAGCACTACTTTTCCTTCTATTTTTGTATTCTTTATGTTAACTAATGCAAGGTGTTAAAGCAAGTATAAGCATTCTGGACGAGAGTTCCTAGAGGCATCCTGTGTGGCACATCTTTGTCGTTTTCAGCCAAGTCCATTTGATTATCATTAGTGTCTCTGTTGGAGCACACCTGGCAACTCTGAAGCATTATCACTTCTGTCTGGTCCCCACTGTCCCAAACATATGAGACCGCTGGCTGTGTCTGATTTACTGTGGCTAACAGACACTGCAGCAAGCAGATGGGGCCCGGGGCACAGGGCTCCCCTTTCACCTAGGCATCATCTCACAGTGACAGCCCAGGCCAAGCCCTTATCCACCCCCATTTGGCAGGCGCATGTGCCCTGGAGTTGAAAAAATGAACCATAATAGATTATACAAAGACTGAGCACCTGGGCTGAAGCTCAGTGGGTAGCATGGGAAGCAACACCACTCCAGACAGTCAGGGAAATTGTTTGAGTTGCAGAGGTGTAATGTTTTGAAAGGCTTTAAAAAGCTTCGCTTTAGAATATAGACATTTTGATTGCCATTTTGATAAGCATTAGCAGTGCAGGGAAATAATCATATTGGATGAACCTGATGAACCTTCTTCTCCACCTTTTTAAACGTGGGTTTGGCAAAGTTAGGTGGAGGAGGAGGAGGGGAAAGTCTGATGAAATCGCAGTTGAGTAATTTTAATGGAAAGCTTTTTAAACAGAGAGAATGTTTTGCTCTGGACATGCTGAGGCATAGTGAAGGCAGGGACTACGGTGGCTCAGAATCAGAAAGACGTTTTCGAAAGAAAAAAAAGATCAAGGTCACACAGTCATTGTTACAATAGCAAATATAATCCACTAGACACATTTAGCATGAATATGAGAGAATATCCCAATTTTAGTGAGCCATTATGGAAAATGGACAGGGCTCATTGATGTGGGTTTGAGTCAGTGTCTGACGAGGTTGGGGCAGTAACGTCAGCATTAATGTCAAGAAGGGATCATTTCAATTTCAAACAGTAGTACTTTTTGAGGGAAATATTGGTTTACAAGGTCTCATTGATAATATCGTATGGTTGGCATACTCTGTCATATCCTGCTAAAGTTCCACTTGTTTGCAGAAGTTTGAGAAAGTTTTCTCTCAACTTGGCCTCTCCAGTGACACTGTCCATGGTCCTGAACAGCAAACATAAGTTGTCCTTAATACAATTGCAGTACTCTGCACAACCTGTCCACCTATCCACTCAGATTTTTTGGTGCATAAAATTGGTGTATTGATTGATGTATTCTTTGGGCTATATTAGTTACATCAATTATTAACTGCAGTCAAAGCAATGTTATTTGGCAAATTAATAATTTATGGTCACCATAGTGGATGATATTTGAATTATGAAGTCGAAACTTTGCATTATGAAAGATAATTGATGAAAGATTTATAAAAGATTATTTATATCCCCTTCAAAGTCTGGAGGAATCTTTTTTCAGCAGTGGATTATCTCTCTTTAGAGTGGCAAATTAGGATTATTGTACATTCTGGTATTGTTAGCAACAGTGTGGCAGAGAATGCAGAGAAAGAGAGAGAGAGAGAGAGAGAGAGAGAGAGAGAGAGAGAGAGAGAGAGAGAACCATCTAGGTTCCTTGTAGAAATCTCTGTAGAGCATGGAGCGTGGCACTGTCAGAAAGACCTCCCCACATGCGGGGATTACCCTTCATGCTGAGGCATGATTGCCATTCTGAGATCCAGATTATTGCGTGTGTGTGTGTGTATGTCTGTGTGAGTGTCAGATTGACAGAAATGGAGAAGCAAAAGTGGGTGTAACAACAGTAACACAAAGCCTCCCGAACAAGGCAGGCAAATCTGAAGCTTCAGGCAAGCTTGACTTCTTCTCAATTGCTCCATCGCTGTGTGGTGGTGGAGTAATTGAAAATCAATAATCCTAATCCCAATCCCCATATGCACATTTCTCTTATGTGCTAGTAGGGCAGGTTGATCAGGTTTATCACTGTAACTGATATATTTTGATTAGGGATGTACCAAATCTAGGATTTAGTCCCGGATAGGGCCAAACATCAGCACATGAATCCTCACATTTTCTGCACTGACTGATTTGATGGGAAAGGGAAAGTAATGCACATTTCCTGTGAAATGTAGACAAATGAGACACTAGGCAAATGAGACACTTTCCATTAACACTGCAACGCAGACAGTGCATGACATGTTTTCTCCGTGAAATGATCTCTTAACAGCCATGAATTGGCTAATTTCATTTCTCGAGCAGGCATGGAGAAATTCCAGACTCTTAATCTCACGTGGAAAGTGGAAAGGGAGATTTTGACCATGAAACTAACAGATCTCACACAACCTTTACCAATGATCTCCCGGATCTCACAAAGTTTCATATTTTAGTTACTTTGATTTTCCCTGTAATTGGATTATTAAATAATTGTTGGTAATGGTAGTAGCCTACAGGACGGACACATGCAATGAAGGCTCTTCCTCCGAATGAGGATTACTTTTTCACTTTTTCACTTTTTCAGTCCATCAAATGACACCAAAAGAAAAAAAAAATATTAACACACAAGACTTAATCCAAGTAAATAAGACGAGATAGAGTAGGATCTTCAGATGAAGGGAGGCAAACAGGATAAAGAGAAAGGTTGGCTGTGAGCGTGGTCATGTCCAGATAAAAGTTCTAGGACTCGAATTTGGCTACATTTCATACACTGGACCATGGTGTGTAATAGGGGTGTAACGGTTTACCGTATTTTCACATATATAAAGCGCACACGTGTATAACGCGGATACGCGTATAGCGCGCAGAGACAAAGCAATTATGTAAAAAACAATTTGTCATAGCGCGCCCATACGTATACCACGCATGCTTCCCATTTAAAAACTCCGACCACCCCTACAATCAATGTTTTAATCTATAAAGAATTTTAGACAGCCAAAATTTACGCCGCACACTACAAGACAATTTCTCAATTTTAACATTTGGCCTCATTTTTAGCCTATCTGACGTGTTTATGAGCATCTTGATTTAGCGAAAGAAACAGAAGAGAAAAGCTCAAGCATTGTCTTTGTGTTGAGGGAAAGAAAACGATTTACGCAATGTTAACAGGTAGAGGATATAAGGAACATTTTAAGAATGACAGTAGAGGAATTTGAGGTGCTTAGTAGCCCTAATAGTTGCGCCAATAAAGAAACACCAAGATTAGAAAGGCTGTCAGTGGCAGTGAACGACTAGCCGTGAACTGCTCTGACTAACGTTAGTGCAGTTCACTGTGACATAAGTGTTTCCCATAAAATGACTGACGTTGGCCCATCATAATCTAATGTTACCATACATGGCCTAAACATGTGCACTCACATAGCAGTCATTTAAACAAAACCTGATATTTCAATCATTTGTAACAATAAAATAAACCTGCGCTTACCTATTCTGAAC
This sequence comes from Limnothrissa miodon, assembly GCA_017657215.1. NCBI lineage: Eukaryota > Metazoa > Chordata > Actinopteri > Clupeiformes > Clupeidae > Limnothrissa > Limnothrissa miodon. Next base: position 272,867 of record JAGFZM010001633.1, read on the forward strand.
TGAACTCCTATCTGAGCAAACTCACTGACGTCGGTATCGTTGGCTACTATAGTAGCCTATAGGGGTGGGTGGATCGATTAATCGATATTAAAGTTGTATCAGATCGATACCAGCGAGATTAAATTAATAGTTTAACCTCTAGTTTCCAATTTAATGTTTAGTAGGAAATTAATGTTTCCGTCACTTCAGTGCTCGACCAACTCCACTGAGTTTATTACATGTGTACTCTGCCTCGGCATTCCGCTGTGATTCGCATTTGTTCTGTCATGTGACATACCACGTAACTTGTTCAGTGCTGCAGCAGCCCAACGTAAACAGTGAAGATACAAATGTAAAGGACATATTTTGCAGGGCCTGACAATGATGAAATTAAAGTGATGGTTTGGAATAAATTCTAATCATAGCCTTGTTACAAACGCTTGGTGAGTGTTGTCAATAGCAGGGACAGTAAAAAAAATGGATAGCTTACACTAACTCAATAGAACATAAGCTCTATAACTCTATTTCCCATACACAGAGTTCAAATCACACACAAAATAAAGAAAGTATAGCCTAAAACAGGCCTCCACCTTCTCTTCATAAAACATAGGCCTATTCATTTATATAAAATAAATTGTGCTGCGTTTTTAAGTGTAATAAGTATTGTATCGGTATTGATATCAGTGATACTGACCATGTATTTACTTGGTATCGGATCAATATCAGATTTTGCAGTATCGCCCAGCACTAGTAGCCTATAGCAGCCACTGAATGTGGACAAGGCTATATAAATATCCATTACAAGTCTAATCCTCAGCAATTTTAAGTCGCATGCTTCCAGCTTGAATTTGTAATTTAAGTAGCCACCGCCATGATATGTTTTAAACTCATAGAAATTGAAAAGAGGTGGCATCGGCTGTGTAAACAAAAACTTATATAGCGCACTCAGGGATAATAGAAAATTAATCAAACCGAGCACCTCAAGAAAGTGAACCAACCGAAATTACATTATAGTGTACCGTATTTTAGTGTACTGCGCACCCCTAGTATTTAACAGAACCCAAAACATTATGATATGCCATTCTTTTGAAAAGTAAAGGTTCATATCCAAAGATACACAAGTTGTCATGTCACAACAGTGTGAATAGATCGTCTGGCTTTTGTTTTAGTGCCTCAGGGCCAAACATGTGAGTGGCTAGTTAGAATCTGATCCCATCGTGACAGAGTTTTTGGTGTTAGAATTCAGAAATGTCAAAGGATTGTCCTCAAAATGCTATTTGTGGGCCTGTATCCTCCAAGAAGCTAAACAGTGAAAGGCAGATTTGGCAAGTACACAGGTTACCTTGTGGACCTCTTGTGACATTTGAAGATGGGTAAATCTGTCAATAATCTTTTACACCACATTGATGTCCTTAATATGCCCTCATGATGGAGCGGCATGAGTTTTCAGTGTGGTTTCCTGGGTGAGCGAAAGCAATTTTCATGAGTGTGAACATATGACATTATGATTTTATTATGCACTAAACCATGATGTCTGTTGTGTTTTATGAATACCCTTCCTTTGAAACATGCTTTAGAGAGGCATACATAAAGCAACGCTGTTTTGTTCATTTGAATAAAAGGCTTCTGACATGCTCTGCCCAGGTTCAAGTAATTGAACTTGAGAGCACAAAAGGCTCTAAAATTTTCAATTATTCAGCCTGCTTCTCGGTCCCAGGTTGGTTTTAAAAGGTATTTGTTCTTTAACATTTCCACTTGATTGTCCTCACTTTTTTGCCGAGTTTTCACTATACTCTAAAAGGAAATAGGGTAGGGTTGGGTTGGGGGGGGGGGGGGGGGGGGGTGGAGTGGGACCAGAGTAGCTGCTTTTAATGTGTCCAAACTTAGCTGTTCATTTCCTCAGCCTTGTAGAACTACATAAGCTCAGGAACACCGAAAGTGACACTTGTCACACTTCAGCATTTCTGGACCTCTGAAATGTAAGGTCCACTTATACTGTAGTTTCCAATTTGTACACAAGAATGCATAACGCTTTCAGGCGAATGCTTTTCATCTTTATGAAAAAAGTCCAGCTTTGCTGCAACATCAAAACTACAGTTTCTTCAGTTTTGTTGCAGTAAATGCAATATTTTGGACACAATAGAAATGCATAGAACTACAAAGCGTTAGAAGTGCCCCCATCATGAAACTTAATGACATTAAATTTTCTGTTAAATTTTGCATTTGAATTATCAACCACCTGTGTTTTATTTTTTTAATTATACTACTTTAATATTTGGGTTAGATATAGCTGGCAGTTTAGATATTTACCGTGATTAAAACCTGTAGTGAAGATTATTTTGGGACTCAAGCAGGTCTTCTTCAAGACTGTAGCCAAGAGCTGCAGAAGCAATTTATATATTTACTGTATAGCATAGAATATAATTATAATATTATTCCAAGCGTTTATTTGCACTTGGCAGCAATCGTTGTTTTGTACACTATTATTTGTGTGCCAATATTTCATAATATTTGTGGTTTATGTTGCTCTGGATGTACTGTATATGGCAGATGTGCGGGATGCAGGGCTGCCAACTCACACGCATTGAGCGTGAGACACACTCATTTGACTGTCTTCACATGCTCACACGCCATACCTCCGATGTCACACATTTCATCTATCTGATCTTCATCAGCTCAAACTCTACCTGTGCGATCGATCAATTACACACGGCCGAACAGCCAGCGGTGTTTCTTATAGCCTGCAGAGTGCTCCCCTAACGTAGGTGGCGAACCTCGCGAGTTGAAGCTGATGTCAGATGGCGGGATAGATGCGCCCCATAATACCTCCATGGATGCACCAGTTTGAGAAGGTGGAAGAGCCCGTGCCTATTAAAAAATCTCAGGTGCAAGCTGTTGAAGATCTCTCAAACAGGAACGTATACAGGCCAGCGTGTTGCGTATTATACTTCCAAACTTAAAATAGGGTTTCTTAATTGATTTCAGCCTATGTGTTTTGTTTATATTTGGTAGCTTGTTGCTCTAACGTTAACGTTATTGTTAAAGACTTCTGAACGAGATGTAGGCCTATTATGTAGCCTATTAAAGAATGGCTTGTATTGTATTGTAAAAGAACGTTGCAATTCATGTTAATACCTAGTTCTCAAGACAAGTAGCAAAGTCGCAAATTGTCATGTAAGCAGGGTGAGCTGCAGGAATGTTGCAGCTAAGGACGTTGTACACTCTCAACTATGTTAAGTAGGCTAAGTTAGAGTTTTAACAGACTACTTTTTAGACTATTTGGTTAAGAACTATGTCATAAGGTTTGTTCAATGACTAGTTTATAAAGATAAACCTGATGTGTTAAATTATTTGGTAACACTTGACGGATGCATTCATAACACATTCATAGCAGCTGTCATAAATTGCACATGAAGCATTCATAACTGTTTCATGAGACATTTATACCAAACCTTTTCATGAATGTGGAAGACTGAACAATGACAACTTGTCAAAATAAAAGTCCAACAATCGCAAACCAGCATAGCTGTTTTTGTTCCAAACCTCTGGTCACATCACATGAGTCAATTCGCTAGTCCATTGACAACAAAACAGAACATGGTTAAGCAAAAAGTCTACATTAATTGTCACTTTACTATACGGGTTGTGAAGTATTCACAATAACTGAATTTTCACTGTGAGATAAATAGTCTATTCAGCTGACACACATTTGTGTAACCTGGAACGGTTGAACATTAGCAAAAGATGAGGGTTACCAAGGTTACATTACAAAAAAAAAACAAAAAAACATTAAGGAACAAAAATGTTACGTCTTTTTGGCACTGCACTAGCACATTGACTCATGTGATGTGACCAGGTAAGAGGTTTGGAACAAAAAAGGCAATGCTGCTTTGCGATTGTTGGACTTTTATTTTGACAAGATGTCGTTGTTCAGTCTTCCACATTCATGAAAGGTCTGGTATGAATGTCTCGTGAAACAGTTATGACTGTTTAATGTGCAGTTTATGACAGCTGCTATGAATGTGTTATGAACGCACCCGTCAAGTAAAGTGTTACCAATTATTTGAAATATCTTGAATTTTATTCAGGTAGCCTGGAAGTAGAACTAGCCCCTGAAGTTCTAAAATATTTCTAATAATATCAAACTCAAAAAGGCCACAGTCATGTAGGCCACAACAAACAGCATATGTATATGCACACTTTGGACATTTTTTGTTCATTTTCTGTTTGTAAATGTTCTGTTCTGTTGTGACTAAACCAAATGCATTTATCAAAACGTCAAAACGTGCCTACACAATGTAGGCCTACACACACAAAAAAAAATCTCACTCCAAGGTTTTTTCAAAAGTTGGCAGCCCTGGGGATGTACTCAGTGACCAAACAAACATTACTATAACATGTCTTAAAGAATGGCTAAAATTAGCTGTACATATAAGCTCAAGGCAAAATGGTGATGATGCAGCATTAATCCATGTCATGACCCCTCTACACTCATAGCAGTGAGTCTATTATGCCTAAAACTCCAAAGGCCTCTGTCTTGCACCCCCTTACATACCCACATCCTCCGCCTCCACCTCTACACTCCCACACATAAGTCCCTTTCCTCCTGTGCTGTCTATTTTTCACACAATAGTTGAATAAAGGGGAAATAAATAGACCCATACATAAGCTCATCCTTCTGTGGTATCCATAGTAATAATCATCTTTGAAGGGAACCCTAGCAAATCCGGAAGCTGTGGCCATGGAGGAACCCTGTTCTCTCCCTCCCTTCATGATTTTTTTTTTATTGTTCTTTGTGTTGGAGAAGTGGTTCCAGATATGGCAGTTTGCTAATACCACCTCAGAATGGTGGCGGCCAATCCCGACCACTTCCTCATGTATAAATAGCCTGCTGTCATGGCGATGAAAGACGCAGCAAGGCTCGAGGTGGAGAATGTGCCTGCACTGGCTCCAGGAGTGGCGCGGCGGTGGAGTCTCATTAGCAAGGCACGGGTCTGGCTGGCACACAGGAGCACTTTGTCAAGTGCCAGCATGCTCCCTTGGCCTTGCCATCACCCCGCATTGTGCAAGGCAATCACAGTAATGATAAAAAAGACAGTAAGACGTGTGCCAGCAGAGGATGTCTGGCTGATAGAGAAAGCAGTCGTTTTAGACCACAGTCCTTTTTATTTTGGAAAGGGAAGAGTAACATTCAACATGCCACTCAAGGACCATTCAGAAGAATCGATAAAAAAAAAGTGTTTCGTACTGACTCACTCTGATGTATTTCTGTGTATAACAGGGTCATATTAATGCATTTCTGTACATTGCAATGTCATGGTTGGAGGTGTGTTACCACATTATATCAAAAAAGTGATTTGCTTATAGGTTTAATTTTGTCTACGTTATGGTCTTCACTGAATAATTAATTAATTAAAAATAACAAATCACGAGAGATTTTCCAGCTGAACAACTTAAGTGTTAATCAGGTTAGTTCCTGAATGCCAAGCTCATATACATATACTTCTGTGGAGTTCAGGTGCTCATGCAATAACAGTTGGCAATTGTTAACGGATTTAAAAAGTAAAAAGATTTACTGTACATTTGCTGCCATACAATAACACTTCAGCAGCACCACAGTACTTAATCTTGTGCACATACTGCAAAACAGTGTTGTTAAGAGAACACATATGACTCCATCCAGAGATAATTTTCATTGTCTCATCTAGTTGGTGGGAGTCGGTAACTCCAGCCCAGGCTGAGTGCAGCCTGCGAAAGCCGGATGCATTTCCCTCTCGCTGCCGTTCCGAGGGATTTGAAATGAATGCTGGGTGGCCTGATGGGAATGGGAGTGTAATGAGTGCTAGAAAGAGCACCCGCAGCACGCTAAAGCCTCCTTAGCGGCAGCTTTTACAGGACCCTTGCAGGACGCGGACAAGCCTCGTTTCCCCGCCTCCAACAGTGTTTGGCCTCATTGCCTTATGCACGCCTGTGTGTCATTCGTATGGTCATATGTGTGTGTGGTGTGTGTATGCATAATGCATGCATGCGTATACATGTGCATGTGTATGCATGTGTGTGTGTGTATGCATGTGTGTGTATGCATGTGTGTGTGTGTGTGTGTGTGTGTGTGTGTTCTAAATCAGGGGAATACAGAGGAAGGAAGAAAGAGCAATAGAAAAGAGGACTCAGGAAGTATACAATTCCTACTGTTGGACAGCTTTAATGTTCCTTTATAAAGCCCTTTAAGTAATAATCGTATGTGTTATGTCATTAAGTGTAACAGCTTGCCAGCATGCTAGTGATGTTTAACACAATGAGTACACACTTATTAATTAGTAATTATGGAGGGATATGTAATTAGCAGCTTTTGGTAGTAGCTTTCTACATTAGCCATTTCAAAGGTTTGATGGCATTTGTACATGATGTGGAAAGCATTTTTATTTCTTGGTCCAGTGATAACACGATCTGTCATGCAGCGCTTTCTCAACTTCCATCAGGGATTGGGAAATGGGTCTGAAGTGCTTTTGGACTCATAATCATCCGCCGAGTGCATTGATCACACTTAAACAGCACTCAGAGTTATTGTAATACTGGCCAGGCCTATTGTAGGCTGTACAGGAAGGGCTGCACTGAGTCAATGAATCATCTGAGAGAAGCATGGGGGGCACTCACACTGAACCATAGTCATCCATATGTGGCTCCGCATACAAGCCATGCTCTGGTCTTGCCTCAGTCGTGACAGAGTGGCCAGGTCGACACATATTAAGACACGTGCAAACTGGTAAATGTGCAGACAGTGAAAAAAACGCGACAACACACACACACACACACACACACACACACATACGTGACAGCAAAGTGACACAACTGTTGCCAGTGTTCCTCATCTGGATCAGGCTTCAAACTTCCTGGTCGGTGCGTGAGTGCTTCATGTCAGTGCCATGGAAAGAAGAAACAATATGGGGAGGGGGAAGGGTGTAGAATAGATCAATGGCTGGTATTAGAACTAATGCCTTTGGGTGTCAAGGCAGGTTAGATCTGATCAGAGCCGCCCGAAGGCAGGCCCGTCATAGGAGCCGTTTGGAGGAGAAATGCGGCCAAGACTGGAGCATAGCTTTGTTAAATGGATTAATTGTAATCCATATCAGATAGGCCATACAGCACTGGCTGCAGACACCTTTGTAAATCACATTGTCAGAAAGCACCATTAGCAAGTCAATTATTTTCCATAAATCTACCGCGTTCACGCCCAGTCGACCATTCCCCTGTTCTGTGGGTTTGTGGAAAAGTCGAGACTATGAACTTTTGCTTCTATGGGATATTTAGAGCAGGTTTTAGTGCATGCTTTTGACAAGCCAATTTTCATGTGTCATTTAACCCAATAATAAATACAGGCCAGGGGAGTGGAAAATGTGTTTATAAAATATTAAAATGGGATTGACGCTTGCCAGCACTAACTTAATGTATACACCGCTCCTCTCACACAACACTCAAACACACACACACACACAGCGAGAGAAACCCACTCACACTACATGCCTATACATTCCATATTTTACAGCAGCGGAATGGATCATTCACGTAATTCCATCAGGAACCATCACAGTCACTCCACTGGGCATAAATATCTTCACCCCCCCACCCCCTCCTTTCCCACTCTATTTTTTTCTCCATCTCTCTTTCCCTCTCTCTCACATTACGGTGCCGTTTATATCATGCAAGTGGAGGGCAACTTTAAGGCCTCCCGCTGTGTGGATAATGAAACTACATGGTCATTATGTGTGGCATGACACTGATGAGGCACGTGTGGGCTGAGCAATGCTGGCTCGTTATGATTTTATAATTGAAAAAAACTTTTATGGATTCATCTCCACATGGATTATGTCATTTGTTTGTCAGTGTTTCATGTTTTTCCATTGTTTGTTCGTTAGTATTTGGTTTCCTCTTGTCTCCTGATCTTCCGTCTATCTGAGGCTGTTAGTGAAGATTAGACAGGATGCATTTGTCACTTGTAAAGTGAAAAAGAGGCTGTTTGTAAGAGACATGTGGCGTCGCTATGCTACAGATGCTCTGGCATTGATAAATCCGGCGGATATGACACCCCACCCCATCCCCCTCTCCATTTCTCTCTGTCTCTCTCTCTATCTCTCTCTCTCTCACACTCACTCTTTCTGCTCTAGACCAGCCATTTCCCTTTAGTGAGCCACCAGAGGACCATGCTGAAACAAATTGATTCTGCTTGATTGCTGTTTTTCTTTTTCTTTTTTCCTTTTTTTTGCTTTGCTCTAAGCATGCTCCAAGTAGCAAGACACTGGAGATTTTACTCTGAGATTTCATTCCTGTTTCTTTTTGAGCCCTGTACAAAATCAAGTCAAAGAGATTACATGTGCTGGAAACAGAAGCCATCACAATGAGTGTCCTGATTGATGAAAATGTAGGGTGTGTTTCAAATAGTTTACACATTAACTTACAACATACTGTAGTTAATTTGTGATAAAGAATAAATGTAGCTTGCTAGTTGTACGTGAATGTAATGATTTAAAAAGATCATTCCGTGTACAGGAAAAATTTCTGCGCATTTTAGTGCTTTCGCTTCAAAATTACCAGAATTATCCAGAATTACCGGAGACCTTCTTCCAAATTAAGGACTAACACTCTCAAAAACATACACATAAGAATGTAACATCCGGCCATGCGAGATTGGCCACACACTGCTCTAAGGACTGTGTTTCCCGGGTGGTTAAATTGCAGCAGTTGCCTTGGGAACCATCATTTGCTTTCCATCTCAAGACAGTATAACACTTAACCCAGGTGATGAGGGGGATTTGGGTAGGTGTGTGAGTGTGAGTGAGTGAGCGTGTGTTTGTGTGTGTGTGTGTGTGTGTGTGCGTGTGTCTGTGTGTGGAGGGGGTTGCTTGTGTCTCACATGAAGAAAAATACATCACAACAAAGCTGACAAGTAATTCTCCTGTGTGTGTGTTCAATGTTAGTTGTGAATGAAAAGTCTGCAGCCTGTGTATCTGCTGTTTACAAAAGAAGTTTGGAACACACTCAGTCGACGGCACTTGCTAAGTCATAATGGTCAGATTTGATTACATGCAAACAGGCATGTTTTCAAAATATGTGATAGGCAAGGTGTGAGTGGCATCAAAAGAGGCTTTCACAAAAGGCTTTTACACAGAAATGTTTCACTCTCAGTTTACTGGAAAATTCAGGTGTAAAAAACAGACTTAGGCATCGGAGCAGCCTATCCATCGGTTTATACTGTTGTTGTGGTGTGTCAGTGTGATGGTTAAGTGTGTGCACTCCCTTGTTTGCAGACGGACTCTCAAGAAAAAAAAACTTAGACTCCTGACAGACAGAAGGGTAGAGTGAGAGAAAGAGAGAGAGAGAAAAGAGAAAAACAAATGGAGGTGTCAGCAGAGCACCCTGAAATCGCCAATCACACACACAGACACACACAAAAGAGGTCGGCCCCAAGCCCAGCCCGTCTGTGTGGGCGTAGTGCTGCCGAGAGCTCGTTGTCAAGGAGATGGGATTTATTAATATATTTATGGCTTTGTTTGCTCGCCCCTTTATTTTTAGCCTGATAGTGGGGTAAGCTCCCTGTAATTGTTCAATCAGCGGATATTTCAGTGTACAGCACTGCTGTAACCTGGTGTTTGATAAGTGCTTATTAACACTCTCAGGAGGGTAAATATGTGCAATTCCTGTGTCTTTGTGGGAACAAGAGGTAATTCTGACGGGAGACAAACATGTGGGAGGCAACAGAGAGAGGAAGTGCTGCCGGAGCCTGCCGTTAGCTCCCTGGCTTGAACCCTGGGCACGTCCCTTGAAATTAGGGTTGTAAAACAGCCGTTCCAACAGTTCAGAGTTCCCCAGGTTCCCCCAGATTCTAGATACAGAAGAAAGCACACACACACACACACACACACACACAAACACTCATTTATAGAGACTCTCTATCACACACTCTCTCACACAAACACACACACACACACACACACAGACACACGTTCACATAGCCTAGGGTAGAGACCTGAATGTAATCACACAAATACACACACACACACACACACACACACACTCTCTCTCTCTCACACACACACACACACACCCTCTATGACACATCTTAAAAACATGTAGACAACACTGTGACATGGTTTTGCCTCAGCAGCGACTGGAGCGTCCCTCGGGCCACTGGTGAGAGCTGGTGCGTTTAGGTTTTACATTTAAAGAGCGGCTCGACGAGGCGGAATCACAGACAGGGGCCTCGGCTGTCATCTCTCGGAGAGCAGACACACAGGAGAGCCAGAGAGGGAGAAGGAGGGAGGGAGGGAGGGGGGAGGAAAGGTAGATGAGTAAAAGGGAAAACAGAGTGACAGAAAAGATGGGGTAAGTGGGGGAAGAGAAAGACAAGAGAAAAGGGGATAGAGAGGAAAGTGAGAGAGATGTAAAGCGAGGGGTGGGGTGATCTGAGCACCACTGAGCATTCGGTGCCAGAACCTCTCCACTTATTCCCTCTCTCCTGTCCTCTCCTCTTTTCTCCATGATCCTACACTCCCCACTCCTGCATTTCCCTCCTCTCCTCTCCTCTTGTCTCAGCGTCTCTTCTCTTTTCTTCTTCTCTCTTTTCTTCCCCTCTCCTCTCATCTGATCTCCTCACTTCTTTTTTCTTCTCTCTACTATTCTTTTCTTCTCCACTCCTCTTCTGTTCTCCATGCTGGTGGGGGCATCTTGTCATGGCAAAGCCCAACAGCCCTGCTCTAGTGCCCCTGTGAGCGAGTGGCATTACTGTTTAACAGGAGAAGGTTGGCAACACTGTCTGCAGGTGTGTGTGTGTGTGTGTGTGTGAGGAGATGCGCTGATGTGATTTCGAAACATCCCTTGGTGCGTGTACACAAGTCGTGTGTGGGATCATTGTTTTATTCATGGATTGCTGGCAGGCGCGCGGGTGCCTGAGCGGGGTTCTCCGAGCCCTTGAGCTAAAAAGCTGTGCACCAGCCTCCGAGTCCTTGCGCTTCCACAGTCTGGCCGTCGCTAGCTTAGCAAAGGAAGCACATTATCATGGCCACAGAATCACTCCAGACACTGACTGAGAATGAGAGAGAGAGAGAGAGAGAGAGAGAGAGAGAGAGAGAGAGAAAGAGGGGCGGGGGGGTAATCTGTGCAGTGGTGTAAAAACAGTGCTCTGGAGCTCTGAGCGCTGAACGCATGTGCACACAGCTGGAACCAGGGAGAGGAGTGGGAGGTGGAGGAGGAGGAGGGGGAGGAAAACCACAGGAGGAAGTGTGTAAAGGTGGGAGTCACATACGTGTTCATTTGTATACACACACAGATACACAGACATACATACACATACACACACAGAAGTTAGGTCAGCTATTTCGGCCACATGTAGACACACAAACTAAACAGAGGACTCCCCATCACACACTTTTCTCTCTCTCTTTTTTTCTCTTTTGCATGCTCACACACACAGACAACCAGACGCAAATGATTTTTGACTGCCACATGCTAATGTGTGTGTGTGAGTGTGTGTGAGTGTGTGTGTGAGAGAGAGAGAGAGAGTGTGTGTGTGTGTGTGTGACACTGTCGCCTGTCCCTTGCACCAGGCTTCATTTATTGACTTGAGGTGAGGTGAGAACAATCCCCCTCTCCCATTATGTGACAGTAACTCTGTTGTAACCAGACAGAGTGCCGAAAGGGATACCCCCACCATCACCATAACCATCTTCTTGCATCTTTTTCACAGATGGGGAAATGACCTCTCTATACAGCACAGCTTGTATGAAAGACCATTAATAAAAGCACATAAATATAGAACAGTGATATAACGATGCAGTTGGTGCTATCAGGGATCCGTTACAGAACACAGATTTACACTTACACAGTGTTTGATGAAGTGACACGTCTAGAATCCTTTCAAATGATGTCCTGAAGGAATCCTTGATGTAAAAACGCCCCCTCACAGGAGTGTTTCACTGAGTCATTGAGTTCAAAAAGCAGGGTTGGTGTTTGCTTTGTGACTCGCAAGTGTAACGAAAAGCGGCGTGACATCGCATTATGTTACAGCAAGTTTTAAATGTAGTCGAAAAAAGTGTCACCAAGCTTGCGGTATTGCTACGCCCGTGAAACAGCACTTTCAGAAACAGGACCCAAGAATGATACTGGGGCTATTTGAAAGCTCGGTGACATCACCAAGCTCTGTTATTCTCTCTCTGAGCCTAGAGATTAGGGGATATTAATTACACTGACATTCGGCGGGGCACACCAGAAATGGGAATAATGGTTTTCTATTAGCTTCAATGGAATTCCATTTGTGAAGCAGAGCCATCAGAGCTTGGCATATATTAGCATTATGATGCCTGAGGGGATGAGGATGTGTGTGTGTGTGTGTGTATATATGTGTGTGTGTGTGAGGAGGGGTGTCTGATGTGTCTGTGTGTTGGGGGGATCCCTTCCTGGAATCCTCAGATAATCGGGACGGCTTACACAGTCAGATAAGAAAAACAGTGTGTGATTGTCAAACACTGGGGGTGGAATCCCAGAGTGCTCGCTGACAGCACTGGCCTTTCATTGCACAACTAGATGAATGTGTGTTTAAACTGGTGGTGGATGAATATTTTAAGGCTGCAGTTTTGTTTGGAAGGGTGGCTGCAATGGTATTTTGAATTATTGAGGCCCTTTTTCATGTAAGGGCCTCAATTAAAGGAAGGTTTGGCAGAGGGGACTTGGCGTTCCCCGTCTTACCAGTGGATGATTTCACAGAAACATTTATAGGACCGGGGTCACAGAAACTGCCACCATCTCACAGTTGGCAGAGGATTAAGGTCTTTGGGATGTCATGGTTGTGTGTGTGTGTCTTAAATTTTTACAGGTGTGTATGCTATAATCTGTGAGAGGAGAGAGAGAGTATGTGTGTGGGTGTGTGTGTGTGACTGTGATGAAGAGACTTAACAAGGGTGTTAACTGCACTGACGGCTCGACTGGGCTTCAGGTTCAGGCTTGGGTTGTCCATCCGGAGGAGTTCCACTGCCAGCGGTATCCAGGGTGACTCATCAGAGACAGAGACAGAAGCAGACCTCTGCTACTGGAGCAGGAGATCAAACAGATATCTACACCTCTAACCCCTCCATTCATTCATTCATTCATTCTCTCCTTTCTCCTTTCTTTCTCACTCTCCTTTACTGTGTCCTTTTTCCAGGATTTCCTTATTTGTTCACTCTCTTTTTTCTTAGCTGCCATTTCTCTTACCAGATTTCTCTTTCCTGTTTTGTGTCTTCTATCTTTTTCTTCCCCCCTCTCTCTCTGTCTCTTTCTTTTTTACTCTGTTTGTAGTACTACTGTACTTCTGTTCTCAATCCTGCCCTCCACTCCCATGCTCTGAATTTCCTCTCTCATCATAAGGGCTGAAAATAGAATGTGGAGGCTATTGGTTTGCCAGTGTAATTGTATTGTCGGTTCAAGAGATAGAGAGAGAGAGAATGGAAGAGAGGGAGTGAATGAAAGAGAGATAGAGAAAGAGAGAGAAAATAAAACCAGAGAAAGCCCACTGCCTCTGAAGTCCAACAAAATAATGGGCTTTCTGCCAAAATGTCTCTCTCTCTCTTTCTCTCTCTCTCTCTTTCTCTTTTTCTCTGTCTGTCTCTCCACAACAAGTCCCTGACATGAATGTGCAGTGTTGGCTTTGTGAGTGTTTACAGTATGCAGCTCGCAGCAGGAGAGTGCCGATGAGCAAACGTGCTTGTTTAGTCAAACCACAAAACGAAACCGCATCCTTACAGTAAAAGAGGGCCCAAACCCACAAGCAACTTACAGTAGGTCAACACACCCGGCCCCTGCCCAGTGCCCAGCTTAAAAGCCTGGCTATGTCAAGTTTACAAGGTCAGCATTATACGAGGTTTGGTGCATGGGTATGCTGCCTGGGCCAACCGCAAGCGCATAGACACAAAACGAGCAGCGGCAAAAGCTTCTCCGTCATGTCAGCCTGCTGCCGCTGGTTGAAAAGTGGTCTGCTCGATGCGGATGTCATCAAGGCAATCTCTCCGAGTGAAGTCAAACCTTCGCCGGGGTGCCGCCTCGCCAAGGAGACATCGCCGACATTTAAGATGCATGATCATCCGGCGGAGGAGGAAGGACACGTGGTTTCAAAGTCAATTAAGTGCGTTTGACTCTGATGCCTTAATCTTCTCCCTCTTTCCTGGGAACGATGGCGGGCCTGAATAATGCATGGTAGGCTCTATAATGCCCCTCCCGTTTGTCGGCACCGCAGCTTGGCCCTATACACTGTATGTTCCCGATAACAGCTGATGCACTGAATAGTGCCAAGATGCTCCAAGGGAGGACGCCAAGTGCCGGCTTGTTTTACATGTGTCATGTAGTCAGTTCAAATGGTAATGGGAATCAGTGCTTTACACGGCATAGCACATACTCAGGCTTGTCTTCTTCCTTAAAGATGCACAGGGGTTAAGTGTTGCTGTGGGTGAGATTCCTGTGGCACTTTTAAGGTTGAATAGAAGTTGCAAAAAACTAAGTTAGACATAAGCACGCTCCCTTGGCCAGAGAAGCCAGTCAGCCCATGGGAGAAATCGGATTTGAAATGAGAGAGAGGGATGCAGACGAATGGTGAGTACAGTCTCAACTCGCCCACTTTATTTAGGCCGTACACTTATGGTGGCGCGGAACATAATGTAATGAGGAAGATTTGTATCTCTCAGTGCCTTGTGGGGGATTAATTAAAACAAAGGCTTGAGGGAGAGAGAGGGAGAGAGAAATGTGTCTGTAAAGACAGAGAGAAACTGAGAGACACTAGGATAGACAGAGGGAATTGAGAGGAAGAGAGGAAAAACAGACACGAAGAGAGAGGGGGAGAAGAGTAAGAAAGGATTGAGCTGGTATGGAGCGGAAGGAATATGCGTCGGAATAGGTCTTCCCATGTCACAGCGCTCCAGTCGATGTCTCAGACTAATAAGTACACAGAGCCGAGCCGACAGGAGGCACGAGTGAAACCCCCTACTCCCACTCCCGCGACGTTCACCCACTCAGGGCAGAGAGACCGACCAGTCTGCCAGCCGGTACGCACTCAAACATTCCTTAACAGTCTCCTACTATGCCCTCTATCCGCCTGGGTCAGGGGGCAGCACAGTGTGTTTGAGCCTCCCTCTGGGCTTGTATGAGGATGCTCGTATAAAATACGCACACACACTCGCACGCACACGCCCACACACACACACACAGTAAGCCATAAAAGGTATGGAAAAGGGCTTTCCCAATGCAGTGTAACTACAAAGCAAAATCCAGATACGTGTGATAAATGTGAACAATAATACAAGTGTGCTTTTGGGAAATCACACAACCGAAAATAACAACAATTACATCATTGCACCAGGCTTAGGGATTACATTCTATCCTGTGTCTGGGATAACTACCCTATTCTCGACTTACTCTAGTTACCCTTTACTTGTCACTTGTCATTGTGTTAGTGCATGCGGTCCCAACAGGAGGTCTCCGTCTCTCTGACTCCACAACTAAGAGAGGGCTTGGTGCTTTAAACCTTTCCCTCAAGGGGCCTTACAAAGTAGTATATATTAGCATAATTAAAGCCTGATTGGGACTTGATTGAGGCTGATTGTTAGAGGAAGGAGAGACGTCTCTGCTTTAGCAGCGTTCCGACGAAACGCAGTTTCCTCTTCCTCCTTCTTATTTGGGAGTGGTGGGGTCGGTGATTGGAGAGATGGGCTAGTTGGTATTCCTCAGCCGCGGCATGGAGTCGTTCCAGGAACCTGTGTTTCTTCTCTGGAGTTTATGGTCGCAGACGTCTCGCTCGCTCACTCATCCGTCACGGCGTTTTGCTGCGCTGGCATGTCTCTGGCCGCTGCTGGGCGTCCCACGTTAATCATGAGGTGGAGATGTCACAACACTCTTTCAATCGCCAGCTGCCTTCACACTCAGCAAGAGGACAGCTGAGCCACCATGCTGCCCGTTCCTCGCACAGCCAGAGCTGACGACCGCAGACAATCAGGCAATTCTCTTGGTAGACCCATGCAAATACCAATGTCCCTCCTAAGCCCTAAATATCTGTTTCACTTCCTTATTCTTCATATTACTTAATGCATTACCCACCTCCCCCATTGTTTTCCAAGCATATAATAGAGTTGTGCCACACCTGTCAATCATCCATCACCCATCCTTAATGTTGGCACACTTAGAGGCAGATGTCTTGTGATGATTCTTTTGTCATTTAGACAGCTGTGTTGGGCTTTCACACGGAGAGATGGCAGACAGGCTGCTGAAAATGAACCTCAGAGGTGCCTGCCCTCTTCTGTAAGCCACAGAAGAAAAATGCAAATTGTGTATAATTATGTTTGAACTGCAAAAATATAATCTGTTGGAATCATCTCTATCACTGATGACTGATTCACCATCACGAATCGTTAATACTGATTCAATGTTTTTTTTTTTTTTACAAATAACTCACCAAGCCACATGCTTTCTTTCTTATTATGATCCCAAATGCATACAACTTGAATATTTTTTAACATTTATGTCCAATTTGTATATTTGTGACACCTACCTTCTGTACCAGTTTTGTGTACAGTCATTAGAGCACAGAACGCTGAGACTCTGACGCTGAATTTGCATCTGCTGTCGCTAGTTCAATGCCACTGATTAGCTAACATGAGCTTTTAATCAAATTTGTAATGTATTGTGTGGTGGTGGTGGTGGTGGGGGAGGTGCAGGGGCGGGGGGGTTGATGGGTGTTCGCTGAGCCTCCCCTGGCTGGCTCTCCTGTGCTCTCCCGCGGCAGTAATGGAAATCTATAGTGCGAGGAGTTAGTAGTCTACTGCACTGCCACGCAGCATGGCAGGGTAGTGATTCTGTACGAGACAGGGTTGAGAAATGGAGGCCGCGGGCACTTTGTATGGAATCCAAGTTGCTTGACGTTTCTATAAATATCGCCCTGACAACAGAAGATCTATTTCTAGAAGCTGCAGTCTGTGGATTTCTGGTGTTGACCCAAGCAGTCCGCTGGCATGAGGCAAAGAGACAGAGAGAGAGAGAGAAAGAGATGGAGGGATGCACTGAGACGCTTGGCCTCTGCCCTCTGAACTTAAAGCTGTTGTGACAGCATTGTTTCTCGAAATTACATTTCACATTGTAGTCAGGAAAAGAAGCTCTTTTTAAATATTTATTGGCAAAAAGGCATTTTCAAATGTCACAAGCTTGCACAATGCACCGCACTGGTTTGACAGAAGTGATATTGTGTTTGTCAAGAAGGAAAGTTTGCTGCCATGCAGTCTACCTCCTAGTCCATGCCGTACTCCTCAAACATGAAGGTCACTGCGGTCTACTCCTGTCCTTTTCAGTCTGTTGTCTTTTTGCACTGAGATTCATTTAATACAAATTGGCAAGTACTGTGTTTTATATGAGCCCTGTTTCCTCTGATCTGCCACCTTATCTACTGGAACAGAGGTCTTTGTGAGTCTACTCTGTGTGCATATTTGCAATGCTAAGTGTCTGATTCCATTGTGTTTGTGCTCTGTGTTTTCCTCTGCTGTGCAGGACTACACATTGACCATGTACTTCCAGCAGTACTGGAGAGATAAGAGACTGGCATATGCAGGGATCCCCCTCAACCTCACCCTGGACAACCGGGTGGCTGACCAGCTCTGGGTGCCGGACACCTATTTCCTGAACGATAAGAAGTCATTTGTGCACGGCGTAACGGTGAAGAACCGCATGATCCGTCTCCACCCAGATGGAACTGTCCTCTACGGGTTGAGGTTGGTACAAAGGATGACAGACCAACTTCCTGTCTGTGACCGTGACTCTTATATCCTCCATCTTAAGGGATGCTCTTGTTTGAACCAGTTTGACACGATTGGCAAATGAATCATCCTTTTTGAGGTCAAACCAGTAAACGTTTGATGCATTTCAAAGGATTTTCCTGGTATAGGGTTGAGAGCCATAAGGGCGGAAGTGACATTTCACCAACTCAGGGGAGCCAAAACATAGAAATGACCTAACTACATAAGACTTTAGGGACTGATTTCTGTGTTTATCTAAGCCATTTATATAGGCAGTATGTTTAACAAACAACATATTATGCTTGATTTAAAAAATAAAGACATTTTTAATTCAGAATATAAGGCACATAGGCTCTTTAAAAGCTTTACACTCAATATGAAAACAAAAAAATGACTGTGTCTTTTCACTATATATGGGTAAAGAATTGCATCACGGACAACACAACACAACACAAATCTCAAATTTGACTAAGAGGTCATTTACACCCTCATGAATCTCACCGCTTGGGTTATCATTTCTTGTCACTGGGCAATTCAGTGCTTGTATGCTTTTGTGTATGTTGATTTCTGGTCAATTTCTGGGAAACATTTAGTGAAAAGAGAATTGACAGGATCTACTTCACATAGGTAGAATATTTGTTGTTAAATGGCAGTATAATTTTATTTTTAAGTTAGTCGTAAGGTAAAAAATATAAGTGTATAGAATGGTGGTGATTTGATTCTGGATTTTCAATCACATGTTAATTTAGTTGATGATTTGTTCTCATCAGAGACCCAGATTGCACAACAGATTTGTTGCACACAGCACAGCTTAGCCCAGAGTACTCCCCCCACACACACACTCTCTCTCTCTCTCTTTCTCTCTCCTCCCTCCCTCTCTCTCTCTTCCTCTCTCCTGTGAGATAAGACCAGGCCTTTGTTTGCTTGCTGCATCTTCCTCAGCCTTCAAGTGACACAGCGGGATAAAGGCAGATAGTCAGAGAGGCGTCTGATAAATTGTATCCTGGCGCCTGGGTGCGTCTTATCTCAGCAACTCTCTCATTACAAAGACTGCTTGTCCATAATGGCTTCTTTTTTCATTTCTACATTTTTATCTGTTAGATTCTTTGGTTTAAAACTTTTAGTCATGCTAGTGTAATGTGATTATGGTCTCAGAGATTAGGATTATGCAATACAATATGATGAGTTCATTTGCAGTGAATTTACAGAAATACATTTACATCACTTTTTATGGTCAGTCCAGCTCCAGTTGTGATTGTTTTGGTTTGATTTTTTGACTTGAAAAGAAACAAAAATTTGATAGAGATCACTTAGAAATTGTTATTAAAATAACTTAATTTTGTATGTTCCCATACTTAGACTTTTGCATCTACATCTGAATTCTTCATACTGTATCAACCACAGTATTAAGCTAATGTTAC
This sequence comes from Limnothrissa miodon, assembly GCA_017657215.1. Classification (NCBI taxonomy): domain Eukaryota; kingdom Metazoa; phylum Chordata; class Actinopteri; order Clupeiformes; family Clupeidae; genus Limnothrissa; species Limnothrissa miodon. Next base: position 292,059 of record JAGFZM010001633.1, read on the forward strand.
AACAAACCAAAAATAGCCTATGATCTATCTAATAGTTAATGTAGCAAGTTTTCATTGACAATTGCATGTTTCGACTATTCACAGTAGCCTTCTATCATCTTCCATCTTCCAGATACAGTATCTGCGGTCGTCATCTGAATTCTTTGTCGGCTCTTATGCTGTCTCCTCTATTCCCCAAGTCTACTACTGTACATAGAGCCAGTGTTTTCCATTCTGCCACTCCAAGACGAATGTGCATGAATGGCTATAGATGTAGTGTCAGTGATAAGCGAGGGTTCCCATAATGCACCCTGCTAGTTTATCGAACCTGAACTGACTGATGATTCATCGCATGACATTTCTGCACAGCATCATTGGTCTGTGCATCTGCGTCTTTCATAACGCACAGGGGAGGGAGGGATCGGTCTATCAGGTAATGCAACGAATAGAATGGGGGGGGGGGGGGGGGGGGGGGGGGGGGGCTATTGATAGCGGAAAAGGCTGAGGATTTTTATTTGTTTGCCTGGGCTGAGGCCATTAAAGCAGGAGTGCTCTCACGTTTATGGTAATGTGTGTGAGGCCAAACTCATTAATCCTGCCCTGAAATGGAACTGGCTGGCTCGCCTCTTAAACCAATGTAATGTAGAAAGCCCAGGGTTGCCCAGTTAAAATTACTGACTTTTTTTTCCAGAATATAGTATATGTGTATATAAGGAAGTATATGAACCATAAGTTACCAAGGTTTATAGATCTGTTGCCCTGTTTTTGTTGGTTTAATTGCCTGCTCAAACTGTTATAACTTGGCTTCAAACAAACTTTACATAAATCAAAGCAAGGAAGTATGGCGCTAGTATCAGAGGCATCTTAGAATTGAAATTCTGCTCCAGCCCATCTAATTACTTTTGCTAATAGCATTCCACCCACATTTATTATTATTCCACCCACATTTATTATTATTCTGTCTATTTTTTTTTTTTTGCATGGCTGTCATCCCATAATGCTCAATTATTCCAGCACAGAAACTTCCTTCCTTTGCTAGACTTTCACCATGAGCGCTTCTTTTCACTATAGACAACTGTCCCCGAACAAAAATGATAATGAAACATTCCTGAAAATCTGCAGTGAAATGGTTTGATGCAAAGGTATTCTATTCAATTAGGATGCGTTGTTCAAGTTCAGTCATCCAAGCTCGGCGTTTGCATATGCACACAGTGTTTGCTCTATATTTGCTTCAAAGGCTTTCTCTGGGCACTGGGGCATATTTTCATTTTAATTTTTATTATTGCAGCCAGCCTAATTAGCATAGATTTTTTCTTTCACCACTGAAGAGCTACCTTGCATACACAGTC
>JAGFZM010001633.1:299150-326650 GCA_017657215.1 Limnothrissa miodon
CTCTCTCTCTCTCTCTCTCTCTCTCTCTCTCTCTCTCTCTCTCTCTCTCTTTCTCTCCTTCATCTGGCATGCCAGACCTTTTCCCTCACTGCCCTTCCATATGTCTCCCATAACCATTGCTCAGCCAGACATTAGATACCTTTGCATAATGTTGATGGCAGAAAACAGATGGTATAATCTTAGCTTCCCAAGGGTTTGCAAGTGTGAAAGTGTGTTGGTTGTGTGTGTGTTGGAAGAGTGGAATGCCCACATGCAAGTGTGTGTTGCCATTTCCGTGTGCATGGTTGTGTGTGTGTGTGTGTGTGTGTGTGTGAGAGAGAGAGAGAGAGAGTCTATTGGCATTTGCATTTGTGTGTGTAAGTGTGTGTGTGTGTGTGTGTGTGTGTGTGCATGGGTAAGAACCTCCAGGTGTGTGGCAGCATGCTCCAGTGATGGATTCTTCCCCCACCTCTGCGTCTCCAAGGGGGATTGGTGTTGGCTGAAGGGAGCCCCCCCTCATTAACCATGTTAAGGAGAGGAATGAGAGCACTTTGAGGCAGAGAGACGGCTCCTGGGACACCAGGAGTCAAAGTCGTGATTCACCTGCACCTGCCACTCCTTCTGCTGGGTGGATGGAGAAAAGACCCCTTCAAGTCACTTTTCTTTTCTTCTCTTTTCTTTTCTTCTCATCTTATCTCTCTTATTTTCTCTCCACCACTATCCTTTCATTTCCTTTTGTCCTCATTTTTTCCTCCCCTTTTGTTCCATTTCCTTCCTTCCTCTTTTTTCCATCTCGTCTCCTCTTCTGTCCTCATCTCTTATCCCCTCCTCCTCTCCTCATCTGTCTCGACTACATCTTTCGCTTCTCTTTTCTACTCTCCTCCCTACTCCATTCTCTTCCCCATTCCCAGAAAAAAGCGTGGCCTATTGGGAAAGCGCAATAGATCAATGCGGCTGCGAAACAATTACATTTAAACTCCATTTCAATCCCAGGACATGCAGCAGCGTCAATGAATCTTGTGTTTAAAGGCCTTATGTCTGGGTCTTGTGTCTAGATGCCCATCTCCCTTCTCAGAAACAGCCCCACAACAGAAAGCAGGTTTCAGGAAGCCATTACAGACCTCCTGTCTATAAAAAGGAACCAGGCATTTTTCTTTTAATGACGCAGAAGGTCCTGAACTGTATGGTCTTCATGAGGCATTGGAGTTGTCAGCAGAGTAAAGCCCTGCAAACTGCAGGACTCAGGGTCTGGAGGCCGTGCTGGAGACATGCCATTCTGGGAAGGTCATGCTGCTTTTAGCCTTAATCGAAAAATACATTTATACTTGCACAAATAATTCACTCACATTAATAGTTATCAACTGTAATGTTGTCCTGACATCCTGAACAGTTGATACACACACAATATAGATTTGCTTTTGGAAGTATACTGACTGCATGAATGATGAACCTGGGAGGATGCATTGTAGTATAGTAAAGGACTGTAGAGTATGCATACCATGTCCCTGAATATCTTGATCTGTGTAGGCTCCTGTGTAGTATAAATTAAAGGAGGTTGCTGGGCTGGGCTCCATGAGGAGCAGGATGGGACAGGGAAAAGAAGGAGGCATCATGTGTCCATCCGGTTAGGTAACTAGTGTGCTCTTGACTCCGCTGAAGAGCTGTGATCCCCCCCCTGCTGTGCCCGACTCATGCAGGAATCGATCCCTCTCTTGCTCCCAAACACACGCAGGCACACAGTCGGCTTTTATGTAAGCCCAAACGGACAAAAACACGCCTACGCCTGTCCCTACCCTCTTCTGGGGACACAGCCCTAAATCAAGGTAAAAAATGAAAATACAAAAAATAGTAAAAAGTGAAACAAAACAAAATCAGTGAGCAAGTGCCTAGGCCCCTGTTCATCCTTAGGTATTGATGTGTGTGTGTGTGTGTGTGTGTGTGTGTGACTGGGGACAATCATCATGATTTGGGCAAAAAAATTTATTATTATTATTATTATTATTATTATTGATTAATGAAACATTTCACTTTCAAGAATGTCATAGCAAAGACAATAACCTGCTTTTAGTTATCATCTGATTAATAATCAACAGTCTTAGAGTGTCACAGTTGAAAATGTTTGGTAACCTTTAGTTTGCATGTCATAACACGCATGCTGTTGCATGACATTAAGCTGCCTGCGTGCTACAAAGCTGCCACAATGCATTAGAGGAGCTGTCATGATTACCAGTGATAAGAAGGTCATAAGACTATTGTTAGAAATAATCTGATCAAAACACACATATGTACTGTACACAATGTATGCCATAATGTATGCTATGCTGGATTTAGCCCATGGACATAATGATAAATAATATATATATATATATATAGAAATTAGATTTGAAAAAGCGTATCTCCCAACACTCAAGATCACTTAATCAAAATAAACATACTATAGCAACTACTGCAATAAGATATAAAAAGAAAATTCTGCAGCCAGAAATATGTCAAAGAGTATGCTAGCAAAAAGAGAAGTGTTTTTAGACGTACTCAAAGGATTCACAACATGTGATGCAGTAGGTAGGTAAAAGAATGTTTGACTTTTGCCCGTGATTGGGATTTAATAAAGAAGCCACAGTGACATAGTCCGGGGGACAGTCAGAAGCCACCCAATGCAGGTCCTGGGAGAGGAAATGGGTTTCGCAGTCAGGCACTAATGAATTCATCAACATCCAACTGGTTATTGCACACAGCATATGTGGAGCATATGGCAGCCTGTCTTTGGGTCTGAGGGCTTCTCTGTGGCAGAAACACGCACAAGAGTTCATCTGTACATTTGCCAAACAATCTCTCTCTCTCTCTCTCTCTCTCTCTCTCTCCCTCTCCCTCTCTCTCTCCCATGAACACACATTAAAACTGTTTTTTAGTTAGTTAGGCAGCCAAGCAATAGACATCACCTGGATTACTGGAGTAATCTGTTAGATGATTATGCTAACATTCACAATGCTAGCTGCCTTGGAGTCCCCTCTGTGTAGCCCGATTACAAGGCACTTGAGGGGCAGTGTATCTTAATTTATGTTTTTTAATTTAAGTTTGTGGCATATTTTAGTATACATGTATGCCTGAGAGACCATATGCATCAATTTATCCATTAGTGGCAACACTCCAACAAACCTTATATTAAAGGCCCACTATGCAACATTTTTCATTTAATTAATCCGTTTCATACTGTTTAGGATGCTAAAATTAGTCATTACACGGCGAACGAACGGTGTAGAATGCGCCACCGTGGCCAATAGCGGTAGATACAGCACTTGCAATGTTCAGCAGCGTGGACCGCCTCCAATAGAATGCAGTGTAATACAATGCAATACAGCGGGCTTTAGAGGGAGCTCGTGAGAGAGAAAAACAGAATGTTGCTTAGTGCCGGTTTAACTACAGCAGAGAAAGGGAAAAAAATCACAAACAGTATACCAAATCAATTGAAATATTCTCAGAGGAAATTAATCTAAATGCAACAGCCCAAATATAAGTCTTTTTACAGCAGGCTCAGCACTTTTGAGTTTTCACTCATTTACCTGTAATAAAATGGGTCAGAACTACAGTATTTAAATAAAAAGTGCTCATAGAGAAGCTTTAGCACCATCAGTGCTGCCAAGCCACAGGGTCACAGTCAAAACTATATAATGTTTTTTTATTTTTTTTTTATTTAAACGTATCATAAATCTTAGTTTGGTATCAGTGTGGTACCTCACCCCACCATACCCGACCGCATGAAATGAATTCAGGGGAACTAGTACAGCTGCTAATATTAGCCACACATTCTGCCTGCCAACAAGAAAATAGGTAATGAATGGAAGGCTGCACTAGTAAGCATGATGGCTAGACATTGTCTCGTCTTTTGAGTAACATCCATGGATTGGCACTGTATATTAGCCTAGACATACAGTACATTATGCTAATTTGGGCAAACCCTGAAATGTTTGTTGTGTTAAGAGTGTTATCATGGATGCTAGGTGCGTATTACAGCGTACTGAAGAGCAGCAGCCTCATTGTGACACAAATAGAAATACTGCCCCCTTAAATGACTCTGTTGGTTTCTGGCCCACACACTGGAATGACATCCACTCCCCCCAGCCACCCGCTTCTCTCCCTGTGGTGAAGCTGCCCCTCTAACCCTCCCCCCCAACCCTCCTCAGCTGTGATATTTATGTATCACACAAAGGGTGTGTGTGTGTGTGGGGGGGGGGGGGGGGGGGCAGAAAAAGGTGTGAATCTGAAAGTGTCATGTGGATGTTGCCCTTGGAGTAATCCTAATGCTGGGGTTGCTCGAACGGAGGAGGCAGTGTGACTTCTGCAGACGGCTGCGAGAGGCGCCTCTGTTTTGAGAGCGCGTCTTCTAATCATGGTGTTCGGAGGCAGCGAGATATTGCTCTGGCCCCGGCTCAGTGCCGTTGTACGCTGCGGCGCGCTCGCCACTTCTCGCTGTTCGTGACTCACGCATGACTCAGAGCAAATAGAATTGAATATCACAGGGGCCGGCAGCGCAGCAGGCAAATATAAACCGCATTGAAAACTACTGTCTGGGTCAAATATTAATTCTATGCAGTCTGTGAAAAGGGTCCAGCTATGAAATATGAATATCACTGGCAGATAGCAAACAACTCAGGGACCAAAAAAAAAAACATAAGACTAAGCTTTCTGTGTACTGTAAGTTTGTAAGGCAGGTCATTCATCATCCATTCTGTTTTATACTGTTTGTGCTGTTGATGAACACACAGATCTGCCCCCCCCCCCCCCCCCCCCCCGATCCTATATAATGCATCTCTTGTGATTTACTAATTAGGTCAGACTTCCAGCTAAGCTTAATATCTCAAAGTGCTGCGTGGCATGACTTTTAAGAGGCTCATTAAAGGTTGAGATGTCAGTGACATGAGAACTTGTTTCCTTCCTCTTTTCTCTTTCGCTTCTTATCTTTTTCCCAACCCTGTCACATCCATGGTAGAAATGCAATTGATGGATGAATTTTTGTGTTGAAAAATAAGTGTATGAAAAGGAAAGGCGAACGAGTAAGAATGAGAGAGAGAGAGAGAGAGAGAGAGACAGAGGCTGTAGAGGTAGATTGATTGATGAAGTGAAGCATCAGAAGTGTTTAAAGCCCTCTGCCACATACCATGGTGTGTGCGTTTCAAGCCGTTTTTGAACAGATTGGGGTTTATCAGAGTTGTTGTGTACCTGGCATTTGAGCCTCGCCAGTCGAACAGCCCTCAGTGTGTGCCACTCCACTGGTGCCTCCACATTCAGCGTGGGTGGAGGCGGCGCCAACTAACACTGTTTTTGCAAAGAGGCTTGGTTCTCTACTGTGGCCCCTCTGTCAGAATCTCTCTCTCTCTCTTTCTCTCTCTCTCTTTCTCTCTCTCTCCCTCTATTTATTGCTTTCTGTGAAATCTCTTTACTTCACAATTTCAAAGCTTCCTGCTCACTCTGCTCAAGTACTGTTTTATTCTTCAAATCCTCCGTTGGGTGAAGCATGTAACATGGGACCTTCTAGAACATTTCTGCTGTGCATCAGAACGTTCCTTAACATCTCTATTCTTATGCTGTTAATCATCTTGCTGCACTGCTTGCCGTTCAGAAGGTTTAAGGTTGGAAATATGTAAAATTATACTTTACATTGATAGTCTGGCCATGGAGAGTTAACCGATGCAGTTAAAGTTTACATACACTAAAAACTAAATACACTACATAAAGTTTGTAAAAGTATCAAATTTCTATGGCGTCGTTATAAAACATCATCCTTATTGTCCAAATCCAACTGACTTGCAGGTATTACCACTGTGCTGACCATGACCACGATCAACACCCATCTTAGGGAGACGCTGCCTAAAATCCCTTACGTCAAAGCCATAGACATGTACCTGATGGGCTGCTTCGTCTTCGTCTTCTTGGCCTTGCTGGAGTACGCCTTTGTCAACTACATCTTCTTCGGGAGAGGGCCACAGATGCAGAAGAAGCTCGCAGAGAAAGCTGAGAAGGCAAACAACGACCGCACAAGATATGACGGCAATCGGGTAAGACTGGTAGAGAACTCAAACATCTCTATGTCTCTGTCTTTTTATACTGTAGTTATTTCAGATAGACATTATCAGTAATCAATCCAAACATGTTTAAAGCCACAAACTAGGGTAAAATTCTTGATTTTATCTTGTTAACAAGAAAATATGACATATTATCCATGTTGTCTAGATTTAAATCTATTCCTGTGCTATAGATCTAATTAAAACGTAGTAATTTTAAAACATCACTAGTTTCACTGTAATAATTTTGCAGTTCGTCAGATGTGTCAATATTTTAAAATTATTTTATTGTTTAAATTTTTTTCTTGATTAATTAAAAAATATATATTAATATTGTAAATTACTATGCTACTGCATAGTACCTTTCATTGAAATAAACTTTCTGTGTTTGTTTAAAACTGACACCTAGTTTTAAGGACCCAAGTCCTTCAGGACTGTGATGATATTTAGGTCCATAATGGTCTAATGGACGTAATAGTCATGCTCCAAAAACCAGCTTCCCCTTTCTGGTGCTGCTCCACATTAGGAGTTGGAATGCTCTGCACTCACTAAAGGTCATAACTGTGGAGTTGAAGCGTCTTCACATCTTTGAGGTTGTCCCATAATTTGGGCAGAGTTGAAGGAGATATCTTGTTTTCTTTTTTTGTTTGTTTTTGTTGTTGTTTTTTGCCCTGCCCAGTCCATTCAAGAGGGGGGCAATTGCAAGCCGTCATCAGTTAAACAGTCCAATCAGATACAAGGGCACCATCACTCCCAAGGGGTGAGTGTGTGGAATCAGATCTGGCCATCACATTTATTCCTGTGGGCCACTTCCATCACTCCCAAACTTTGCCACATGTACTGAGCAAAGTTTGTAACTGATGTTTTTTTTCCCCCACCTCATTGCTTGGAGTGACACCATTGTGTTGATCAGCTGTTCCATTCTGTGACCATAACTCATCGCCATGTCGACCTCCACCCTGACTTGTCTTTTACTATCACCCTCTTTTTTGCCCGCTGTGCTCATGGATGCAATTCACAGATGTTCCACTCTGCCCATCTCTGTGCCCTCTCCCTCTGCTTATTGTCCCCTGTTTGACAGACAGAGTCTGTGTACAGCAGTTGCATTAAGTTGATTGACTCATTGATTGATCCATTCATTTATTCCATCACTCACTCCCGGGCTGTTTTGTGATACTTTTCTCGCTTCTTGTGGTTGTTTTTTTTCAGTTATTATTTCCATCTGAACCCATCACGAACACTGATCCAGATCAGTACTTGGATGCTTGTGCCGTAATCATGTTTTGTTGAATTATTTATTACCAGAGAGATTTTAGAGTTTATAGCAAATAGACAATGTGTTTGTAGGAGGCATCCCCTATGGGAAATAACCTTGCCGTGTCAGCATTGCGCTGGAAATACAGATCACTCTCCTCATCTTCTCCACCTGCTGCAATAAAGGACTTCTACAACGAAACAAATCTGCGGAGCTTAATTCCTCGGGCAAACACCCTCTATTAGAAGATTGTTATTTAAAGTATGAATTATGATATTCCTTTGCTCAGGACTTTGTATCTGGCATACAGTTTTAATACAGTATTCAGGTTATTGGTCACGCTCTTTACGCATACAAAAAAATGCAATACTTTCAGAATTTTTTTTTTTTTCAATTTTCTATTTAGCTTTAAAAGTGTGGCATACAGTTTTTATTTGTTGTAACTGAAAACTTTTACTCTAGTGCTGCATCTTTGCAAGCTCATAGTTCAGTTCATACCCTGAATTATAGTTGATGCATAGAGTATGCATACTCAGCACTTTGCTACTCAAAAACCTAATCATATTTTATTTACAAGTTGGAAGCATTTTCTGAAGGGTTTGTTATTGTATTTGGACAGCAAATATGCAAAAAGGATGAGAAATTTATGTTTTAAACACTTTGGAACAATGAGTACTCAGGCAATCAACCTTACTTATCTTTGTGTAGTTACATTACTCTTTGTAACATTTTATTGATATTTAGTACCAAATGCATAAGTTTGAGTATTATAAACCATTGTTAGTACACTTGCAAAAAGATTAAGTACTTGAAAAGATGGTCTAAACCTATTGCCTTAAAGGGCTTAAGTAAACATAACTATTCTCTTTCAAGTTCTAAGATAGTTACATAACTCAATTAAAGCAACATGTTTACATCCATTTTAAGTTAGCTTGATTTATTAATTTAAAAGTGTAATTTAAAGAAACTGTTACTCCACAGTTAGAGTTGACATTAAAACATGGTACTGAATGCATGCTGGTATGCTTTCTTTTACCTTAATTGGCAGCGACCAAATTGAATGAACACTGCACTGAGGATGACACTGCCCAGTGTGCCTTCAGGAAGTAAAGTGTGTCTGTTCAACCTGTTTGTAATAGAGGTGATTTCACTCTGATGTACCGTACCTGGATAAAGAGTTATTTTAATCAGCTCAAACTGGTTTGGTAAAAAGGTGTGAACAAGGAGGCGCCGTGGCACAGTTGACTAAGGCGCCATACCATAAATCTGGAGACCCGGGGTCGAGTCCAACCCTATCCCATCTCTCTTCTTCTCATGTCCTGTCTTTCCTCCCTTTCCTATGAAATTAAAGACAATAAGCCCCAAAAAATATCTAAAAAAAGGGAAAGCATGTGTTTTGATTTGCTCCTTCGGAAGCCTGCCACCCCTGCAGTAGAGAGATTGACGCTTGACCCATTGATCACCCTTGACATTCCTGTGTGTGTGTTTGACAGGTGGATGCCCATGGCAACATCCTCCTGACCACTCTGGAGATCCACAATGAGGTATCCAGCAACGAGATTACCACCACCAGCTTGGGCGACACACGCAACTCCACCTCCATGGTCTTCGACAACTCAGGGATCCAGTACCGCAAGCAGAGCGCCCCGCGGCACGAAGGCCGCCACAGCATGGAACGCGGGAGCGGCCCGCGCAGCACCAAACCCAGGTTGCGCCGCCGCTCCTCGCAGCTGAAGATCAAAATCCCAGACCTCACAGACGTGAACGCCATCGATCGATGGTCACGGATAATATTCCCCTCTGTTTTTTCACTCTTCAATTTGATTTACTGGATGTACTACGTGAATTAATGCCACAGACGGGATGCGTTTCCCACTGTACCCTTTTACAAAGGCTTGTCATGACAAGGGACGTGTTTCCACGCTATATCTGTGGTTCTCTTTTTGTTTTTTCTATTCGCAAACTCTTGGATGATATGCACTAATATGGGCCAATGCCGTACAGTATGTTTTCACTATGACGACACGCTGGGCTGCTCTTTCAGTGAACATACCTATATACTCACACCTCGTTTTTCACATAGAAAAACACACAGAGCAGTGCCAGCACAGAGACTTTTTAATTTTGTAAACATGCATCTGTATATACACATGACAAACTGTATATATAATTTGGGACTTCTCGCATGATGCTCCCTATGACTCTTTCTCCCCTTTTTATTTCTCACTACCCTTCAAAGCAAGACATACCCAAACTTGATGAAGTTGCTACCATGGAAGGCATTAAACCCAAATGCTTCATGCCAATATACTCATAGCATTCAGATGGTGAGAGCAGTGATTGCCATTGTCACCATGATGAGTTTAGATAATGCAATATCCTTAGGGCTGTGGGTTTGGATTTGGGAAAAAAATCTTTGAAAGTGATGTGCCAGTGGTGTTCGATTGTAAGCTGTTTTTCTGCATTGGTTCAAGTCAAACTTTCATATAAAGAGAAAAAGATATTAGTTGCTGCCTTACACAGTTTGACTGTTAATCATGTTTTCAGCCTAAACTCATTGGCTTTCTCTATGTGAGCCCAGGCCAATGGGCAAAAGCTTTTAAAAACGTCTTTTTAAAACATTTAGAACACAATTTTTTCTCACCACCATTTAGGAAAAGTTATAAAACAAGTCATTTATTTTTGGTAACTTTCCGATAGATTTTTATTCTGACTCTGACTTTAAGATGGTGGTGAGAGGAAGTTGCAGAACAGGTAATGTGCTGTCTTCAGAAACACAAGAGTAACTAAAGTCTGTACACCAACAACGTTCTCAATGCTCAAATGTATGTGTAGAGACCCTTACAATACTGTGCCCATTGTGTCACTTGATGTTCACTCAATGTCAAGACTTCAAAAATAGTGCTTTTAGGGTGTCTTCCCTAGATTCCAGGATTCCAGGGTTCATTTGTTGAGCCATTGAGCTAAAAACACAATAAAAAACAGTAAAACTCAAAATGGCAGCCACTGAGGCCTTTTCTCTTTACATGAATGTTAGATGTGTGTCCAAACAGAAAACCGCCAACAATTGACGACTGCCAGAGCATCCCTTTATGGTTTGGTGTTTTTTGTTCATATTGTTCATAATACTACAGTACTGTATGCTTTGGACCATATATGAAGTTACCATATTAGCACCTCACAACAGGAATTACATTTGTGAAATACTTTTGAAATATTTCCATTTGCCTTTGTTTATGATTGTATGCCATACATGCAATTCACTTGTCTATTTGCAAAGTGCTTCAGTGTTCACTCCCTGTAAACAGCAATGCACTCCACAATAACTCTTCACTTCATGGTTGTTTCCACACCCACAGATACACAAGTTGCTCTTAAAAATCACAAGCTACTGAAGACCAATGGAAGTAGTAGTTTGATTGATCCTTGTAAGAGAAGGTGATTAAATATTTGCTGCTCACACTTGTGTTTATGGCGTTTTTCATGACAGAAATGGATAAGGACTGCATTGTGTGATTTGCAAATGAACGCTTGGTTGTTCCACAAGAAAAACCTATAAGCCACTAGGATTTAAAACTGTAAGTCCCTAAACTTGAAAACTAATGAAGAGTTCAGATGTAAAACCCTCTTAGTACATTCACATTCAATGTAAGGAGATATATTTATATAATTTTAATAAACATTATTATTGGATTGTTTTGGCTTGATCTGTTGATTCTTGAAAATAACATTCAAATTGCAGTTTTGGTAGAAATTACCTGGAAACGATTTAAAAACAACTGTATTTTTGCATTTCTGAAAATGGATGTAGAGGTTTTCTGAAAATTAACTTTTAAGGGTTTGCATCTGAACTCTTCAAAAATAATCAAATATTTAATTATTTTCTGAAATGGCATTTCTTTTTACTACACAGTATATGTAATCAAATAAAAACTTGCCTCAGGTTTCAACAGAAAATGCTACTAATATAAAATATCCCCATCACATATTTTTGCTATTGTTAATAATAGTCATACCCACATTCATGTACTATTTGTTGTAATTATTACTTTGTAATATACTCATTCTTACTGTACATGGTTACTCCATAGCTGTTTCTCTTGATATTATGACAGCATGATAATGTTTTGTCACGGGTGACTATGATGATTGTGCTTCACAAACGACTTTAGTCACAGCCAAACAGTAGAAACTTTTGTTTCTGAGGAAGAAATAAGTGATGTATTTGACATTGTTATAAAGTCACAACCCACGGTCATGTTCATATGATTACTGTATGCTGTCTGCCACATCAGGTTGCTTTACGGTTTTCTTGTGTTGCCAGTTGCTCACAATAATCTTTGCCACTCCTCTTCTTACTTCTGTTGTTTGTTGTAAATATATGCCACATTATCCAGATGTCTGGCCACCCTTCTCTTGGTTTTTGAAGCTCAACTGTGCATGTATATATGTGTGTGTGTGTGTGTTTGCATGCGTGCGTGAGTGTGTGGGTGCGTGTCTGTGCGTGTGTGTGTGTGTGATAGTGTGTTTGTGCATGTGCGTGTTTGTGTGTGTGTGTGTGTGATAGTGTGTGGGTGTGTGTCTGTGCGTGCGTGTTTGTGTGTGGGTGTGGGTGTTAATACTTGCATGTAACAAAGGTGGGAATGATGAGATTTTTCAGGGGCAACTTGTGTACCCATATTCTAGATAACATGCCTTGAATTATAGTTCACAATAAACTTGGTACCGCTTCATCTGCAGGGTGAGAGCATAACACATTGCTACATCCATACATAAATGATTCATGATGTATTCAGGAATGGGTAAAGGATCATTTATACCCTATGTTGCATTACTATGGTCTACTATGTATAAGGTGATAATCCTCTAAATAAACATACCCATTTTGCAGTCATATGATTTCAATTAACTGCAAAATGTGGCATTAAATGAATGCTTGCTTTTAGTTTAAGTTGGTCCAGTTGCTCTAAACAAGCACTCCTAAGATCAAGATTAGCTCAACACAAACTTTAGGTGTACAGACTAATCTTCCAAAATTACATCTGAAACGTAAAGTAAACATCTTAGAAACACAAAAATGTTTAGAAAAAATATACTGCCACAAGCCAAAGTATCTAAATAGGGTCTCCATTTAGCCAAAGTTTTTGACATACACACATACAGTACAAAATCAGAGCATTTAAATTTTAATTGATAGCTCTAATAAGTTAAGGAGTGATAAGTAAATTTAATTTATATAATAATCTTGAAAAGGAATTATTACAAATTTCTAGAGAGATTTGTCTTAGCACTGTGCAAGACATGACTATTTAAAAGGAATGCAGAAATATCAATATATTAACATTCTGGCTATTCAACTCTGGTACAGTATGAATGACTCTGATGCCATGTTGGGGACACCCACTGATGTGCACATTTGAAGGCCTACACGTACTGTATCTGAAAACATATCTGTCAGCTTTGCTAAATCAGCGCACACATGGCGTGTATGGACGTATGGAGGTGTTTTCTGGAGGTTGTGTGTGTCATACTTCCACTTGAAAATAAAAGGAGGCGCTTTGCTTAAACCCCCTTCTCCTGCATGTGTGCAAAAAATAGACTTGTCTTTAAGACGCCCACACCCCTACGTGGGTGTATTCACAGATGGAACTCTCTCTTTTCTCTCTCTCTCTCTCTCTCTCTCTCTCTCTCTCTCTCTCTCCTCATTTTCCCCACGTACATTGAGTCCATGCTTGTGAACTCATGTAGTGTCTACAACAACAAGCAATGGTGAGTGACGGAAAAAATGACGACTCTGTCTGCAGAGCGTCTCCCACGTTGTATATGCAGCTATAAAAATACCCTGTTTAACCGCCATCGCTGCATCAATCTGCTGATAGCTTCATTTGGAGGATTGCGAGATCTGTTCATGTTGGGGTCCCTTCCGCTGGCAGTCTGCAGTGAATATAGAACATATTATGAATATTAATAGGACAATATTGTTTATTTCTCTGAAGACATTAAGGTTACATAATCTTTGATATATGGTCTAGCATATTGGGATTATACATTGTGTGAAATTTATATGCACAAAGGGTAAATTTAATTGTGAATGTGTGCAAGTGACTGCAACACAGTCTCTCTCTCTCAAAGTTGCTATTTCTATTACGTTTAATAGTCAGTTGCAAAACTTAGGACCAAGTATTTGCCTGCAGAGTAACTGCAAACGTCGCAAAGCGTTAGCGTTCATTCTTCTGTATGATGTAACGACTTATGAGTGAACATTAACAGCACCAAAGCTTTTATCCATAACTTTGTTGTTTTTCCTGCTGAATAATTGACAAGTTCACTTGCCCAAAGGCCAAGCTTAGCTCCCGTAGTACAGATAAGAAGGCCTAAAAGAAATGTATGGTCTCAAACTAAGTATTACCGAAAGTAATTTCTAGAAACCTCTCTCTCTCTCTCTCTTTTTTACATTTGTGACTGCCACAAATGAGTTGCCCATGGTGTCATATTGTAAAAAGTCTTTTACAGTAAGTAGCCTCTGTTGTCTAAATGCCTCTCTGACGCCACATGTTATATTGTTAAGTAGTGCAGATCCCAGGTAGAGGTTGTTAATTGACAAAGAGAAACTGCCTGCCAATGACACAAGAGATTAACCATCAATCATTTGTATTTGTCTGCAAGCAAACACTCCTCTAGAGCCCATAATGTTTCAGAAAGGAGTGGGAACCACTTCTGTAGGCAGTTCAGATGATTTCTGTTCTTAGTTTAGAAATTAAGCACTGGCCTGAGATGTGCATGAAAGTGAATACAGATACACATCTTCATCGTGCCATCATCTAAAGTGCATTTTGTCCATCTTACTGTATGTCCCTACAGTACATGTCTTTATCCCTGAGCAGCTCTGAGATGCATTCCTACATATAATACAATAATCCTTTTTAGCTCACACACCATTATCTCCAGTCCTATTCACACACACACACACACACACACCTGGGCCGTGAAAACCATCAGTCATTGCCACAGTGAAATGGCTACAGACAGACTTATGTGTTCCTGCTCTAACCATGAAATTCATCTTTAGACGTGAATGCTTGGGTTGAATGTCTCTCTTTGAAATGTCATCCTTTGTGTGGTGGGATAAGGCAAGGAGTGTGTGTGTGTGTGTGTGTGTGTGTGTGTGAGAGGGAGGGTATATCAGGATATCAGGGAGCTCTCTCTCTTCTCTGGGCTAATTTATAGACTTGTAGGTGGGCTACTATTGTACTTCCAGCTTCCAGAAACAGTAGAATAGGAGGGAGAAGGAGAGTGAGATGTATCTAGAAATCTTCTTGTGCATCTGAGAGACAGACAAAACAAACTGAGAGAGAGAAAGAGAAAAGTAAGCCAATGAGAGGGAAAGAGAAAGAGTTGACAGGCAGGCAGATATAGATGTTGTGTGCTCCGAGGACACAGGGGCCGTGTCCTTAGGACCTTCTTAACTAATAGGCATGGCTGCTCTCACAGGTCAACAGTTCCAGCTGTAGCAGAGAGCCCTTACTTTGGCCTCCCTATGACCTCTGCTCTCTCTCTTTCTCTCTCTCTCTCTCTCTCTCTCTCTCTCACACACACACACACACACGAGTGATAACTAAGGCACATGCTTTCTTACTCTCTCTTTTCTCTCTCCTCCACATGGACACTTACTTAAGACATAAAGCACATGCTCTCTCACTCTCTCTCCTTCACATAAAAGGGATTCGATAGGATGTTTGCCCATGTGGACACCATACTTCTCAATTATTCAATGCAATAGCTATGACAATGTCAACAATTTTCCATCAGTTTTTAATTGAAATGTATATCTTATTAAAATCTCTTCTGATAGCATATCTCTCTCTCTTTCTCTCTTTCACACACACACACACACACACACATAACCGACTCTCCCTCTTTTTCCTATAACTCTCTCTCTCTCTTACTTGTCTTTCCAGCCAAAAAAGTTTCTTTCTTTCTTTTAGACGTAATTCTTTCAATCACGTAATAATTCCCTTAGTCTTTTCCAGCTGTTGTGCAGTTTGCCTTGTACAAATCATTAGCTCTGTCTGCCAGGAGGCAATTCAACCCTGAGCTGGCATTTCCATAACACTAACTTAGATCATAAACAATCCTTTATGATATGGTTAAACAAATTGAAAAATTAAGAGGCCAACAGATTGTCCTCCAGAAGCCATGTGTTTCTGTTGGCAAAAGCGACAGCATGCTCTCCACAGCCTCCAACCCACTCTATTCAGGATCACAAACTGTCACAACAACTTTTGAACGTCCTTTTTAAAGATGTACATTCATTAAGGACTTGGTTTAGAGCCATAATTGAGATGTGGGGTTGCGTGCAGAAAACATCCTTGTAACACTATAATATTCGTTTTTTTATGTCCATGAAAGCATTCACCTTAAAAACTACAATCCACACTTAGTAGTGATACTGTAATAATAATGTCTTCAGGATAAAAATAAAACACAGAGGGTACTTCATAGATAAACTTTGACCTATGTTTGTCATTTTTCTGCGTAGCATCAAACTAATAGATGTCTGTCACAAGCCAAGTTTCATTACGTAATAGCAAGTCACCCAAGGATAAATGGCAACATGGAGAAGATTTAAATGTCTGCTGTATATTGGTGAAATACCATTCCAACAGGGCGCTCTAAATCCTAGCACATAAGAGGAATATGTCAACCTTTATTTACAACAGCCTATTAGAATGTTACAGATTCATTTAGCTGACCTTTGAGTGGCACGATGACCTTCTGCCACCGAGGGCTCATGTCATCTTGTGACATATAAGCAGGACCAGTGGACCCAGTGCACACCCCTGATCTTCCATTGGGAATCTGGCTATCAGCGTGGTTTTAATGGGCTCTAAGTTCTCTGAGAAAGGCAACCTGCTGGGCTCTCAGTTTCCCTATGAACAGCCCCTTGATTTGTCAAAACCACGTTCAGCTCTCCCACAAACAGATTGAGTGGGAAAGGATATTATTTGTTTCTTTAATGGGCTGTGCTGTGGTGTGTTGAATTGTCAGGCAATATGATCTGTGTGTGTGTGTGTGTGTGTGTGCGTGTGCACACATTTTCACTTATTTGTTTATATTTTTACCCAATAATCATCTGTCATGTTAATAAATATATCCCACAGCAGGTCTGGGACTTGCTGCACTACGTGAGATGGATAAAGATGTGTGTTGTATTGTGCTGGGTGACAGAGCTACCTCATTCACCATTATTCAGTTCAGAGATTATACAAGATTTATCATAATTATGCAGATTAGATACATCAAGAGTGTGCACACACACTCACTCATATATACACTCACTCTCTCTCTCTCTCTCTCTCTCACACACACACACAAGCACAAAAAAACTCATACATACCAACTCTTGCAAATATACAATATTCATTCTTATACACAAGCACATTCATAAACACACACATAAAATCATGTTTATTACAGATACCTAGTGCACATGCGTCAAAAAAGACATTGTACACAGCATGGGTTAATCACCTGATGAAAAACAGCAAACAGCCAATGCTGCTTGTACGTGCACTAGCTGAAACACAAAAATGCCCTTATACACACAAACTCACAATATAGGTCTTCACAACCGAATGTTTTAACCTTACTGGATCAAAATCACCTACAGGTACCTGATAATAAATAGTAGGCTTTACGGTAACTCCTTCCTGATTCTCATGCTCCATCACTACAGCTACTACGCTAAAAATACACTTGTGATAATAGCTGCTAAAAGTTTACGCCTAAAGGGGCCAAAAATAATCACAAACTTGCTCTGCCGCTTTTTACATGTGTCACTAACAACAGAGCTCAGAAAAAAAACAACAGCTAAAAAATGTCAAAAAGCTAAAACTTTCTTTTAGTATCAGCAGGTGCTTTGGAGATGCCTATTCCCCACTAAGAAAGGCTGGTTGAAGAATACTTCAGGGATCTTCATTCAATTACTGTAAGACTGCTGTTTAGACTCCTCAGAAGAGTCGGTGATTATGAACCACAAAAATAAAAACGTGTGTGTGTGTGTGCGCGCTGTAAGTGAGTGTGGGTGTCCGTCTCGTGTGTGCGTTGTGTGTATGGTTGTTGTGTGCATATTTTTACCCAGGGGACACCAGAAGAGTGGACCACTGATTAAACTCTGATGTGGGGTCTTCTCCTCTCTCCTTAGGGATGTGGCAAACCGGAGACCAGTTGTCAGTGGTCCTCACGTGTTTTAGCAGAAAGAGCCAGAAGCCTTCCTCTGACATTTTGTTAAATGATTTGGGGAGGCACTCTATCATGATTTAAATAACCCTTTTAGGGCTCTCCCAATCACTTTTCCCCATGCAAATGAATTCCATGCTTTAGGGTTATTCACTTGAATGAGCTGAATTTTTAATAAGTCTCACTAACCCTGAGAGGAGGAGGCTGGGGAGTTTTGTTCCACAGCTGATTTACGTTAGAGAGCAGTTCAGGTAACACAAAGCCCATCTGAAATCATGTTTAGGGAAAGTGGTGGGTATATAATTTCACTTTTAAATAACACAGCTTTCGATGTCTGCAACTGAGTGTCTGTCTGCACTCTGGGTACACATAGGCAATGGGGCAGTGAAGACTATTGATAGCCAAGATAACAAACACATTTCCATATGCAGAAAAAAAAAACACAGCAAACGTTCATGTTTCTGACTGTGGAACTGACAACTAAAAAATATTCTTAATAACATTTTCAGTGGAAAAATACGGTATTTTATGTCTTTCTATTTGTCTAATTATAATGTAGTGAATGCACATCATATTTTGTTTGTTAGTAATAAATATCATTAAATGTACAATAACTGCATTGGGTTCACTGTATAAAATGTGATTCTTCAACTATAATTCTGTTAAGGACGTTTCAACACATCCAGCCTTTTGAACCTTATATAACTTTGGCTAATCCATGTAAGAAGACTCTCCCCCCCCCCCCCCCCCCCCCTCCCTCTCTCTCTCTCATACTTGTTTTCTCCCTCTCTCTGCAGAAGGATGTAGTGTTAAATAGAAATGAAATCAAGAGTTTTATGCAATGAGAAAATCCTTTTGACTGCTTAATAGGTTTCACGCTTCAGTTGGAAGCTTATTATGGTCTAAGAGTCTTGTATTGCTCTTTGTGGACTTCCTGATTGTTTAATTGTCCTTTATATTTTATTTCACGTAAAGCATCGTGAGAAGCAGTCTACAATTTGTTATACCCTGGACCTGTTAAAAAGCATTCTTGTTAATCAATTTAAAGTAAAATTCTGTCATTCTTGCTGCTGTTTGAGGTACCCCTTTTATTAGACTGTTTGTTTTGCTGACCTAAAACACTAAGTTAATTTTCATAAATATGCAAAATTTCCAAGTAGCCAATAAAATACAATTTGAATGTTATTTTTATGTAAAAACAAATCAAGCAAAACCAATCCATTTTGAGTTGGACTGAGAATTAACTAAAAATTAACTAATCAAAAATACGTATGAACTCTAATGCGTTTTTGCGTATGAACTCTTTATTTCGAAATATTTCTAAATTCTCTATTATGAAGAGTAAACACAAGTGTATTTCTAGGGAAAAGCCCACAAAATGAAAATGAAAATGAATGAAACTTTACTTCATACCATACAATAAAGATGGATTCTTTCCGGCTACTGTTTTCTGTTAATTTATTCTCCATTAGCATGTGATTTATGTCTGTTTTTTGGGGGCAGGCAGTTGCTGTCTTTCACACACATTGTACACCATCTAAGAACATTTAAGAAACACAACCATACAAACATTATCAAAAATGATCACGGCCCCAGCTGTGGCGCAACTGGCTGGGGCACCTACACCGTACGCCAGCGACCAGGGTTCAATTCTCTCCCCGTGCTCCTTTCTGGATCCCATCCCTGCTCTCTCTGCCATTCACTTCCTGTCTCTCTCCACTGTCCTGTCAAATAAAGGCAAAAATATACTAAAAAAGAAATGATCTCTATACTTATCTATATGTTCAGCATGAGCGTACAAAAAAATCAGTTTTTTCAACTCTAGTGGCAAATGTCATAAGAGGAGTAATTAATTACCAAACACATGATTGATTAGGAGGCTATATCAATCAGCAAGCCCACCGACACACCAACAACAACTCTATAAAGGTCTCCTTCTATAATTAGTTTGTTTGGAGGGAAGAACCCGGGGAAGTGTGGCAAAGACTTTGGTTTGGTGGATGCTTTAGGTTTGATGACATTTCTGCAGAATTTTATTAATCTGTCGAGTAATTAGCATAGTGAGTTTCCAGTGAGCAGCCACATCTGGCCTATAGTTGGCTGACATCCGGCCAGGATTTACAGGCCCTCCAGGGATCCCCACAAAAATAAGAAGAAAGAGGAAGCACATGCATAGAACTGCATTAAAATAAATTACACCTTACAGGAAAAAGGTCTCTTTTCCTCTTTTTCCAATTGTAAACAGCACACAGCACACAGTGTTACATTCTAATTACCCTTCTGTTCCTAGTGCCATTTTTTCCTTTTGCACTCTTAGCACTCCTGTCATTTGCTTATGTGTTCGCCTTGGGAAATCTTCTATACTTATGAAATGATTTATTTTCTTTCCACACCATGGATAATGTGTAAGTGGAAGCAAAAGCAGCCTGAAGTTACAAGCGGTTTTGATATTTTAAGATATGGAATATGTGCAACCAAAACATTGAATTCCACCTCTAAGCTGACAAAAAAATGATTTGACAATATGAAGCCTGTACTTTTGCATTCTCACCAGTGGCGGACTGGAATAAAAAAACGGCCCTGGCATTTGCACCCACAAGCGGCCCACCTCGCAGATGTAACGTTAGACACAATGCACAAAAAGAGCAGCATTTTTGATAGCCCCACAGATGATGCAGATAAACTCCTAAACAACTGCACAAAAAATTGTCATCAATGCACAAATAAACCATGACGAATAAATTGTTAGAGCCAGCCGCTCCACATAAAAAAAACACTTGTCTTACCTTCATGCAGTTAACAAATGCGAAGGCGCTCTTCTCTGCAACCCGGTCGTCGGTCGCTGCTAGTGTTAAAGTTAGTCTAGCGCTAGCTTAAGTTGGAGTGGATTGAAAAAATGAATCCAATTTTGTGCATTTGTCGCCGTCAGACAGCAGTGTTTTCTTGATCTTGTCTTTCTTTTCCTCTGCTTCCCCCTTCTGACGCTTAGTGTCTGTATTCATGTTTATACCAGTTAAATGTATAATCACACAGCTGAACGACTTTACCACCACTAACGTTAGTCCAACTTCCATCACACAAACGTGCAGACGCGGTTCACGCCATTCTACCTTGAAATTCCCAGAAGGCATTGCATCATTTTAATTTTCTCAAACAATCAAAAACAAAATACCAGTAGATTTGTTTTATTTCAAACCCTGAACCTTTTTTTCAAAATCCGAACAAGAAACTCCCTACAAAAAAAGGAGGCTGATGTAAAACTTTAAATACACCATGACTGTAATGTATACAGGTGTATGTCGTATAAATACAAATGAAGTTATCACTCCTATTATATTAATTGTGAAATTGGAAAAGAAATTAACCCACATCTTAACAATTAACTTGTAACCTATATTACAATGTTCATAATCGTGAGTGGGCCGCGTAAGTATTTCAATGGGCTGCTGTGATTAAAAGTAGTGTGCTCGGCCGGCCCAAGAAACTGCGAGACCCTTCTGGCATTTGCCAGAATGCCAGACCGTCCAGTCCGCGCCTGATTGTCAGTAATTTGTACACATTCTTACATTATTTTTATGGTTTATGGTTTAAAAACACAGTTCATGTGAAAATGTATGTATATAAGCATTGTGCTGGCAGTGATTTAAAAAAATTCTAGTGCTGATAAATAGTTTTACTAAGATACACAAGATACAGGCAAGATGGATGAAAGATTCTTTGTAGCTAAGAAAGAGGCAAGTAATTTGAATGTTGAAGGCTGGAATTTTGGGAAACTAAAGAAACAGTATAGTTTGTGGAAATATTCACAAAAATTGAGAATTTACATTGGGTGATAACTGTTTAACAAGCTAATATGACACATGTTCTTTTCTACCATATTTTAGCGTGGGTCGGGGAAATTTTATGGACACAATCTCTGAACAAAAGTAATGTGTATGGAAACATTATATATACCAAGACTGTTTCTTAATGAATGTTATAGAATACAAAACAACAGACTGCAATGTGTACACTACAATAAGCTGACCAGCATAAGCTGGTTTAGCTCCTTTTTTATTTGCTTGGCACTGATATCAGTCCTTTTAGGTTTCTGAACATGTGGTAGCTTGATCTTTGGCAGCAATAATGCAAGAGTATTTGACATGACATGTGTGGGATTAGCATTATGGACCATGCAGGATTGGTTCAATTCCTGAGACTGATTTCCTGATTCTACCCCAACTCTCTCTCTCTCTCTCTCTCTCTCTCTCTCTCTCTCTCTCTCTCCCTTGCTTTCTTTCTCACTCACACTCGTCTGTCTATTTCTATGGTCCTTTCTGCCAAAAGCCAAAAATATATTTAAAAAACCCTTTTGTGAGTAATATACGGTCCAGTTAATCTGGGCAACAACACCTTGGCTTGTTGTTGTGTGGCTAAGACTTGATTGTTCTGTGCTGCTTTAGAAAGCAAAGTGTTGATTAGAGGCAATGCTGTGTGCTTTATTTGAAACTTAATAAGGCAGACCTACAAAGTGGACCATGTGATTCATCCAAATTAGCATTATATAAAATACACATACACACACAGGCCCATAACAAGTGATCATGAAATTTCCAGAGAGACTCGAGGGTCTCATCTGACCCAAACAATGCAAGTGGGCTAATGAACCAGAGTCGTTGATCACCAATTCAGTTCATGTCTGGAGCCCAGCTGCTTTATAGCATTTCTCCCATTGGCTGCCTGGATTGGTAAGGTTCCTTTTCCAGAAAAGGAACTTTATGATGCTTCCCTCAGATGGCGCCCATTGATTCTTGGCCATTACTGTTGATGAAAATATTTTAGTGGAAGGGAAATTGCCCCAGAGCAGCACTTGGGTAATCCCATCCTGTCTCATATCAGCCTACAGCACTGAGGGGAGCAGTCCAGTGGCACTGGAGCTGGAGCTGCCATTTGGATTTGTCAGTCTGGCTGATGGACAAGGCAAGGGCAGGGCAGGGCAGCAGGAAGGCCTGAGTGGGGACGATAAGGATGGCTTCAGACTAGGAGGCCGTACAGGATATACTGTAACCCAACCTAGTCTCTGCCCCTTCACCTCCCCCGCATAAAGAAAGCAGACATTCGGTCAGTGAGGTAGACAGCCCGACAGCCAGACAGCCAGACGGTCCATCAGTTAGCCTTCTGACAGGCCTAATGCACCAGACTGGACAATGCATGCAAGAATGAAGCAGGGCTTAACATGTAAATGACATTGAGAGAGAGAGAGAGAGAAAGAGAGAGAGAGGGAGTGAGTGAGAGAGAGATAGAACGAGTATGAAAGAGGAAAAAAAATCAAAAGGAGAACTGAACAAATCAGTCATAGGAAACCACGCTGAGAGGTGTGCCACAGGGAGCAGTGCCGGGTGCAAGTGAGATTAGACCGGGTGTCCGCTCAGAGTGATCCCCTGTGTCACGTCACCGTCAGTAAAGAGGGAGAATGAATACATTACTGTCCCCCTACTCAGTCTGGCCAGCCCAGAGTGGCTGTGCCGGTGGTGGAGGCATATGCAGATAAGCTGACCTTTACATTTAATATGTGTGAATATTCCAACGTTTCCTGTCTGCGGCATGCAACCTTTTTCCTCTCTATGATTGGTTAATGTGTGACTATTTATATTTCACTGTATTTCACTATATTTCATTCTGATTATAAGCATTTTAATGCATACGGAATGTGCCTCCCTATTAATTAATTAACAGCATGATTGTAGTTGGGTCAATGTGCCGATAACATCCCTCAGTTAAGACACTTAGACTACAGACCTGTTTCACAGGCTGTGCAATCTGTAATTCAAAACTAATTGGGACCGAAATAGAACACAAGGCACATCTTTCCACAGTAAACTTCACCTCATGCTTCAGACATTTTTTTTCTGTCATTTTATATTGACTCACGCAATCCCCCCTTCCTTGAGATCATTAAAGCACTTCGCAAAAAGGTCAAGATCTCTTATGCCTTCATCATCTGCAGATAAATAATATAATTCTGCCTAGTGTTTGACCTTTTCCTCTCTCCTCATTGCTGATGTGCAATCTCTCTCACATCTCAATTACGCCTGGTATTAATACCAGCGTTCCTCTGAACGTGCTGTGACCAACTCTCCAAAGGTCTGCTCATGAAGGGCACATGACATAGGCATGAATCAGACCTCATTATCAATGACATTGTAATTCATTTTACATTACACAACCAGCCCCTCTTGTGTCTTTTTCTGACACAACAGCCATAACCGGACAGCAGATTCTGGTGGGGGACTGATAAATCTGTTGAAAAACACATGTGGTTTAGTACTCTAAGACACATTAGCACTCTAAAGCACATGTTCACGGTATTTGTGCATGAAAGCTGAAGTGCTGAACGAACAGGCAAATTTTGCTAAACACTCTGGAATATGCTCATGACTCATTTAGGCAAACACAATTTCTTGCTTTTCTGCAAGTAAGATTTGATACTCCATACTCAATTATCCAATAGGCAGTTACCAATATGTCGTTAAAACGTCAAGACATTATTTAATATAATTTATATATATATATATATATATATATATACATATATTATGTCCAGTATACATATATTATGTATATAATTATATTAAATAATGTCTTGACGTTTTAACGACATATTGGTAACAGCCTATTGGACTCTTGGATAGCTGTAGGAAGCATAAGATTCAAATCAGTGACCTTTCTCTTTTCAGGTGGTGAAACTCTGACCTCAGTTAAGTTAAGACAAAATGTTATTTTGCCTTCAGATGCATTTGTATGTGGATCATGGGCTCTCCTGGTCACTTAAAGAGCCCATAGAACGCATTTTTTGACCATCATAAAATGTTCTTTGAGCCTCAATAATTGTGCATGCAAATGTATGCGGCTGAAAGCATTTCTAGGCCATCTATTCCATGCTCAGAAATGTATACTCATTAAAAATGTTCGTATTTCCCACCCTTTGGCCAGTTTCCCGCCCCCTGGCACTGATTGGCTAGTTCATTGTGAGGCCTATTGGCTGTTTTTTCGCTGAAGCAGATTGGCTCCCTAGTTTCACTGATATTCTTAACGTTACTGCTTGAAAACAAATTCAACTACGTCTGACCCCAACTGTAGGCTATACAGACTTTATGCAGATTACAGTTTTATCGCTCCCCTTTTAACATTACCGTTTTATTTTATTGCGCTACGTTTGCGCCTACGCTACAAGCAAGCAGCAGGTCAATATGCTGCAACGGTAGTAGTAGCCCCAGATGGAGCCTAACGTCAAATTAGAGCTACTCAATTTGTAGCATAAACATGACATTTGTTTTTAAGAACTTCACGCAGACTAAAGAAGTGAACAGCCACTTGCAAGAACTCTGGCCCAAAGATAAATGATGCCAGCTCAACAACTTCGAACTTCATCAAGGAATCTAAGGACGCACAAGGATAGGTCAGTGAATCTTGTTTAGGTGAAGGGGAAATTTAGCTTGAAGATAGCGTTACAGCTACCGCTAGAAAACAAATCCAACTTACGTCTGACCCTACTCTAGGCTATATAGGCTGTATGCAGATTACAGTTTTATCGCTCCCCTTTTAACATTACCTTTTTATTTTATATCGCGCTACGTTTGCGCCTACGCGCGCTACAAGCAAGCAGTAGGTCTGTTTCTAAGCAGTAAATCGGTTAACTATCTGAGCTAAATAAACACGCAATAGGATGTCAGCCTTTATGACAACGTTATGCAGAACCATTTACCATTTAATATTATGTAGGCATAGGCTACGTTTTAGTTTTAGCACTAATGTCTGAGGTTATGATATGCTATGATAGACGGCCATATGCATCTTTACCTGGAAATTAACGTAGGCTTTTACGTTTGTATAGTAAACATTCCAAGTTCACCTAAAACCCCGGTGTTAAAACTTGACCGAGTGTGCACCGAGTTTTTTTGCTTCGCAATAACCTGGATATCCAAGTAGCATCAAGTAGGCAAACTGTACAGGGCCATAGAAATACCAGTATATACAAGTCTATAATTCTATGGTTATGGCGACCAAAAAACACTGAATCCTAGCATGGTTACCTACCAGCAGAATCGTTTGTGGTTGGAGAATAGTTGGAATAGATCCTGGTTTCAGGCGTAGTGTTCGTGAAAAGCAGGATTGATACAGCCCGAGGTTGGCGAAACAATCTGGGGTGAAATGACCAGAGTAAACGACTCGTGGTTGTAGATAAAATTCAACTACTCCCGTTGAATGCAAATTCCGGACAACCCTAGCCCCGTACATCCTGGAACATTACACGCGCATGCTGACATTTTTTTTGTATGTTCTCCAGTTAAACAGAAATTCAACATGCACTTATTTCAAACAGAAATTCAACATGCACTTATTTTTCTTAGAGCCGTTAGCCGTTCTCAATGTTAGCTAGCTATTACATAGACTACAGTTCGTCTATAGCCTACCGAAGCGACAGGGGGCTGGACAAGAGACTGTTCCAAACAATTTTTATTGGACCAAAGATTCTAGAGCTAGAGCTCTGTCACGCCCTGTCCGTCTATGTAGCGTCATATCCTGGTCTTGTCTTGCCCCATGTCACATCCTGGTCTTGTCTTGCCATGTGCTCTTTTGTTTATCCCTGCTGTGTTCCTGGCTCCGCCCTTCACCTGCTCCTTGTCTCGTTCCCTCGTTATTAGTCTAGTCATTCCCTGCTTAGTTTAGCTGTGTCTTGTCTCCTTGTTTGGCCCTGTGTATTTAAACCCCTGTTTCTGTTCCGTCCTTTGTCTGTCATTGTCGCGTTACCGTGTTCCATCCTAAAAGTAAGTTTAGTCCCTTGTTTGTGTGTTTGTTGAAATAAAGCCTGTCTCTGTCGTGGAAACCTGCTTGCGCCCGGGTCTCAATTGTTAAACTTGTGACAAGCTCTTTGGATTGGACAATGTAATGGAGGAGGTGTAGCTTTACGCTGTCTACGTAAACCGAGCACTAGTTTCAGATTGTTTTTTTTTTCAGCCCGGCAAATTCTAGCCTGAAATTTACATATAGAAGCAGGCAGAAGAGTTTTGGTATGGTCCGTTGGATACCTTAAGCTACCTAAATTCAACAATAACAAGGTAAATGTGGTTTTGCATTCTATGGGCTCTTTAAGGGTCGGTTTAGGATACGTGCCATACAATAGCCAATTCTTAGCCTTAGATTTGCTCTCTAACACTAATCTTTATAAGAGAATATCATATCCTCAAAGTCTATGTTTTTCCTGTTTTCTCTCCTGCTCTTTCTACATACAACTGTTTAAAGTGTAACACAACGTAATCAATAATGGCTTATTGTGTGGTTTATTGATAATAGCTTTTGTATTAATAAATAGTCTAATTAAATTAACAAACTGTTTGCATGTGTAGCAACATAGTCTGAGATCTGAAATCATATTACTATGGGTAGGGTATATAGCTCTTCAAGACTTTTTATTAATTTAAACAATTAGTTATTGGCAATGATTATTGTGGATCCATTAGCCTTCAGGCCCAGAACTGGTGGCTAGACCCATGGTGCAAGGTCAGCGGGTGCTGTCCAAGGTGCTGAGATTTGCCACCCAACAAAAACTGCATACTTTTTTCTCTGTCTCTACTATCAAAGGTTACAAATTTATTTCCTGTTTTCTTAATTTCTCTAATTGAATACTCTGATGAAAAAGCATATCTCTCCGTAAGAGGGGGTGGGTGGGGGGAAGATATATTTCTGTTGTCTCCAACTGAGAGCTGGCAGCTCTCTGCTCCATCTCTTCTTTCTTTCTTTGCTCCTTTCCTTTCCTCCCCTCCTCTCCTGTCCTTTCATCTCCCTCCTTTCCTGGCCCCACTGTCATATTAAGACTGCTAGACCAAGTGCCACCTGACACACACACACACACACACACACACTCCATCTGCTAGACCAAGTGCCACACAAGGAGCTGGACTGGGATTGACAGGAGGATCATCAGAGAG
>JAGFZM010001633.1:327757-352930 GCA_017657215.1 Limnothrissa miodon
TCCTCAAATCAAATATACACGCTCGTCCATTTTGGAACATATCAAACAGACACAATCACACACGCACACGCACACACACACACACACACAGTCACGCCAACGTTTCAATCAATATACACAGCCGGCGCATTTATAAATAAAGGTCTGGGATGAGAGCCTATGGGGCCATAAAGCAAGGCCTTTAAGCACGGCGAGGCAGACTGAGGGCAGGTGTCCATGCTCCCATGCTTTCATTCTCAATGCTCCACTGGAGTCCTCCGAGAGGCAGGAGGGAACCTTGTTCAGCTCTGTCCTGTGATTGTGGAAAGCCTCAGTAACCAAACTATGCACCGCTCTTTCTCTCCAACAGTTTTACTGTAGCAGCCAGAAAGAAAAAATCTGTGAAATAAGCACTAGTAATATGTGAAGAATGTGGTACTGGAACATAATGAAAACAGCTGATTTTCTTGTGGCTTGAGCTCTCTGGCTGTCATGTCCCTTCAAAGGCAGACACTATCTGCTCCTTTCCCCTCTTCCCTTTTGTTGTCATTAATGTTTCAGGCTAATTTGTGAAAGTGCCAAATCACTCGCCAGAGATGCTGCCTTCCAAGGTCACAGTTTCAAAAGAATTTGTCTCTGTCAACTGAGTCAACCATAATTTGGCACTTTGTTTCCTCAGAGTTCCTTAGAGTTTGTGCAAGGTCACATGGCAGACATTTCTGAAAGGAAATTTCTAAAAAAGCATGAGAGAACTACTTCTGAAAAGGCGACTGCTTTCTGACATGTTCTGTGAAGGCTCAGAAATACAATGTAAAAATAGACAAAAAAAAACATCAAGTGGAAGTACAAAGCCCATAATTGCTTTTCCACACGCATTTATTTTAATCTATGGCCAGCTTTTTCTTCTGATGCAAGCAAAATAATGCATGAGTTAAAGGATGTTTACTGGCCTAAAAGACGATGTGAAAGAGGCCAAGTGGAATGATTGCCTGACATGCAAGGTAGCAAAAGTTGTTTTTTTCCCCCACTCTACTATTTAGCTTGTAAGCACCTAATGCATGGAGAAAGGTCTGCTATGGTGATTTTTAAAGGTTTCAATCAAGCAGAGCTGCGGCTCTTGAGTTGGGAAATGCCATGGTAAGCAGTTGTAGCACAAAAACAAGTTTGCTTATCCAGCCAGAACTTTTACGTCCTCGAGCACCATGACTAAACGCTGAGGGGAAAAGCTTTCCCATATAGGGTGAAAAAGAGAAAGACGGCATAAAAATCACTGGATCATTTGAAACCAAACACGATCAGCAAAGGAAAGGTCAGATGAAACCACTTATCTTGCACAATCTTATCTTCTTATTAGCTTCTGGTGCTCACGGACTGTTTCCATGAAAGAATGACTGATAACTTCCGAAGACTTGTCTGGTTTTCTTGTTACAGTAATGTCCAAGGAGCTTCTTTCATTCGAGTGCTTTTAGGCTGTGCTAACCTACTATGGCTTTCATGGCTAAACTGATTTTAGCGTTGAGACCCACCTAATGCTGCTACTCTTACACTCTGCAATTACCTGCTATGTGCCGTGTCACGTCAGTCTCTAGCTATTGAGGATGTAGATAGAGTGTGCCTGGCCCTTTGCTCTCTGGCGTAAGATCAATGTTCATAGAGCAATGTTTAGCATGGCTCAGGCTCAATGGTAGTTGATGGGGGTTCAATTTGCTAAACCTGGCGGAGCCTTCCTCCCGTTCACTGTTTTTGCCCTCCCTCTTTCTCCCGCTGTAATTAATGGGGCGTGTGTGCTCTCCCTGTGTGGTACCTGCGGGGATGCCAGTTTGCATTCCAGGCACAGCTTTAGGCATGTGTGGAATACGGGAGTGAGTATCCATCACCTCACACCCTGGAGTACCTCACACTGTGTCCACAGGTATTAATGAATAGTACAATCACAGCAGAGGCTGGCCTATTGTGAAGTGTAGTGTCTGATACATCACACTGAAAGCTTGTGTCAAGGAGAGAAGTGTGTGTGTGTGCGCATGTGTGTGTTTGTGTGTGTGTGTGTTTCCTGTGTCTTCTGTATATGTTTGTCTCTGTGTTTGTTCTATGTGTGTGTTAGTGTAAAAGGTTGAGAATGAACTAAGCATCTGCCAGTGTTTTTGTGTCAGTTTTGTGTGTGCGTGTCTGTCTTGTGTGTGTATGTGTGTGTGTGTGTGTGGGGGGGGGGGGGGGTTTGTTTTTTTTTTGTGGGGGGGGGGGGGGGGGGGGGGGGGGGGGGGGCATTGTGTTTAGATGTGGCGGCAGGAGGTGAAGTGAATGTGATTAGTCGACTTCAATAACAAATACAAGTGCGGCAAGAGCCAGAGAGACAGACAGAGAGTGAGAGAGAGAGAAGGAGAAAGGAGAGACAAAGAAAAAAAGAGCGAGTGCACACCCACATCTGACCTCCCCACCCACACGCCAAAGAGGGAATGCAATAAATCAAAGCTGAGCGGTGCACAGTGAATGGTATTTCTTCCACACCCTCAGCACCACAGTGCAGTCCACCTGGGGACCACACAGCTAATACTGTATGTAGCAATCATTAACAGAAAACACCTCCTCAGTCTTTCTTTCTTTGCTTTTCACTCGGTGTCAACTCAGCCTCGAACAAAGACATCCAGACCTTGAGGATGGGAGCGTGTAGGTTTCAGTCAAGTGTAATGGCATGGGTGTGATGGAGTGTGGGAAACAAGAAAAAGGGGAAGAAAAAGGCCTTATGGTGAGTCGTGACGTGTGTGTGTGTGTGTGTGTGTGGGGGAGAGAGTAAGCACACAAATTTGGTTGACAGGGGTCACATGAGTCCCCAGAGTGATGGCACCCATTTGGGCATGCCACCTGAGACAGCGGTCTGTTTGTGGTTGCGGAGGGCCGCACACTGGCAGATGTCAAACTCACGCTCGGCCACAAACACACGCAATGTTTGCATCCCCCTTAGAAGCCAGTGACTTTGAAGCTAAATAAGGTTAGAGAGACAGTTATGGACATGGCCTAATTTCTATATCACCATCTCTCTCACAAATGCCTGCACTGAGGGCTAATATATTTACACGTTTGTTCATTGATCTATAAAGCCCTAGCTATAGCACTATAGCACAGAGCACAATCACGAAGGGTGTATGAACTGTGTGAAGTGTTTGGATACGGCTGTACATCATATGTGTAAATATGTAGAATAGCATTGCTTGCAAGTAGGCCTGAAGAAAGCAGAGAATAAGAAAGAATAAGAGTGCACTCTTACTGTTCTTGATCACGACTTGATCGCTTTTGACAGTCAGAGCTCATTTTAAAACAAATTTGCTCTGTGAACTTCCACTTCCATGTCTTTGCAAATAAAAAATGTGAAAAATGCATGCATGTTTGATTTTTTTAAAGATGTTCCACTGACCTCACCTTGATACAGTTGATGCTTTATAAAGCGACAAACTTTTGTCTTTTTGTCTTGTCATATGATAATTTTTTTCCAGGTGATGAAACTAAATGTGACTTGTGGTGGTTAACACATTCCGCATCTCATTCCCAAACTGTTAAGTCTGCATCCACTCATTGAAAGGTGCATGTGGCCCACATTGTGTTTAGTCTTCTTACACTTACACTTAACAAAATGCAGTCCCTGTGTCTACTGTAGTTCCAGCACTAATGTAATATAGAAAAGTGCCAAAATAAAAGTCCCATCCCACCTTCCAGAGGTGTTGTTGCCCAGCCTAATAAATTACTGAAACAGCAGCCCACACATGGAGACAGCTATCTGCATTTCAGGTGCCAGTGCGCCACTGACCCTTTGAGAGGAAAGTCACCGCACTACAGCAATCTTCATCTCACCCCACTTGTAATCGAGGAGAGACCCACACAGACTGTGAGTAATAGTGAAAGCCACGCAGTGCTATATGCTTTGGCATGTCCTACGCCGGCTGGCCCCACGCCCAGAAAGCCTTTAAAATAATGAGGCATTTCCAAACATGCACTTAGTGCTCTGCTTGTATGCTGCTGCCTCTCTTAGCGTGCGGATATTAGACATTAGGCTGAAATCTCAACTAAACCATGGGGAGGGGTTCTGATTGCAATTCTAAAGCAATGAGTGCGCTTGTTGTGTTGGAATTGTGGAATAGGTGAGCTGCTGCTCATCTCATTAGATTCATGCTACTCTCGCAAGAGGCATACTACTCTCAATGATGCTCCAGCCGCAACCATCACAAGCACATACTGTAACAAGTCAACAAAGTAAACAAAGCCTAACATTTACTTTGTTGTTTTCTTTCACAATATCGACTGACAAAGTGAAAGGACCCTTCCAAATACTCCCTGTACCACTGCAACTCAATAAGTAAGTCTTGCTTATATAGGATTTTTATTTAATCATTTCATTTTAAATATGTAAGGAATTGAAATTACATTTGTTACTACCTCATGCCTAGACAAGACAACATCAGACAGGACACAACAGGCACAACGGAAAACATGTCCACCATTAAAGTAACAATAGGTAAAGTGCAAGTGGATTAGGGCATATGCTTTTTCTGGTACTTTAATAGCAAGATATAAGTGTATCACTAGGTTCTTTCAACAGTACTTTGAAAAGCTTATTAGGAAACCACAGACTGAATGACAAAGTGCTGTTTCCAAGGGCATAAACAATGTTTTGTGGCTGGACTGAGAAGCAGTATTTATAATCTGAGTTGTTAAAGTACGTTGTGCTGATAGAAGTAACTAGTAGTAATGGAGTCTGTGGACAAGGCTGAAGTGCAGTTCTGTGTGAGTGTTGCTCTGTGGAGAGGATGGTTCCTAAAAAGCTCTGAGGAGGGATGGGGGAGGAGGCAGGGCAAGGCTGAGTCACTGAGCACAGAGGTACATCTTGCATGCACACACACACACACACACACACACACACACACACACAAAGAGACACACACAGACACCTACATTCTCTGACAACACAGCATCTTGCAAAAAAATATTGTTATGCACTCATAGAAACACACAAACCAAACAACTGAAATGGTTATGCTGACATAGATACTAAATTAAATTTGTATACCGGTATAGAGCCCATGTGATTGGGCTGGCCTAGTGTTCAATGTGTTTAATGGGCTACTCGGGGAAAAAAAAAACGAAACAAAACCAAGCAAAACATTTGATTGATTTACGAGTGTGCATTATAACACAGTGAAGGGGAGAGTGTTTTTGATTAGGCCAGCCACATGGAAAAGAATGGGTCTCTGTCTATGACAAAAGGGCCATTCAAACACAAAAAAGAAAGACGGTAGTATCAGCCAGGGATGGCCACAAATGCCATGTATGCCAGATGGTCAGTTCATTCCTGGCAGGTCAGCTTGCACAGGAGTAGTAATACTGTGATCTAGCAGGTGTGTGGTCAGCCAATTAATGTTGAAGCACAGTATTTTTTTTTAACTGTGAGCAAGCTAGTGCCATTGTGTTTTTTTGTTTGTTTTTGCGTTTGTATTTTGCTGGAGGGACCACTTTTTGTTTCGTTGGTTGTGGATGTGTAGCCTACTGGTCTACTGGCCCTCTGACTCAGCCACCCAGGCTAGATGAAGGGGCTGGCGGGCTGGCTGGCTGCAGGAAGCTGTAGACCCTCCAGAGCAGAAGGGGGGGTTCCTGTGCTCCTCTGTGACAGGCGGTGTCGACAGAGATCAAGCTTTACATTACATTACATTTATGCATTTAGCAGACGCTTTTATCCAAAGCGACTTACAAAACGAAGATAACAATCAAGCTACATAGCAGAAACCTTAAGGAGCATAGTGCTAAGGGATAGTGCTTCAGTTCATTTTAGTGCTAGGATAGAAGATGTTCTCTGAATAGCTGGGTCTTTAAGAGCTTTTTGAAGGCCTCCAGAGATGGCCCTGTTCTGATTGTTTTTGGTAGGTCATTCCACCAGCGTGGGACGACACATGAGAAGAGTCCCAGAAGAGTCCCAGAGAAGAGAGAAGAGTCCCAGCTTCCAGCTGGCTGACTGTGGCTGAACCAGCAACAGAGGTGCAATGCCCCTGATTTACTGAAAGATATACTTCACACACACACACACAGTCACTGAGGATTTTACTGAAAATCTACTGAATACTTAATGAGGTCTTCACACTGTTTCCTGTCATCTCATGAGAGAGACATAAGTCTGTGTTTATCCCTGAGAATGTCATAACTAAACATTTATCTTGGGATCCCCACTGTGCCTGATACATAGTCTGACCGGTTGGGGAACCGCAATGATTTGCTTGGATTGTCCCTGTCTAACAAGAGACACATAATCTCAACTCTGTGCCCTCAGGGCAGTGATTCTGACTCTAGACAGCAATGTCTACCTCTCTCTCCCCTTCTCTCTCTCTCTCTCCCCTTCTCTCCCTCTCTCTCCCCTTCTCTCTCTCTCTCTATCTATCTCTCCCCTTCTCTCTCTCTCTCTATCTCTCTCTCCCCTTCTCTCTCTCTCCTTCTCTCTCTCCCCCCCTCCCCCCCTCCCTCTCTCCCCCCCCCCCCCCTCCTCTGTCTGATTTCTTGTTGCATCACAAGCACAACATGCAAGACCACCTTTTCTGAAGGGCCTCTTCACTTTTCTTTATAATATTGCAACATTAAAAAATAGAAACTTAAACCATATTTACAATTCCTATTATATCCGCTTATTACAGTAAGCTGCCATCATCAACTATCCAGGGGAGCTTGACTGAGCTTTAACCTTTTTTTCAACAATGCCCTCATATGCTAAAAAAGAAATCAAAGTAAGGAATAAAAAGACAAGTGACACCAAAAATACAAGCAAACAAAACATAAAGAAGACAAAAGTACTGAAGCTCTTTTTGACATGTGACAAATGTATGCAAGTTAGGTCTGGTCAACTGTCTACAGGCTTAAGTAAGGCTTAACTATGGCAGGTAGTGCAGTTTAGGCTTAGTATACTGAAACTACAAGTTTTCCACATAGTTGTCCAGTTAGGAATTGCAGGAGGACCCAGATGCAGAACATGATAATCACTTTACCGACAGGTAACACAGACAAATACAAACAAGGCAGGGAAAAACTATAAAGCAGACAGAACACACAACCCACAGACTACACATGACTTAGCCTGATTTGATCAGCCGCTTTCACTTTGTGCAAAGCATCTGAGAACCAGCCATAGGCATTCGTTTTCATGACGGTGGGCGGGATCTGTTCGCTGATTCGCCGACACAATTTCTTGTTGGAGAAAATGAAAGCTTATCGTTAGTTCGCTGACTAGTTTGGAGGAAAATGAAATTGACCAGAACCACTAGGCGGCGTTAGCCTGACTAGCACACAGCAAAAACTAACATAAGACCCACAGACTACACAGGACTAGCACACAGCAAAAACTAAAACAGGCAATACAGGTGACATTGTTGACGGGCAGTCCAGGGGCCTGTACTACGAAGGGAGTTTAACCAACCCAGAAGTAACCCAGTTAACTTGTTAAACCGGGGTTGACAAACTCTGGGTATCCTGATTGGTGTTAATCGGTACTACAACGGTGATTAAGAGGTTGATTTGATGAACCGGTGTTAACCTAATTGGAGTTTGTGCGCGTTCACATAAAAGGGGCGGGTTTCAACTCAAGTAACCAGTTTTCAATGATGGCGCGATCTCCATGCTTCACTGATGAGGAATGTACAATAACTATGAGAAGCTATGAGGAGTTTAAAAGTACTCTAAGGGGGAAGTCAAACACATCGGCCGCCAACAAGGCAAGACAGGCTTGTTGGCAACGTATTGCCGATCGGGTAAATGCGAAAGTGCCACATAGCCTACTTTATTTAATCAGTGTTATGGAGGATTATTAGCTTGCAGGATGCCTATAAATGTTTTCCAATAATTCAATTGCCAACTTGGACTTAAGTTGCTACAAATGCAGCACAATTCAGACGTGTCATATTAATGTTAATTAGGTTAACTTAATGTTTCAATTTATTAAGTTATAGGCTATGTTTAATCCATCTGAAATTTTCAGAACCAATAGCAGTGCCAAGCGAACCTTGTGGGTGGTTGCAGGCTTCAGCGGATGATGTACGTAGCCTGTACAAGACAATGCTGGAGCTGGACTGCAAGAAAAGGCTTCAAATAAAAAAAAAGCTCAAGAAGCTCAAAATAGAAAAGCTGGAGCTGGTCAACAATGTCTGAGGGTGTAGCGGGGACATTGAGCACCTTCTCCTTTCTTAGCATTGCAATGTAGCACGCAACATGCTGCTACCACCTGACAGGCCCCGTCAGGCTTCACACGAAGGCCCTTTAAACACCCAAAATGGGCCTTCAAAATGCCAGTCATTTCAATTCTTGCCCTGGAAATGCTGTGTGCAGCATTAAAGTGCGTTTCTGGCCTTGTCTCGTAGTCAGCATATGGAGTCAGGAGGTATTTTAAACATGGATATCCATGGTCCCCCAGCAGCAGGCCATCAAAACGCCCTGTGATGAAATGGAGAGCCAAATGTCATTTCAGTTTGTCCCAAAAAGAGTCTAGGATGCTGATTGCCTTACCATCTTCAAATGCGGGAGTCGTTGACTGAGCCTGGCCACCTTGCATCCAGGCTTGTCACCATGTATTGATGATCACATTAAAGCTATTTAAAGCTATTTGGTCATTTTGTTCTGTAAATTAACAGGGCCACCCCATGTGGTGGACAATGTAAAACATGTAAATGGATGAGAGAATGGATGTGAAGGCCTAGGCTATAGATTTTCAGAATCTCCCAAGCAAAATGTAATGAATACTTTATGTGGGTCCAATCAGTGAAGAGAAGGTGAACTTGAAGTAGGTTGGGTATATAGCCTAGTCTATTATAGGCTACTACAGTACATGTACAGTATATCATACTATAGGCCCTACCTCATAATACATCCAATACCTGCACGTTGATGCTGTGAAAAGATCTGCGATTCACATAATCGCCCTCATGCTTTCCCAAGGGGTGCACTGATTGGTATGTGTGTGCAGTCAATGGCTCCAAAAACTCTTAGGAAACCTATGGAAAATTGTTTCACAATTGCCTGTATGGAAGAGCATGACACCGATGATGTTAGTAGCCCAATTACCTGCGATTGCATAAAATCCTTTAATTTGCAGAGCGTTTAAATGGCCAGGGAAAACGACAAATGCATCCAACAGTTTAGAGAGCAAGTACCACCTTGCGAATCATCCGACATACAGTATTCTTGCTCAGATGTTCAGCATCACCGATGGAATACATGAACTGTCCACTGGCAAAATCTCAGCGCAAGGCATATAATCTGCTCAATAAGTGCATTACTACGGCGGGTGATGTTACAGACATCTGCCTCGATCAGCTGACAAAGAAAACGAATTCCCTCTGCCGAGAATCTATATCTTTCAAAAGAATGTCGTCATGGTATGTCAGTGGATTCTGGCTAAACAAATACTACAATTCTAAAATAATGAAGCTAAACACAAACGACAAATCTCACATATACTAAACTCGAACATATAACACAGAGCAAACCAGAACAGAACACCAGGAAGTAACAGCCAACAAAGACAGACGGACCAACAGCAAAGGACAGAGTAGACAGAACTTAAAAACAAGACCTAATGACAAATGGAACACAGGTGTACAGACAAAATGGCGGGAAAGCTAAGACAGGAAGCCGAACAGGGGGAAGGCGGGGTGAGAAAATCCAAACAAAGGACACATGACCGGTAACCAAATGGCAGACAGACAGAAAACAAAGTCCGAGACAGGATCCTGACATGTCTGACAACTTAACACAAAATTGAATGATTTTTCAAGCTTCTTAATGCTAGAAATACTATCGCAATGTGCTAAGCATTGTGAACACATGCATGCTCATCGGTCTTCAGAGGTAGGGAGGCAGTTGAACCATCCAGGAACTAAAACACTTGGCCATGTATAAAAGGCACAGTCCACCAAGAGTAGTCTGTCAGTGCAGATACAAGGCAATGCGTCAGCAATGTAGCCTAGACTACTCTCCACAGATGCCCCTAGTTGGGCTCTGTTCAGAGTTCGTTATAGCTTAGTTTGTTATAGCTCTCAGTTCAAACAGATCCTGCAGAAGGAACACCCGATCTCTCTGATCAGACTTGACTATCCACTTTCTTATTATCCTGTTGGCCCAGGCAGGACATCTAACTGATGTATAAAAATCAAGACACTAAAAGTTTTTGGAGTACTGAACTAAAAGGAACTGAAAACCATGTACATGTAGCGGATACCATCTGTTCAAAAAGACAAATAAGGACAAGAGATTAAAAAAAAAAGTAGACAAAAGCAAAGGTGTTAATGGTGATAATGTGGTGTGACTCTCTAGGGTCCCCTTAGCTTAGCAACTAGCCAAGTTGTCCTTTTATCCAACGAGATGTGTACATGTAATCAGTTGTCTCTAGGGAATAAATCCAATAAACCTCTTAGAGTACACACATTAAACAACTACATGACATTATAACCCATTGGCCGTGATGATAATGTGTTTACTCATTTCTCAGGTCTGGAAGGGAAGGTCACCAGATGGATGCAGCGGAGAGGACCTTCGAGTGTCCTCACAGATCAAGTGAGCTCTCTTAGCTGGTGATTATATGACAGACAGCCCAGAGGGGGTGGGGTACGGTGGCCGACAGGTGCAAACGACGTGCAACTTATGAAAATGCATGCAAATCAACAAAACACGTGAAAATAGACAAAACACAAATGCAAATCAACAAAACACCTGCAAATAGACAAAACACAAATGACTTAAGAAAACATCTTCATCTTAATTTGACAAAACGTGAACTGCATTTCAGAAACGCGCTCCGAAACTCAAAACACATGCAGATCAGAAAACACGCCCCGAACTCAAAACACATGCAGATCAGAAAACACACCCGGAAACTCCGAACAAAACGGAAGTTTCCAGTGGGACACTTAAAAGTGATGAACACCTCTGAACAGATGATGACAAAGAACAACAGGGTTGTACGTGTGACAGAGATAGCTAGCGATAGTGATCTGAAATGTAAGTATTTGGGTTTATTTCAACATTTTAATGGCATTTTAATTGTAATCACACCTCACATCACCACCAGTTTTCACCATCTGATCAGAGGTGTTCATCACTTTTAAGTGTCCCACTGAAAACTTCCGTTTTGTTCGGAGTTTCGGGGTGTGTTTTCTGATCTGCATGTGTTTTGAGTTCGGGGTGTGTTTTCTAATCTGCATGTGTTTTGAGTTTCAAAGCGCATTTCTGAAATGCAGCACGTTTTCTAAATGATGTTCACGTGTTGTCAAATTAAGATGAAGATGTTTTCCTAAGTCGTTTGTGTTTTGTCTATTTGCAGGTGTTTTGCTGATTTGCATTTGTGTTTTGTCTATTTGCACGTGTTTTGTTGATTTGCATGTGTTTTCATAATTTGCACGTCGTTTACACCTATCGGCCACCGAAGTGGGGGGTGGTGGCAGGGTGGTTTGGTCGGTGGGTAAAACGCATGGATGCAGAAGCTCCAACTAATAACCAGCATGTGTGGATACATTTAGGGGACCCCCAGGCGAAGAGGATAATGTCTTCTGACTGTGGAACTGACAGTGGTCTGCTCAACCCACGCCTCTCTCACACACACTCACTCACTCACACACACACACACACACACACACACACACACCATTAATCTACTAATTACATGATTACATGTGATTTATTGGCATTGTCATCCCTCTGCATTCGTTTACTGACCTCATCCTGAGAGGGGGATTTTTCAGTCTTTAAGAAGGCTGGCCAGTGGGCAGGAAGACAGCCTGGGAGGAGGAGAAGCCCTTGCAACTCTGCATAAAGAACCCCATACATCAGATGAGCAGGAAGTTCAAACTGTTTTGTTGGTTAAGAGGATGTTTCCATGAAACTGTGAATAAACAAAGGTAAGAACACACACAAAGTCAGGTTTGTGGAGGCAAAGAAGTTTCCTCCACTAAGTTTATTAATTTCATAAAACATCACACCTCAAAGGCCGTTGTACCGTTTATCACCAGGTTGCAATTCATGCAAGGATCGCTATTTACAGCTGATTCCACTGTTACTGCGATAAATCGGCCATTCACTATGGTTGTTATAGTTACCATTCAAAAGCGTACTGATGCACATAGAATGATTTTTACACTTTTTCACCAGATCTTCACAGCCTGTCAGCCAATCAGAAATCCGTATTCAATCTGTCAGGGTGGTAAATCGCGTGTTTGTATGCATGTGTGTGCATGAGCGTTAGTGTTTATGACAGAAGAGGGGTAATAAATCTTGGATAAGGAGGAAGAAATAAAAGAAAAGGGATACAGCTTGTGTAACAGTGTGTGTGTGTCTGTCAGTGTGTGTGAGCCAGAAAGACGAATGAAATGAAAGGCATGTGTGACTTCAGAGGTCTGTTCAATTGAAGATTCCCTGTGATTTCCCCGTGCCACCCTTCCACCCCTCCCGCTTCATTCTGAGGGCACTGAGCAGCTGAGAGGCTGGAGTCAGCAGGGCTGCTGTGTTTCCTCATTAAAACGCAGCCTTTGTGACGGCAGGAACACTCTCCTGCCCTAACACGCATGCCTGATGCCATCTCTGCCTTTCAAAGCCTCTAATTCTGGGCCTAAGGCTGGCCAGGCATTCTGAGTGCTACTACCCTGCCAGCTTCTCACAAAGAACCTGTTTGTCTCTCAGTCTGCCTCACATATTTGACAGCTTTTTTTATGTTTTGTTTTCATGGAAATTTGTCTGGGTGTACCTGGTTGTGGATCTGTAAAGCTGCTTCTCAGTGCGGTTGATATGTCTTGTCATACTGCAGTATCCTGCCGAGTGGTACAACAATGCATCAAAACATCTCTTCTACCAACTAACAACCATGTCACACATGCTCAGCTCCACATTTGAATTGGTTGGCAAACAAAAGAATGAGAACCAGTTTCAAAGAGTCTCAATCAGTAAGTGGCAAGTTCTGTAACTGGAAACAGCAGCACCAGAGGAGGCCGAGAGAACCTTTGTTCACCGTATAACGAGCCATTTAACCATCAAAGCTGGTAAACTAACCCTAAAAACTGCATAAAATGTTGCTGAATCTGCATTTAACTCTCAATAAAATTAATTCTGTATAAGAGTATATTGTGATATCAAAGTAAAGCTACTGTATGTGGTAAAGATCTTATGTCAATAATTTATAATCTATGTCTTAAATGTACATGTAATCTCTCACATATGCAGGCCAAAAGCTTTCATCAGGATTTTCTTCCTCTTGTTTGTTTGGTGGAAAAGGTTATTCCTCTCTGGAATGTGGGCCACATACAGAAATCACATAATTTGTTTCACATCAATAGCAAGGGCTTTTTGGACTGGCTGAGGCATTTGCCTCCTGATCTATAGGTGCGGTGTTGTTAGACGGTTGTGTGTTCAAAGCACTGATCTCTAAAGAATAATTATTCTTTAGAGATCAGTGGTTCAAAGCCCAGGCTGGAATGTGCAGAATGACCTAGGCAAAGAGAAGCAGAAACACAAGTCTCTGTCTATAGACTATTTGAAGTTTCAGTAAAAGTATTATTACATGTCTATTACATGCATTCTGCTGATACATAAGTATTAACAGCTGATGAGTTGTGCTGTTATATATGGAAATAATAAATAGAGTACAGGCAGACAATCAGAAATCAGTATTCCATATCTCTCTGTGATAATAATTAAGGCTACGAAAGAAAGTTGAGTGTATTTCAGAGGGCCTTAATAGGTCTGTCTGAAATACACATTAATATCTGATACACCTGAAGTCCTTATCCTGCATACCACGTTTGCACTATGTAGTTCTGAATTTAGACGTTTTGATTGCTAAAACAGCTAGGCTCTTTTGCTGAGCTCTGCTACTTCTTTCCGCCAAACATCCTCTCAGTCGAAACTTACTGGAATAAACTGTCCCTTCATAGATATTTGCAAAACGCAGAGTTAAAAAACATGTTGATTACAAGTTAAAATTCTGCTGTGCTGTGAACGCCGGTCAGGCCGCTGTTTTAACACACGGCGTTCTTACATTTGTGTTCGGATGAGTCATGGATCCTTATTAGCACCTCAGACTTGTCATAGGCCTATTTAACAATATACGCACGCTGTGTCATTCATTATCCTTTTTTATTAAACACAACTCATTTAGCTGATCTGTAAGTCTACATACTATTTTTGTGGTGGAAGCGTTTGTCTATCTTAATCATTAAAATGAATTTGAGAGCAATGACAAAGAATGATTTTTTTATCATGTTATTGATATCTTCAGTTGAAAGCTGGATGGATAAAGTTTGAAGTAACTCTTCAGAGTGATTATCATGATTGCCTTGCATAATATTATGCCTTGCATTTCTGTTCCATTCTCTGTAGAGGAAGTTGGCTAATAAAACATTCATTTTTTTTTATTTTTACTGTTGAAATGGTGCTAGCTGTTTTAATCTACATTTATCAATAGAAAGCAACAAAAATGAGACCGGATTAGTAGCGCTACGGTATCCCTGGTAAACAAACCTAAAACAATAACATTTCTTGCAGAAAATAAAAACAATGGTAGGCAACAGCCCATCCGTACAGCATCCTCCTTGATAATCACAAGAGTAACCCCTTTATAATGCTTTGCTGTTGTAGTCATTACATGGTATCCAATTACCATGTAAGCTTACACGGTAAAGAGTGGTTAGATATAGGTGCTCAATGTTAGGTAGTTTACCTCAACAAAGCAGATTGGAGTGTTTTTCCATTTCAACAACAGTGAGCGATCCAAAGCTGCGACCAACCACACAACATTTGTGAGATGGTGTAGTGATCAGGCATCTGAGCACAGCTCATCCACATATGGATAATTCATTTAGAATCCTCATTAGGGGATCGATAGTGACCGCACTTCACAGTTAGTCTACATTCCTAGGAGCCTTATCTATCATTCAGCATGCACGGAGGTAGGGGGATGTGTGGCAAGCTGTGTGTTTTCCCCCACAAGACCCTGGCCTGGACTTGGAAAGGGCAAGGCAGAGGTGGGATAAGATGGGGTGGGCTGTGTCAATTGCTGACACAGTGATGGAAATAAATAGCATTTATAACAGCAGTTGGGTAGGAGGGGGACATGGTGTTCCCTGTCCATAGGGTCACCACCTTGCCTCTGCCTCTCCAGCCCCAGCCCCATTCCACACACACACACACACACACACACAAATAAGCAAGTGACAGCTGGCCACTCTCGCCAAAGTAAAAGAAAATTATTTTTTAATGATAATTTTGCAATAACTCTTTCACCTTCTCTTCTGGATCAATAGTTTTCCGTTCGATTAATTTGGAATTAAATATTAATCCAATTCATTATGAAGCATCAGTTGAATTTATGTTCTTTCAAAAATTCCTAATTACCATA
This sequence comes from Limnothrissa miodon, assembly GCA_017657215.1. Taxonomy (NCBI): domain Eukaryota; kingdom Metazoa; phylum Chordata; class Actinopteri; order Clupeiformes; family Clupeidae; genus Limnothrissa; species Limnothrissa miodon. The sequence goes on from JAGFZM010001633.1 coordinate 343,134, forward strand.
ATTCCTAATGCCAGCATATTCATGTACACACAATCTGGCCTAATGTTATGAAATCTTCTCCATATAAACTGTATATTCTATACATACATGTATAGCTTGTGAAAGAGGTGTATGAGGCACATATGTATTAACCAGCAGGAATCCTGAAGGCAGGCACATCATTTTTAGAAGATTTTCTAGACCAAAACAGGGAACACTTATCAGCTCTAAAAAAAACATAGAAAGAACATGACCTTGGTGTACTCAGTGGTAGATACATGCATTAACTTTTAAAAGTATGTGTGGATAATGATATACTGTAGACTCATTTGTCATATTTACTATATCCAATATTGATACATTTATTAATGTTTAACAGATTGTCTTGCCTGTTTTGTGACAGAAACTACGAGAACATATGACAGTAGCTTAAGACAATGACTGACAATGCAGGTCTATGTTTTCTCTTAAAGTATTTATTTCCTCTCAATTTTCTACCATGGGCTTTGCATTGACCCTCGCATGAAAAGAAGGAAAATTGTGCGCAGTGCACACTCTCCAACCAATGAACTGTAGTGACAACTGGACCCCTGTCTAGTTGAAATATGTTTGGATAAGCTATATATTTTACAAGGGTCGGCTGTGAAAATACGTTTGCATAAAAGCGTACCCATTAAAACAATGACTAGACCTTCAAACTGTTGGCCTGGGTCAACAGGGGATAAATTGTACCAACCTTTAGTCGACTGCCTCATCTGTCTTTTGGAACAGTATTGTAAGCCTTGTGGAGCTGCACACTACACAACTAGAAAGTTACATAAACTGCTACAGAGGTGAACTAGATTGAGGCTGCAAATGGTTAACATACACTCTAAGAAAAACTGGTTCTTCGCAAGTGCTCTGAGGCACTTTAAGTGCTCTGGAGAATCTTTTTATGCTAAAGAACCTTTTCTTGCTGTTTAAGGTTCTTTGGGGAACTGAATTTTAAAAAAGGGTTCTAAGTCATACCTTTAGTGCCTTGAGGAACCTTTTTGGCTATTGACTGACTAACTTGTGGCTGTGTGGAGGAATGATTGTAATGGGGTCGTTTTTTTATTGTAAAGGGCGATAAAGGCAACTACTTTTTATATAGAGCAGTCATAAAGTAATGTAATTATAAATCGTATTAAGTAAGAATTTGTGGCTACTTGATTATCTACTTTGTAATGACCCAATGCTGAATTAGAACAAATTATTAGAACCTAAGCACCCCCAGGGGTGTGAGGATCCTCTTGAAATTGCAATTACATATTTAGCCTAACCATGAATGCACAAAGGTATACAGAGAGCCAGATATTATATACACTAAATTCTAGGAGGCAGGGCTTCTGCGTGGTTTACCTTGTTGGTAGGATACTATCCCCACAGTTAACTCTACTATTTATTTTATTTCATTACATTTTTTTAACATCACCTGTCAAGTAAGTAGGGTACAAGTAAAATAGATAGACTGTCTGTAACATAACTCTCCACCACACTGCAAAAACAGATGTGTCAAAAAACAACACATGCTGATGTGTAGACAGCCTGACACTATTTGTGTGTAATTTTAACTCACTATGTATATAATCTCTCATGCCTGAAAAGTTGACACAGTGGAAGGACGTTAAAAATAATTATTTTAATAATAAAAAATAAAACACATTTTGGTAGGCCTTTTAAATAACACAGAAGGAGGGAAGTTTATTTAAAAAATGTTGCATTTCATTAGGCCCATGTAACTTTGTCCAACGGTTGTTCATTCATTGCCCAATCACGTCCCTCAACTGTGTATTTGAACTGATAGTTTCTCCGGCGTTTATCATTCTTCTGTCGTTCGGGAACAACTTGCTACTGACGGCAAAGATGCTACTCTCATCTCCAAGCAAACAGATCAAGTAAGTTTTTCTTAAATTAGTTTCGTTTGAATTGAAATTTTTGATTATACGAAAAATAACCTAGTTTTTTCATGATGTAGTTATGTCTGCTACGATTTTACCTGTCAATGCCATTAACAGTCCACCTAGCTAGCCATTAACTAGCTAGTTCTTTCAGGCTGTGACTATTGACTACAAATTTGAAATTAATGCTAGGGTTAACTGAATATCTCATGGCTTTAAAACCACAATTTCATGACTACAGTTGTATGGCAGTTGTATAGTTATATGGCTTCTAAATGAGTTTACTGACATCCCATATCTCCTCGCAAACAATTCAAGGATTTCTTGCTATAGTAGGCTAACAACTGGTTGGGTAATGGCATGGAAGACTGCTAATCTACCGTTTTATTTTTCGTGTTTCGTGCCCGATGACTCGGAGCCTCACGTGTGTCATGAATATGCCTAATCCAGTGTTACTGTTCGCCAATATTCTGCCCAGTAGTCTCCCCTGTATATATTTTTAACCAAACCCATTCTCAAATGCAGAAATCTCTACAGATCTAGTTTTCATTTCACTTACTCAGTTAAACTCAGTTCAGGTTGACATTTGTTCATTTGTTTAACAAAATCCACTTAAAGCTAAAACATCTATAGCTTAAAGCTAAGGCATCTATTATAATGGAAGTCTTCTTTTTTTTTTTTCCCCCAGATGAAAAATGCTACCTCGTGGTCCACAGCCTCACACATCATCTGCCACCTATGCCAGGGTGTTGATAACAGTGTGGAATCTGCAATACTCTACTCAGTTGATTTGAGTTGGTATGTTTCACAAGGACTGTTGTAATGTACTTTGTGTTAGTAATAATTAGCAAAATTATTATTTTCATTCAAATGATTGAAAATGAAATAATGAAGGCATTGTAACCTAATTGTGTGTGTTTGTGTGTTTTAAATCACTCATTAATATTGTATTGTAAAGATTGCACACATTTCCACAAAAATAACATACATTTGACCTATTGCACCGTATTGAACTTAATCTAACAAAGAAACACTGCATATCTGTCCCTTTCTCTCTTCTTCAAAGCTGGGAACCAGAACCGCGACCCTCTCTACCACCCCTGAGATGGAATCAAGAATGCAACTCGTCTGCATTGGGAGCCTGAAAAGCCCAATGCGAAAGTACATCATCACTTCCAGAAATGACCAGGTCACTATTCGATAGAATGATAGCTTTACGTGTGTTGTCCAGAAGCTTTTTAAGCTTAATTGGGTTTGCAATTTGGCATACCCAGCACAGATCAGCTCTGTCGCCATTTATGTTTTTTTATAGGATTCAGAATTTTTTTTTCTTTCTTTGCATATGCCATTGAAAAAAAATAATACGAAAGGATATGAATGTTACTGATGCTGATTATTTCCGACCTTTAGACACAATACAAAATCATTGCCTCACATGTCAAGTTAATTATACTCGTCTGTTTCAAGTTATGCTACAGTGTAAAAAAGCTTACTTGAATATTAGGGTGAAACTTGTTGCCTAAAACGAGGTAAGTAAATATAATTTTTAATAGTGCGTATTTAACTCACCCTAGCATGATTTGATTAAATAGACTAGAAACATTTACTTGACTTATTTGATTCAATGCATTACATTAAAGCTAAAGCATCTATTATACTGAAAGTCTTTGTTCTTTTTTTTTTTTTTTTTTTTTTCCAGATGAAAAATGCTATATCATGGTCCACAGCCTCACACATCTGCCACCTATGCCAGGGTGTTGATAACAGTGTGGAATCTGCAATATTTTACTCAGTTGATTTGAGCAGGTATGTTTCACAAGGACTGTTGTAAAGTACTTTGTGTTAGTAATCATTTGCAAAATTATTATTTTCATTCAAATTATTGAAAATGAAATAATGAAGTCATTGTAACCCAAGTGTGTGTGTGTGTGTTTTAAATCACTCATTAATATTGTATACATTTAACCTATTGCACCATATCAAACTTAATCTAACAAAGAAACAGTGCATATCTATCCCTTTCTCCCTTCTTCAGAGCTGGGAACCAGTATCACGACCCTCTCTACCAGCCCTGAGATGGAATCAAGAGTGCAACTCGTCTGCATCGGGAGCCTGAAAAGCCCAATGCGAAAGTACATCATCACGTCCAGAAATCACCAGGTCACTATTCGATAGAATGATGGCTTTACGTGTGTCGTCAAGAAGCTTTTTAAGCTTAATTAACATTATCAATTGCTATCAAATGTAGCAAAAGGCAGTGCCAAAGTGCTGTGTGATTGTGATGAGCAATTATTTTGAGGAATAATTTTATATTTTATATTTTGAAGAGAAATATAAAATTCATATATTGCAAAGAACTGCATTTGTGTCTTTTTTTTCTCTAGCAGCACATCAATCTATTGCATGCTATAGCTGAGGCATCTCTTCATAACATCTAAAACAAAGAACCAGTAAAGGCTCTGTCAGGAACATGGCTAAAAACCTGTATTGGTTTTCTAAAGCACCGAACAGAACTGGTTCTTCAGAGAACCGTTCAATAAAAAGTTCTTTGTGGAACCTTAAAAGGTTATTCTTTTAAGGTTCCACAAAAAACCTAATAAGGTTCTTTAAAGAACTTGGTAATAAATGGTTCCTTGAAGAACTATCCGGGAATAGGTTCCTTGTAGAACCAAAGAAGGTTCCCCTATGGCATCACTGTGAAGAACCACTTTTGGTTCTAACTTGAACCTTTATTTTTAAGGGTGTATGTATTGTTGGCATGACATTTTCGATTAAAGGAAAGACAATTTTTGCCAGTAATTTTTTGCGTTTTTTTTTTTTTTTTTTTTTTTTGAAACTAATTTGGTGGGTTTTTTATAGGCTCCCCCCTCCAGTGCTAACACATGTAGCACTATTGCCTACGTATGACGAGTGAAGGAGAGAGCAGTAATGTGGAAATTTGTGTCCATGGAGGAGTTTCTCTGTGTGTGTGTGTGTGTGTGTGCAGTACTGGCATGAACACAGGTGAGGAAAAAGAGCCTCTGGCTCAGGCTAGCATGTTTTAGCTCCAGACAGATTGATGAAAAGGGTCTCACAGTGACTTGCGTACCCATTCCCATGTAATTAAACAGTGACTTGGCCTCAGGCTTAACCTGCCCAGTGTTTATGGACTGACTTGCTCTGGGAAAAAAAAGACCTTTTGCGCCAGACTTCTGCTGATTTAGGCAAAAATGTCTGCATTTCTCTTTGAAAGGAATGAATCCAATTAATTACCAAGTTAATTAGGGTGATTTATCTGGGTTTCTATGCAGGGGACGTTTGCTATGCATTATGAATTCACAATGCAAGGTGGTGAAATCCTTTAATAAACAGATCATGTACACCGAGGCGAAGACTGACTAGTGTTTCTCAGCACCCACGGATCAAGTTATAACAGAACGAGAGAACATGAATTATTAAACAGTACACAGGTTTTTAATGAGAAGTGTGCATGGACAACCTGTTTTTGCATCTGAAACATGAATTCACCCATTCATTATTAATTGTTGGGTACATATTTGCTCTTCCTGTGCACTCGTACAGAACAAAGGTGACTGGAAATGAAAATATGTATATGTGTGTGTGTGTGTAAACCCTTCTTCACTATTAACTCTAATTATTTTGGAATGGAAACATATAGGCCACAGATTCATGGTAAAATCCTCTGCAGTTCCCCCTGGTAACTAATTGAGGAAGGTGGGAGGGGGCTGTTGGTAGGTTGCCTTAGCTCTCATTTCATCCATCATGAGTGAAGTTTGTCTGGCTCAGCAAAGACTCTGGTCAAGGATTTGCAGTTCCACCTTCAGTCTTTGGGGAGCCCGGCCTGGTATGGACAACACACACACACAGAGACAGACATGCCTAGTAGGCAGGCAGATGAAACCTGTGCTGTGTGCATCTACTCCCTTCTCCTCGGCACAAAGGCACTCATTAGATTCTCTTGTCATCTATTGCACGCTGTCTGGAGAGGGCCGTCTAAAAAAGTGGATTTCGCTGTGTGCAAGTAAAGTTGTGTTTATCCACAGCATGGCAACTACTCTGTGAAAAGATTTCTCCTCAGGTCTCGATGGCCTTCCCATGATTCCTCTGTCAAGGGCAATGTTTTTTTTTTATTTTGGACTTCTGGTTTTCTATGGTCTATGTCCATATTTACTCATTCTTTTTGCTACAGGCAACACATATCAACCTCAAACAATAGGTCTACTGGTTAAATTACTCTGTAAAGACAGACAGAAGCACATGGAAAAACAAATAAATAAATAAATCTGGGTATATTGCAGAAACTGAAGTGAGAAAATTCACCTGTTTTTTTTTTTGTAGTAGATGTATCTGTAAGACCACTTTGTAACATGACTTATTGAACAATGTTGATTGTTTATTGAACAATGATTTGTTACAGTTGTTGCTCTACTTATGCAGATTGAAAAGTCATCCCTCCCAGCCTGGTAAACTCATTTACTTAGAAGTGTGAGTCAGTTAACTCTATGAGGGCCCAGGGGATTTGGCTATAGTGTCTATATAGTGTTTCAATGCCTGCATGTTTTACATGCCTACTTTATCCTCTCCAGAAAGCAGAAACGGAGGAAGTTAGGATAAAATGCCTTATGCCTAATGCCTCATCTAAATCTAAATGGGCTGATAGCTTGTTAATTAAGCAAGCCAGTGGTTACTCCATAAGCACACGCAGCCTTAAGTGAGAACATACAGCCTCGTCACTGCACGCATTAAACATTAATCTTGCGACAAATTTCCTGAATGGGTTCATCCAGAACAGGAAATGGTCAGTTGGGGCCCCACACCATACCACAACCTCAACAAATTCTCACAGTTTTGTTTTTCCTGCCTCTCTCTATATATATATTTTATTATTGTTTTGTCCAGCATGTCACATGGAGTTTGGTGCTGTTGGTAGCTATCAGACCAGAGTGGCGTTGACCTCTGCTGGCAGGGAGGCTGTCTTTATCAAGTTCAAATCCGTGCCATCAATCATCTCTACTCTCTTGCTGCAATCCCGCCGGCATAAATCAGATCGTTGTCCTCTTGGTAATCTCATCACCTGCTGGATAAGCAGGGCTTATTTATGGCACGGGGCCTGTGCTCCTGCCACTTCCTCTGGCTGCACCCTTCGGCCCTGGTGACTTGCCAGAGAGGCCCTTTTTCGTGTGGCAAATAGGCTTTTTCATTAGGATTGTGTGTGTGTGTGTATGTTTGTATGACCCTGGCTTTTCCTTGTTGATTTTCCTGGCCTTGCTGTCCACAGGCAGATGTGTCGGGGACCCACAGGACTCAGGGCCTGTCGAGGGAAATGAGTTTCACTTGCTACGAGCAAAGGTGGCTCCCTGCTTATAAAGGCCATTGTGTGACAGAGAGTGTGTAAGTGAGTTGGTGACAGAGTTGCAAAGATGTGTTTACAAGCTCTGATACAGGTGTGAACAGCATGTCATTGTCTCATTTACACTTCAGTTTTTCACCTAAGTGGTCTAGGAGCAGTATGATCAGAGGCAGATAGGGGTTTGAACATTTTGAAATATCTCAACCAGAATATATCATTTAGATTTTTGGCCAAGTCCCCATGCAACCCCTTAGGAAAAAATGGAGACCAATCTGCTGTACTTCATTCTATTCCGACTTGGCTAATGGTGTAACTGAACTCCCAAGGATGAGTGCCGGTGTCCTGGCCAAGTACACTATTATCTGGAAGGTGTCTTCTCCAGATCGGTAATCTGCCAATAGATTTCCCCTCCGGACCCGCAGTGATAAATGACTGCCATAAATCAGAGACAAATCAATCCAGATTACCATGACAGTCATTGGGATATACCCAATACCAATGATAACTGTGATAGCCTAATGTTTCTTTCCATTTCAAACCAGGCCACGTTTCAACCCTCATTTCTTCCGGAGGAGAGAGAGCGAGATGGAGAGACACAAGGGAAAGTGGGAAGAGGAAGAGAGACAGTGAAAAAAGTGAGACAGAGTGATAAAGTGATTGGATGGAGAGCATTACAGTATCTTAAACGGAGAGAAAGTATATGGACAGATGGACCAGAGAGAGAGAAAGGAAGAGAGAGATAAAGAGAAAGAGAGGGTTAGACAAAGGGAGAGAGATGTGGCAAGTGAATTACTGTCTCGGAGGCAAAAGGAAGCGAACAAGGCAATAGGAAGCAGGACAGAGAGAGACTTGACTGAGAGGGAGAAATCACCCAGATTGATTTTCTCTGCTTTTTGCAGCTGTTTCTTTTTTCCTCTTTACCTCTCCTCCTTCTCCTCCTTCCCTGCATTGTCCTGGTTCAATAAAGCTCTTAACGCACATGGCTGATGATACCCCCTCGCTGTTTTGAATTTTGATCGGGGAGGGCCTATAGCCCATCCCAGTGATTGGTTTTGCGTTAATGGACTCTGAAATTCCATCAGTAAGGCTGTCCTCTCCGATATCACAATTTAATTTGAGGCCTGGGGTTTCCTTCATGATTAAAGCAGGGAGGATGTATGCTCTTCCTTTAAATGCGTTATATTGGCAGCCATTCATCTGACACTGCTACTCCCTCGTTTAAAAGTATAGCTGTTAGACCCTGTCAGGACTTTTCTCTGGGAGTGACTGACTGCTGATGTTGGTTGTCATCCAAAGTCATTGGCCCTCGTTTATCAAATGCACATACATGTAGTAACTGTCTCAAAAAAAATCTGTACTCTAAAGTCAGGACTGTACTCTGAAATTACACTGCAAACATGAAGAACTCTTTGGTCACTTTCGGAAGAAACATATACGACTAGTTTTCTCTTGTAAATCTCGAATGAGAGCCAATATCAACCTCAAAAGCATATCCCAGGTAACTCAGCAGCCATTTCAACAGAATACTGTTGAAAAACACAACAGAAGTGATTCTGGAATGTTGTTTTTCAAACTGGAGCTGAAGAGGAGGACCAAATATTCACACGTTGTCCACCCAAAGTCCAAGTTGCAATGATATTATGTGCTATAGCAGCTTCCCATCGCCAGACTGCTAGGATTGCATAATCACATTTGGCATGCTTCAAAGATGGTTCAAGCTGTTGCAAGAGCACCAAAGAAGACACAGTGAGTGTGGAGTTGCTCTGCCTCACTGGTAACCATTATTTTAGGCTTCACACAGAGTTGATATGAGTCGTCTGTCCTGCAAAATGTTGAATATTAATCTTCTAGAAGAATCGCTCTTAGCTTTGGCCATTCTGATTCTTTAGGGGATGCTAATGTACAAAAAAAGTATGGTATTTTATGGTATGGTATTTTAACAACCATGAGTTTCTGTCATCCATCCAACACAATACATAGCTAAATTAGATCTTGTTTATACAGTACTTATACTATAAAAATGGTTATATATTAAAGTAATAAACAGTAAGTGTTGTGTCAGAAGGAAACAGGGTTCCAAACAACACGCTGATGACCCAGATTGGTGCATTAGCCAGAGACCCTGAATCTCATCTGAAAGCCCCAGCTCTCTCCCTGCCCAGCTCTGGCTCCCCACGCAGTCTGCTAATTAATTACGCTTCCTGACAGGGGGAGCATGCGTCACGCTAGGTGCTCTGATTAGCGGGAGTGTGACTGGAGGCCAGGGCACTAATCAGGTGCCGTCCGACGTGGCGTCAACAACAACGACGGCTAGAGGCGGCTAGAATGAGTTGTCGCTCTCAGGGTGTTGACACCATCACTGGTAACTATTTATTTATTTCATTGGCTGCTTGTTTACTTTATTTTTTCTTTTTTTTATTTGGCTGGTGGCTAGTGGACTGACAGAGGTAGAATTGCAAGTGGTTAGCTGTGTTAATGCAGCGCGATCCAGACTCCCACACACAGTCAGTCATCTACCGCCTCCTACACTTCTGTCTCTCTCTCTCTCT
>JAGFZM010001633.1:352940-395235 GCA_017657215.1 Limnothrissa miodon
CAGAGCGTACTTTGCTTGACTATAAGCCTCGCTGCCCACTGCTGAACATTTGCTAAATGCCCATCTGTGCAACAGGAGGCCTGAGCATGTCACCGTAGATAATCATTGAAACTCAGGCAGCACACCCACACACACAAATATACGCACACACAGACACACATACACAAACACACACACACACACACACATTCAAAGACACAAGACACTGCAAGAGCAAGTCATTCAGTTTCTACTCTTGAGAATTAGAGATTTTTCTCTTCTTCCTCTGACCAATCTGATTGAGACTTCAAAATTTAACAAGAAAATTCCTGTGTTTGTTTGTCTGTGTGTGTGTGTGTGTGTGTGTGTGTGTGTGTGTGTGGTTACTGCATCCTATTGCAGGTTTGCAGGGTCTAACAGTGCTATCCCTGTGGGCAGGTAGGAACTTGCCATTTCATCTGATATCCCAGGCAGCAAAAAAACAAAAAAAACAAAAAACAGGTACGCCTACAACAAAGTGTTAAAATAGAGGCACAGTCCTGACCCTTACACAATCGACATAACACCAGACAGTAAGAATAGCTCCTAGCTCCAGCTTGGCAACGGTGTGTCATCATACTGATGATAATGAATTGTAGATGTGTGGGTAGGGCAGGCCGTCTGCCCTGCTTTTGGGAGAAACGTTTGGATTGCGTAGTTTAGACTGTGGTTAGCCATTTCTAAATGCAGGAGGCTTGTTTATTTATTTAGTAACACTTTACGCGTAAAGTGTAACCATTTCTTTATTCCTTTTCTCTGTGTGTGAAGCAATGTTCCCAAACTGTATTAAATAAATTAATGTTCGAGTTAATTAAATTAGAGAAATTGCCGGAATAAATCTTGTGGCCAAAAGCAAATCATATCATTAATAAAGAAACTTGCACACTGAGGTCAGTTGGACATTGGGCCAATGGCAGTGGTATCCCTCTCATCCTGAAAAGGCAATGTAAACAATTTAAAAGAATTTAGGCAGTATGGATACCTTAAAGGTCCAATGTGTAGAAATGTTGCAAACCTACTATTTAGCCTAGAAGTGATGAATGATTTAATTTCATAAAGAACATGCACTCTGACATCCTACATGACCTTTGCTCGACCTTCCTGGAGACCTTGGAACACTCTCCGACATATAGGCGAGAGGAAAGGATAAGTGTGTGTGTGTGTGTGTGTGTGTATGTGTGCGTGTGCATGTGTGTGTGTAAAGGGTCTTACTCTTTATTGTTTCTGATGGAAGGGTGGAATCAACAAGCAATACTTTCACCTTTCCTGTCTCTAACCGTTCTTTTCATTCATGTTAATGGCAGGAACATTATTGGCAATCAATAAGATATCAATCAAGAGTATTTCTAAATGAAATATGTTCCAAGGGCAGATGTATGAAACACTATGCTGCGCTGTGTTTGTCCTCTGGGTGACAAAGCCGAGAGACTGAAAAGGAGTGATAAAGACTGATGACCTCTCCCAGCAGAAGGGGAAAGGTCAAGTGTCAAAGGTCGATCCAGCACCTGGGATCCTTTGCTAAGGCACTCTGGAGGAAAGAAGGCACAATGTGAGACACAACATCTCTCGGGTTCTTTTCCAAGAGCAAAAATTCATGCACACGCACACACAAACGCAATGTTTTAATACTCTAATTTGTGTTTACATTTACCATTAACAGCTCTTTGTCATTGCTGTGGCTGTACTCATAGCATTGTTCTTAATGGAAACCTGTTTTCTCAATACCTTCACCAGAACCTAGACAAAGACGACCATATTTGTGGAAGCTATTGCGTTTTACACACACTTGACAACGTGTTTTCGATGCAAATTAGACAAAAATTTTACACAATGTTGACATTTACTGTTATTTTGAGAGGCTGAGAGATTTTTAACTTGATGGGAACATAATACAAACACACTCGCAGGTCATTCACAAAGCACTAAACACCGAAATTTCAAAGAAGCGTGAAGATCACAACCGATTTCTGCAGATTATGATAAATGGTGTCCTCTTTTAAATGTAGTGGTGTAGTAACCAGCATTCCAGGTGAGTGACAGCTCCCTTAAATCAAAACAAAAGACAAAAAAATATGAAATTATATAATATGAAATTAAAAATAATTATATACGGAAAATGGACACAGGGCTTGCGCTACTGAGGCGGCTATCATAAGCTATTACTGTTTCTTTTTTTGTCTGACATTTTTGGAGGGCACTTTAAAGCATACTCATGTTACAGTGCCCATGCGCTCAGGCAGGAGCTCCACTCTCGCGCTCGCATCGACACCACAAAAATCATCATCGTCTCCAGGCAACAAGAGCAGGTTTAAGAGTTTGTGCCATTTAAATGTTCCATCAAAGATTCTTTATCAAGAATCTCCTATGCTCTCACCGAAGATGCAGCCCTCCATATCAGTAAGCAGGCTACCATGGCTGTTCGATATCTGGCCTCAATCTCACACAGATAGAAAAAAATCTCTAATCTTCTGACGTATCTATAGTATGTAGTTATTCAGAATTTTTTGAACACTACCAAATACACTGCCCCCTGCTTTAGAGCATTCAGTCACTAATAGCACAGTGACAATGTGACAGGTACTTCGAAAACAGTGACTCCAAATGTGACACTGTTGCACTTCAGTTACTCTAAAGAATAAAATGTAATTCAACTTAACACATGTATACACTTGGATACACACATGCCATTAAGTCATTCTTGTGATTGTCCACATGAAGAATGTTTACTGTGCATTATGATTGGCTTCTGCTGGCCTTCATAGGGTACAGTAAGGAGTCTTCTGCCCTCTACTGGCCACTGACACGCAGCATAATTGTATTCTCCACAAGAAATTGATTGCTGCCTCTCTAATATTCCTCAGCGCTAAAACTACTTGTGAAACACATTGCCACACAAAAACTATTGATAGCAAATATGGCAGACTTTTGTTTTAAATTTGCAATTCCACAGCAATTCCTAAGTAGAAATTAGCATTTTGTTTCAGGCATCTTTTCAGGCTCCATTTTGAGGTCCACACTAAACCTTTTCACCACACCACTTCTATACTGTAGCTATAATTTCTATTTAAAGGGCCTGAAAGGGCATTAACATATCTCTACCTCTCAATTAAAAAGTGTAATTTAGGAGTCCAGTGACAGTACATAAAGGACACATGAGGTTCTGTTCAGTTTTGCTATAGTGCAGTCAATGTGTCTCTTTTCTGAGCTGTCTTTAATATGTAAATCTTAGCCAAAGAAATTACTGCCCTTCTCTTTACCCCTACTCTTGCACACATGCCATAGTTTAAATGTCTCTCTCTCTTTCTCTCTCTCTCTCTCTCTCTCTCTGTGTGTGTGTGTGTGTGTGTGTGTTTTGCATGGCATAACATTTCTATTTGTACAACACAAAATGTTCACAGAGCCAATGCAATGACATACTGGTCGCAGACAAAATCATTTACATTCCTTTGGAAAAATGATAAAATATATATATAGTGTACCACCTTGACCCAAGTGTAACCATTCTTTATCACTGACACTGATTCAGCTGATTCGTTGAAACAGAGGTCTAATTAATTGCAAACCTCAGGCTAAGTACATTACTATGTTGCATTTCTGAACTAGGCAATTTCTCACTCCTCTTGCACACATTACACAAGCCAGACTGAAATGACCGTAAACCTCAAGACAGGGAGAAAAAGAAAAACCTTAGTGGTATGAACAGTTGTTGAGTCAGAAATCAGCCTTTCCTCTTGCGTTAACTGGGTCAGCTCTGCATTGACGAGAGTACTGTGTAGGTGGGGAGGTTGATGAGGGCACGCAGAGGTAGAAGAAGAGCTGCAAGAGGAATGAAGGACAAAAAGGGTGGTATGGCTCTAAAGGGAGGGAGAGAAAAACCCTGGTGTTTAAGATGAAATTGCTGGCAATGTTATTGATCGTTTTGCCATTCCTCTATTCTCTCTGCTGGAGACACAGGACAGGAGACTGAGTGTAGGCACGCCATGCAGATCAATATGGAAGATTCTTAAGAATGAGTGCAAGCACATCAGTGCCTGCCACTCTCTCTGCAATTCAGCATTTTCTGTCCTTCATGCACACAGTATAATCATCTTTCAGTCTTATGAGATTCTTCCAGGGATCATAAAAAAAGGATTTTTCTAGTCATAGGATGGGTTTCCATTGAACTTATTTGCATTTCACATTTGCTTGAGAAAAAAAAGGCTCAAGACTATTTTAGTCTGTGTGCATTTCAAAGCAATAAACAAAGATGAACATGAGCCTAACCAAGTAACTTGTTCCGACCATTACAAAAAGTTGCCAGGACAGAAACAATATGGTTGTGATTTTCAATTTGCTGTAGTGTTTTTTGACGTGCAGTTGTGCTTTTTGATTTGCTGTTACGTTTTTTAATTTGCTGTTGTGTTTTCTATTATGTTGTTCTGTTTTGATATTCAGGACCACCGTAGAAACTGGGTAAATGCAAATATATGAAAATTCAGTTGTTTTCATTGACTTTTATCCACATCAGGCCCCACTTTTTAAGAGAATTGTTTTGTTGTTTTTGTTGATTTTTTTGTCAGTGATTCCTGAGGCACTTAAATATTGGGTGTCTTGACATGTACAGTAGCTCTAGTAGGCCATTAGAGTGTAGTGCATTTTTTTGTCTGAGTGCTTCCCCCATGTGCTAGCCCTGCTGCAATACAGGTTTGTCTGACACATTTTCAGAAAATAACTTAAGAACTGTATCACCTATGCAATAGTGGTACGTAGATGCTGCATCTAGTGACCTCCCTCTCCCTACCCCTGTGAAGTGTGGTTTCACCTTTTAGATCTACATTTCCAGAATTAATCCATTTCCTGGACATCACAGTTATTTGAAACTAGGTAGGAATACTGCCCCAGTAGTCATAAAGTGAAAATTATTTTGATTAGTGTTGCCACACATCCTGTTCCAGGATTGTGTTTTTTTTACTGTCTATCCTGGAAAATTGTCCACCATTCTTGGGACGCAATACTGTCCTGGTTTGTACATTTTTGACAGATTTCCATAGATGGGCCTCTGTTGCTGCTGCAGACACATTTTTTTAATGGGTTGGTTATATGCAGTAGTAAATTAAAGTTTACCTTATTTTTCACCTAGCAACTGTGGATGTGCTGATTCACATGAGATTGCAGACACAGGCAGTAAAAACTGTATGGTTTTCACTACCAACCAAACCCCCCCGCGCCCAATTTTTCTCAACTCAGGTCTGGCAACCCCAAAAACATGTATGTGTACAGCTTTCGTGAAGGCACATAAATGCTGCACACAAATGAGAGGCTGTGCTTCACGGTGCTGTCACTAGACACTGTGTCCCCAGCCACTATGTGTTTACAGACAGCACACATGGACATTTTAATAACACAATTACGTTGTCTGATGACAAATCTATGCAGATGTTTCTAAACTTTTGCTGTTGAGTCTTCTATCATAACAAGCACTGCTGTTTTTACACAAGGTGACTCTGACACCTCTCTCTATACAGTTGAATGTGTATTAATTATTTTTCTCACTTTCTCCATAGCCAGCGATAGAGAGAGAGGCATTAGCCTTGACAGCCATGTGCCATGTTGTGCAGTGCTGTAGCACGCTGCATTGACACACTTTAAGTAAGCTCCTGGTGCCAGGAGATTGCAGACAGCCCCATAACTCACACATGGGAGTGACTCTCCCACTCTAATTGGGTAGCGGGTACCTTCTCCCTCGCTATTATTGATTGCTCTCTACTTTCACATTCAGAGTTGCGGCATTAGCTGAATCTGGAACAAATTAAACAGGCTTCTACGTTCCCCTGGCGTCATTATTTTTGTCAGCCAACGGGCAAAAGGCAGAAGAAGAGTAGAGAGAGAGAGAGAGAGAGAGTAGTTTTCATTGAGAGTCATGAAAAAAAATGATTGGGGATACCCGCTCTGCTTATTATTCTGCAATTATTTAGACATGTATAATAATTAGCCTAGAATTGCAAGCCTTTCATGGGAGGAGAATTGCTGGTGATTCAACTTCATCACAGTGACACAGAGACTTCTCTTTGTGAGGGGGAAGGAGGAGTAATGATGACACAAAATTACTCACAATGTGCAGAAGCAAAGACGAAAGCGAGGAGGTAAAAGTCACCTCACACAAGACTGCTATGTGATTAATTAGAATTATGACTAATTATGACAATGTGTCTGTCTCCAGATTTGTTAGTGGTGATGGAGCTGGGGGTACAGTTAAGATGCCTCTATCGGGCAATTTTACATAAAGGAAGGACATTTACTAACAGTTGGTGCAGAAAAATACAACATAACGGTCTGTTCATGAACACGATTAATTGGAAATGCAAACAAACAAAGCCATGTGAGTAAAATTTACAAAATAAATTTTGGAGTCAAAGAAAGTTGTGTAAATCAATAGCCCTGTTGTCAATGAATGCTGTCAGTAGGAAACCAGAAAATTTGATGCAATATAAATAATGAAATGAAACTGAAAGTATGTAACTATTCAATTCAATTCAATTTTATTTATATATAGCGCATTTTTACAAAAAGGTATGTCTCAAAGCGCTTAACACAAAGAGGCCCAATGAGCACAGGGGTAGGGAAAGACTCCCTAGCAGCATTTTTTGTTTTTACTTGTTATGGTAAAAGAAGAAACCTTGGGCAGTTCCGACGGCTCAAGGGGCTAGCCCAACTGCCTAGGGCAGGTTTTCAGTCTCTCAGATGGTGATTGGTCCACTATTATTCCATTAGGTAAACATTATAAGAAAATTGTGGTATAAATAAAGTAATATAGGAGTCCCATTATAATCCCAGGATATAGTCCCATGTCATTAGGTGCAGTCAAGCCAGGAGCCAGCTGCAGGCTGTATCAATCATGTCAGGGTTGTCTGTGGAGCTGAAGGCAGCCCGCTCAGGAAGCCAGAGATGCGGGATCAGGCAGTGGAAGGCAGGGGTGACCCTCAGCAGGGAAACAGTGGCATGGACCGTGGAGTGGGTTGAGGACCATTCAGGAATGCCGCCGGATCAAACGTTGGAAGAAGGTTGGAAGAAGGATGGCATGTTCGGTGGGGTTGGTTGGGTACTCAGAAGGCAAGAGGTGCAGGGTAAGGCAGTAGAAGGCAGTGATGACTCACGGCAGGGTGGTAATGGCATGGAAAGTCAGAGAGGAGATGAGTTAGAACAGTCTCCATCAGATTTCAGAGAATGTGAGTTATATTGCAACCATGTGTATAATGTTGGCTAAGTGATGAGAGAGAAAGAAGTGGAGAGGAAAGAGAGAGGAGGAGAAAGACAGAGTGAAAATTGTAAAGCTTAACAGATGGGTGCTTTGTGGCGGCATTAATCTATAGCAGCATAACTAAGGTATGATGTATAACAAGCCAACACCACCAAAGGAATGGTGGCCACCAAGCCCTGGACGGGAGCTTACAGAAGAGGCAGTCCTTTCCAATAATACCTTGAGTAGGTGTGGCTCACCATACACCATCCCTAACTAAAGGGGTCAGTGAATAGAAAAGTTTTGAGTCTAGACTTAAAGGTGTTGAGAGTGTCCGCTTGGCGAATGGAGAGGGGAGCTTGTTCCACAGGACAGGCGCACGATGGCAGAATGCTCTTCCTCCTATTGTGGATTTTGATATTCTAGGAATTACTAGGAGACCAGCATTCTGTGACCTTAGAAGGGTGGTAGAGAACAAGTAAGTCTTTAATATATGCTGGGACAAGGCCATTAAGGGCTTTGTATGTCAGGAGAAGTATTTTAAAATTAATTCGTCTTTTAACAGGAAGCCAATGTAAGGAAGCAAGGATAGGTGAGATATGTTCATATTTTTTTGTCCTAGTGAGTGCTCGTGCTGCAGCATTTTGTATTAGTTGAAGGTTTTTGATGCAGCTAGCACCACATCCAGAGAACAGAGCATTACAATAGTCAAGTCTGGAGGTAACAAATGCATGTATTAGTTTTTCTGCATCCTCAAAAAAAGGAATTTTCTAACCTTAGCAATGTTGCGTAAATGAAAGAATGAGGTTTTGGAGATATACTTTACACGACTATTTAGAGAGAGGTCTTGATCAATATATACCCCAAGGTTCTTGACCTTTATGTTAGGTGTGAGTGAAAGGTCACTAAGTAAGCTCTGGTGATGGGGTAGATTGTTGGTCAGGTTTTTAGGGCCAATCAACATGACTTCAGTCTTGTCAGAGTTTAAGCAAAGGAAATTATTAGTCATCCAGTTTTTGATGTCACCGAGGCAGGCAACAAGTTTTGTTACTGGCGTACAATCATTAGGCTTCATTGACAGGTATAGTTGGGTGTCATCTGCATAAGAGTGGAAGAATGCCATGTTTTCAAATAACAGATCCCAAAGGTAGCATGTAAAGGGAGAATAGCAGAAGTCCCAGTACCGATCCTTGGGGTACACCATACTTCACTTCAGTGTGGTATCATGCTTCATTATGTGCATGTACAAACTGGTAATGTCCAGAAAGACCTGAGCCAGGCTAATGCAGAATCTTTGATTCCAATCATATGCTCAAGTCGATGTAGTAAGATGCTGTGATTGATAGTGTCAAAGGCAGCACTTAGATCCACTAGGATTAATAATGATATGCATCCATTGATGAGATAAGGAGATAATTGTAGACCTTTACTAGGGCTGATTCTGTGCTATGGTATGCTCTAAAGCCAGATATGGTATAGGTTTCCTGAATATAGGTCGATAGTTAGCCAGGACATCAGGGTCAAGGTTGGGCTTTTTGATTAAAGGCTTGAAGGCCCACTATGCAACATTTTTCATTTAATTAATCTGTTTCATACTGTTTAGGATGCTAAAAGGAGTCATTACACGGCGAACGAACGGTGTAGAATGTGCCACTGTGGCCTATAGCGGTAGATACAGCACTTGCTCAGCAGCGCGGACCGCCTCCAATAGAATGCAGTGCAATACAATGCAATACAGCGGTCTTTAGAGGGAGCAAAAAAACAGAACAGAGGGAGAAAAAAACTGAACGTTGCTTAGCCCTGCTTTAATGACAGATGTCTTGAAAGGTTTGGGAAGATGTCCTGCTACAAGAGAGTGATTTATAATATTAAAGGGATAGTTCGGTTTTTAACACATTGAGCCCCTTTCACAGTTTGTCTAAAATGCAATAAAGTGGTTGACATTGAAATTTTGACGATTGCCTCTGTCTCGGCAATTTGGGAAATGTAGAATCGCCTCTGCCTGCCTTCAAAATGGCTAGCAAAGGGCATGTGTTGTTTCTATCCTTAAAACACTGTTTTTAAAAAAGTGCTGCTCACCAAGTGGTTAGTGGTGCTCAATGATGTTCCAAAACATGTATTGTAGCGAAATAAAGCTTCCGTCATGTTTTATTTGGTACTTTGTTTATATGAAGGAGCAAATAGATCCCTATGGGACTTACAAAATGGCAAATAAAACATGACAGAAACTGTATTTTGCTACGATACTTGGGTTGGAACATCAGCAAACACCACTAATCACTCCATGAGTAGCACTTTTTTAAAACCAGTGTTTTAAGGATAGAAACAACACATGCCCATTGCTAGCCATTTTAAATGCAGGCAGAGGCGATTTTATATTTCCCAAATATACGAGACAGGAGCAATCATCAAGATTTTGGTGTCAACCACTTTATTTCATTTTAGACAACCTGTGAAAAGGGCTCAGTGTGTAAAAAACCAAACTATCCTTTTAAGTATCGGCTCAGCTAGGTTAGGGAGAGCAGCCTTAAGGAGATCAGTAGGAATTGGATCCAGTAGACAAGTAGAGGCCTTACTTGATGAGCTCAACTTAATAATTTTGGCCGGTGTAAACGAGTCAAGGTATGCTATAGGTCGGCTAGAACTTGCTGTTTCCATTATAGGGGAACCAGCTGAGTTTAAGGTTAGAATTGTGTTGTTTATTTTACCTCTAATAGATTCAATTTTATAATTGAAAAAATTCAAGAAGTCATTGCTGTTTAACGTTATTGGAATGGAGTGTGTCACTGCATTCCTACTTTTAGTTAAGCGAGATATTGTGTTAAAGAGGAATTTGGGGTTGCTTTTATTATCATTTAGAAGTGAGGAGTAGTATTCTGTTTTTGCATTTTAAGTGCTTTCTTATAGTCTTTCAGGCTGTCTTTCCACGCAAGATGGAACACTTCAAGTTTGGTGGCATACCATTTTCTCTCAAGTTTACATGCAGCTTGCTTCATTGAGCAAGTCTGTGATACCATGGGGATATTTTGTCTTGTTTTCTGATATTCTTTTTAAGTGGCGCGATGGAATTTAAAGGCCCACAATGCAACATTTTTCATTTAATTAATCCGTTTCATACTGTTTAGGATGCTAAAATGCGTCATTACACGGCGAATGACCGGTGTAGAATGCGCCACCGTGGCCTATAGCGGTAGATACAGCACTTGCAATGTTCAGCAGCGTGAACCGCCTCCAATAGAATGCAGTGCAATACAATGCACTACAGCGGTCTTTAGAGGGAGCTTGTCAGAGAAAAAAACAGAACGTTGCTGAGCCCCTCTTTAATGTAGTGTAAAGTGCATTTGTAACATTATCAGTTAATTGATCAACTGCGGAGGGCCTTCTAATGTATATTGTGTCATTAAGGGTTCAAGAAGAGTAGGAATTTTATCTACGAAGTCGCTTGTGGCTTGGGGGGTTATTCGTCTAGTGTGGTAGCTAATAGAGTTAGGGACTGTAGAATCTATTGTAGTCTTTAGAGTTATTACGGAATGGTCAGTCAGTGAAGGACATTGAGCTAGGATAGCAAGTTGTTCTATTTGTGCACCATATGTCAGAACAAGGTCAATAGTATAGAAGAATCCAATGTGTTCAATTATGGATTGGAACTCTGATGCCAGGCTATTATTTGCATCATCCATGTGGATGTTGAAATCGCCCAACACTATAATATTATCAGTTTTAATGACTAGTGAGGAAAGGAATTCTGAGAATTCAGTTATAAAGTCAGAATAGGGGCCTGGGGGTCTATATAATATTACAATTGTTAAGGGTATATTAGATAGATGTTTTGTCAGGTTGCATAAGATTGAGAACAAGGACCTCAAAAGATTTAAATTTGTATTCAAATTTGGGAGCCATAGCCATAACTATACCCCATTGACGTACTGTAAGTTGCCGATTCACTATTCTTTGATATTGTATAATATTTTTTGTTGTACTGATAGTAGGCTACTTAGTGACCTTGTGAATACTTGCGAAATTAAAGTTTACTTTACTTTACTTAGGCTGCTTACTGTACATCTCCAATGACTCTAGGTACTGGTAACAAATTGATTTTTAACACATTCATATGTTGAAATCGGTAACTATATGTGTGTGGCTAAATGCTGGGACCTCCAACCCCTAGCCAAGGAGCAACAGGATGGCTATCCCACCTTGCCCCCAAGCTACCCAACAGAGCATGCCTAACCGTCCTCCAGTCTCTTCTGTGGGCCATGCAGTTTTCATTGTTTGGCTACTATTACCTGACCTTTCTTAAATGAAGATGCCTTCTCTCTCAACACGTTTGATGGGTGAAGATATAGCAAGATATAACCATATTAACCTCTAGACAGTGCAGACTCTCTGGGGCTCTCACTAGACACTGCGAACATTGTCCACCTCTCAGACAGGCTGATGTCGATCTGCTGATGTTTAGTGCCCCTTTAGTACATGTATTCTGGGCTCCCATGTGTCCAATTTGCAGCAGCAGCAACTGCGGCAATCCCACTCAGACTGCTTTACATGAGCTCATTCCAGAGGTGGTTTCTGAGTCATTGTGCCCACCCTAAGAGGGACAGACAGAGGACTCACTGTCTCTCTAGAACTCCTTCAGTGATGTTCGAGCAGGGCTGTGAGATTGACAGGTTTCTGGGTTCATGGCATGGACACCAACTGTGCCAACTGTGCTACTGCTTGCTTGTCAGATGTTTTTGTCTAAAGAAACATCCATTATATTGTTATATTTGAATCAAAGACCAAAGAAACACTTGAGCTGGTTCATCCTTGGGTTCAGGAGGAGTGTGTGAAGGCCCCAACACCCTGAGTTATTAACAGATTTCATACGAGTAGGCCATGGTGGAACAGCAGTGTGGACTCCAGGAGGAGATCAATCAGATGCCTGTACGGCCAGCCGTCTCCTGTGATTTGCAATCCCGCCATCCAGCTGTTGGCTAAAAAAAGAGGGAAGGAGATGTAAAAAAAAAAAAAAAAAAAAAAAAACACTGGCTGATTGGACTCTGTGGCATCTTGGCGTTGGGGAACGATTCAATTTCCTCTTGATGGATGGCAGCACTCTGCTGGACCTGAGACAACACAGAGAAGGCCAGGACTGACCCGACAGAGACCGAGGAATGGCAATGAGTCACACCAGGCTCTCTCGCTCTTTCTCTCCTGTCTCTCTCTTTTCATCTTTTTTTCCCTCTCTCTCACTTTCTCTCTGGCATCGTCACTGACTGACGCCCTCTGAAATACAGACATTCATCCCTCTGAGTGGATGCTGTGCACCATGCCTACCAGCTCCAGGAGAGATGAGAAGCCATTTTGGGTTTCCATCATTCTGGCTGTTTTCATCTCACAGACCAGCAAGCTGGCCAGGCCTATAGCACACGTCCTCATAATGCAATTTCATAAGTCTTTTGAATGGGCCATTCTGACAAATGAATGGCTACAAAGGCAAAGATTAACTGAAATCCATAGCATGAATATTTTAAACTAAATTAAATGAGTTCCCAAACATGGATATATTACTTCACACCCTAAGAAAGGTCAGTGACTTTAATGTATGTATTTTCATCACATTTCCTGAAAGCTAAAAATCTGAACAATGAAAAAAAAAAAAAAAAAAAAAACATATTTTATATGTGAAGTTACTGAGTGTTTGTTTCTAACACTTAGCTGTTTCTCTGAGGCTATATCTTCACAATTAGTATAATGTTCTTGTTGTAAGGTCTTTAGAGCAACAAAAACTGTACATCATCATTATCATCATTGTGGTTGTGGTCATTGCCGTGTCATTGTCATCATCACTATTAACAGTAACATGAGGTGAAAGCTATATTTGTTCAAAAATGGCTTAATAAATGTTATGTGTTGCTTTGACTGTTCTAGCTTTATGCATCTTTTAGCTGGTTGTAATGGCATAGGCCTACCACATACCACATATCTCCCGGGGTCTTAAACCAGTCCAACCTGCAGTCATTTTCCTGCTCTTTCTCCCTTCTCTCTCTCCCTATCATTTTTTTTACTTAAAAATGCACAATGGCCTTTTTTGTCACATGAAAAAGCTGATGGTGTGCACCTATTGACGAATTTGCCATTTTCATGTCTCCTCCTGAGCATGTTGATAGAACCGCATAGTCAGGGCCAAATCATAAGTGAACCAAGGCTGAATACTTTCTTGTCTTACAAACATGTGAACATCCTCTCTCTTATAAAGCAACTATTTCTAATTCTATGCTCTCATACAGACCATCGACTAATAGACTCTAATAGACTAATTCACAAACAATAAATAACATTATGTTACACTGCATGACAGTCTGGTGACTAAGAAAGCAAGAGTAAAGACTTTTAATCCAAAGAAAGACAACATTGTTAGGATTACTCCAGAAAACAGTGGAGCAAATAACAAACTACGTTCACTGGCATAATGCCAGTATTTGTCCACAAAAGGTGTTTACCATAGACTGTATATCATAACGGTGTTTACCCACAAAACAGGAAATGTATACCAATGAGAGATCCCAGATGCTTTCCACAAAGTGAAATATTGTGAAAGTGTTTGGTGCACCACAGTACGAGAAATGCTGCTGTAATCAATAAACTGAGCAAGGACCCAACACTGACACCTGTGGTAGCCTACCTCCTATAGTACCGTTTTGGTATAGTTAGGTATTGGGTAATACGTTTTTTCCAATATAAATCAACACATATAATACAGCTGCATGGGTCTTCTTAAACTTTTTTTCCAACTTGAATATTTAAAAATCTTATTTAGTAATGCCGTTAATTGTTTCTACCTCTAGCAGTAAAAGACAGTTACAGATACAAACTCCACCCCATACTAACGTTGTGACATGTTCCATTCAGCTGCTGAATAAATCTAGGTAGGCCTCGTGACAATGATAACATACTGTAGCCTAATCGTCAAAAACTGCACTACATTTCAATAACCAAATGGCATAAAAATGAGTGATGTGATAATACAGAACATCCAAATAATCACAACTTGTGAGAACAAAGTGACTTCGGAAGGACACTGAGCTCCAGTGATAACGCGTGGCACTTCCAACCTTGAAAAGGCGTATTAGGCGGAGCGTCATGTTTCGTCAGAAAATGACGAGTTTTTGTATATGCCACTCATGAACATGCTGCGTAAGTAGCAACTGCGGCAAAGTGATCCACATTTCGCAACAAAGCCTCACTACATAGGGCAGCGTTGCGCAAGTTTGTTTCTTTGGTTTACAGATCTATGGACATGCGCATAACAAGCTTGGGGTGGTCGCTCACGAACACGTCCTCGTTTTCAAAGCATCCCCAGCTGCAACAGGAGGAAAAAAAGACGAGATGCACTAAAAGTTTCCAGAGCTTTAACGAGGGAAAGTAAGGGAACCACAGAAATGTGTGAAAATGAGACATAATTGAAAATCACGATTTCTGTGATCTTTTTAAACGGACAGAGATAAGCATGATTACATAGTATCAGCCTGTTTCAGAGAACGGAAAAGAAACAAAAGTTTGTTGAGTTTGGGGTAACTTAGCCTAAGTATGGCGCGAGAGGTTGGAGAGACCGAAGTCAAAGGTTCCAAAGTTAAGAAGCAGAAGCGAAGGAAAAGCAAAAAAGAAGGCAAAACCAGGACTGTTCACGCTAATATACTTTATGATAATGCCAAAGGAGAAGATAACCCTAACAGACACTATGCAAACAACAAGATTAAAACGACCAAATATACGCTGCTCTCGTTCTTGCCGAAAAACCTTTTTGAACAGTTCCATCGATTTGCCAACGTTTATTTTGTTTTCATAGCTTTACTAAATTTTGTGCCGGTAGTAAACGCTTTCCAACCAGAGCTAGCGTTGGCCCCTGTTGTCTTTATTTTGTCTGTGACCGCAATTAAGGATCTATGGGAGGATTACAGAAGACATCGCTCAGATAAAGAAATAAATCATATGGACTGTCTTGTCTACAGCAGGTATGTAGTCCGAACTTCTCTGTGTATCTTATCATTTCATGTCACAAAGCTACATGTAGCAACATTCTGGCCATCATAACGGTACTTAATAAGGTAAATTGCTTGTTATTTTGTTGCTTCTGTGTGTTTCCATCATTGTAGCATGCTAGCCTCTGCGAAGAAGACATGCTATCAGCCCGAGTGAGTTAATGTTAGTTTTACGTGGCTATTCGGCCCGATAGGATATTTACCCAAATTAACTAGTTCTTCCTGCGAGAAGAACCAAATCAAAGTTTGCGGGTCCAGTAACTTAACGTTATGTTAGACTTGGAAATAAGACTTCTTATCTTAGTCGTTGTCTAAAAAAGAATAAGTAGACTAGTCTATCAATACATTAGTGAAGAACTCATGTGTTTGTTTCATGACATACATTCTTTGAAGGCCATAGATTTGGGATATAGCATCTGTATAGCTAGAGAAATCTATTGCCTAGTCAGTAAGTTCACATTTTATTGAAGCATTGGAATTGGCAATGCACGAGCTGTATTTAAACACTTATTTTATACATAATTATATCTCAGTGTATCTCAGTTTTTGATAGTGTGAAAACAATTGTAGGCTCCGTTTTCAGCTTAGTTAGTACATTAGGAATGGAAGGGGTATTGTCACATGACACATCACTTGATCCAATGTTTTGCCAAAATGTTTAAAGTTGTGGCATATTTTGCAGCATGGCTTCAATTTGAGCAAATACACTTAAGTTGTACTCTGTAGCCTACTCTTATTTGTGCATGGCCAGTCTAGTGAACTAGAAGTTCTAGTGAACATTATTCCTCTCCTCATAACTGTTAATTGTACCCGTAGGTAAGTGTTTTGCAGCTATAAAAGAATTCAACTTTTACAATGAAACAGACTAAACGCTTTTTAGGAAAATCTTAATCTACAATGCTCCAGTTTAGAATGAACCGATTGTGGCAGGTGACAGTTACTTTAATTGTAGGCCTATTAGTGTCCCAGTAAGGTTATAAACAGAATGACTACAGGAATTGTAGGCTATACATTATTAAGCCTGCGGAGAAGCCACCCTTTATTTCTTGACAACATCGACTAACTACAATTACTGTGCATCAAGTAGAAACACCTTTTTAAGCCATGAAAATCCACAGGTGTTTTAAAAATAATATAAAAAATAATGAATAAAGGGTAGGCCTATTTTGAAAATAGGATATTTTAATGGCATGGAAATGACTACTTTAGGTTCTCCTTGAAAGTTTTTGACCTGCACTAGGCCAAATAGAAGCGCACAGGGGCTGTATATTCATGAAAAGCTGCACTGTTAGTCCTTGCATGGGTCATGGACTCATGGAAATCAAAAGGTGCTGTGTGTGTTTCACTAGACTGGCCATGCACAAATGCTGTTCTCAAGGTTACACATAATTGAATTTATTGTCAACTCACGGCTGCTGTCAATATTGTGCAAAAGGCCCCTTCCACAGGCCTTTCGATCCTCTAGATTTGACTGAATCGCTAAAATCTAAAACCGTTTTTTTTTCCCTTGGCAATTGCAACTGCTAACCCCTTTGTACACTAATTAGTGAAGGCTTAATCTTCACATTTCAAACACAGATCTGTCTCGGCTTGCTCACATATTTCCCTCTTATAACTCAGCATGTTTGTTCCAGTGCCGTCCTCCAAATAAACTGGAATAATTGTGAGAACCTAATCATTTTAATTATAGTCCCTCGTTTTAGTATGCAGTGGACTGCGTGGCTGGATTAGGTTAATTTGTATGTCAGTGCTATTTTACATGCTTGTTGTATTCACCTTACTTTTACCCTGTGATGCTTGGTGCCACCATGGATTTCTTGCCGTGCCTTTGATTTTAGTTCAAGCAGCTATTGCCATGGTTTGACCATGCCATGTTTTAGACAGCCTGAAGTTTCTTAAAATTTCTGTCAAAAGAAATGAAGGCAAGTTCTCACTCCACAGTGGCCATTTGTTAAAGGCCCAGATACACAACACCAATATGCGCAGTAGGGCCTGTGCAGGACCTCTTGTAAATGCTGTAAGTGTATTACTGTCATTAGTTAATAAAAGCACTCTCTGCCTGCAAACAGAACGTATGCCTGATAAAAACAAGGCCCTTTTTCCATATGTGGCCTGTCATCCGTCTTAAATGCTAAAATGAAAGCTCAAGGGTACATACAGTATATATAAAATTGCGATTTTTATCAACCAATAAAAACCACAAGCACTAAATATGTCCCATTAGTATGCATATTTGTACACTAGGTCCAATTAAAAATAGAAAATGAACTATTCTCAATAATCAACATATTTTTATTCAAGAGAATATCTTGTTGCATTGAACCCCAATCCTTGTTTAACATAGTGCAGAGTGTAGCTAACAAACAAGTCTATGCAGTTACAAAACAAAAATATTGCGTACCTCTGCGATTTCGAAATTGCGCTTTTCAAAATTGCGATTATATTGCAAATGCAATCAATTGTCCAGCCCTAATACAGTATGGGGTAGGGGCACTTCAGTTCTCCTGACCCTATTGCAAAAGCACACTTGGTTTCCGTTTGACCAGAAATGTTGCAGGGGAGTTATATTCCCCAGTACCTAGGATAGGATCTGCTGTTCTGTGTATTTTTTTTATTTCTGAGTCAGAGAGCTAATGGTGTTATTTGAAGCTAGACACTACCTATGACATATTTTGTTATTTTTATAAGTAAATGCTTCTTTCCTTTTAAAAGAGAAGTTGCCTACTTGCTAGTTTCTTAGCTTCTTTTTTAATGCATCACTCGTTCAGAGTGCAGCAGAGAGCATTAACCACTTGAATGGACTAAGTTTAAAGACTGTGAAAAGGACATCATTTGCCGTGCTGGAAAAGACATGATGGGTTGCGAAGCTGAACAACTCTGCATTACTACATCCAAATATTGTCTTCTTCTATACTAACTAGCCATTATTACTATACTATCATACGTATGCTGTCACACTGTATAATCACACTTTCTTTCCATGTAAAGGGGTTTACATATTTTGTCTCCCCTGTTTTGTAACATAAACACAAATAATGAAACAAATTCACACTTTAATGGCTTTAATAGTACTCTTCCTGTATGGCCTGAATGACCTGAATGGTTTGAGTGTTTGTTTGAATATAATGACTATTGTCTATTTGTGTGTGCATATTTAAACTCCCAAGGCTTGTTAGATAGAAACCCCAAACTAGTAACCATCAAACATTTCCCCCTGGGTTATGCATGCTGAGGTTGTTGTGATTTGTATTTTGTGTCCAGAAAAGTTAGTATGCACCTCTACATTCCACATTTAGTTTTTTCACTGTTGCGTCCTGGAGCTTATACTTCTACAGTATGTACAGCACTATTCAATAGATTCAGTTCTCTTTCAGGGCTCTTAATGTAAACTAAACACTGTAGCTTCTGCGATTTATGGGCACTTGACAAGATTAATGGAGATGTACACTACCTGCTTACGTATGTACGTCCTGCTCTGTCTGACTTGCATTTACTTTCTAAACTGCAGATTTGGCGTTGACTTGCATGGACTCAAAAGAATGGAGATTAAATCTCTTTGCATGGATGTTGAGCCAATGTGCACAAAGCCCAGCTTTTGGCTAAAAGAAAAGTGTGTCTCCCATGCACAGGAGTGTGTGTGTCTCCACCTTTCCTGTTCTTTTCCCCCAGAGAAGCTTGAATCAGCAGGTGTTAATGGGACTCCATTGTGTCCCTGTGTCTCTCGGACTGAATACTCCTCTTCTAGAAGCTCCACGAAACAATATCTGAACTTTCTGTCAAACTGTTTACGGATGGAAATTGTTGTTCGCGTGGTGTTTGATACCAGAAAGTTGTTTTGCTTGGCAGGAGTTGAGAGATGCGAACAAGTTCTCTGAAGGGCCAGAATTCTGGGAATTCCTGTACACTTTGTGTCTTGGGTGACTCCTTTATGGCAGTTAGAGGCCTTCTTAAGCCTGCAGGCAAAGGGACAACAGACAAATGCCCCTGCAAGCTCACTGACAGAGTAGCTTTTCATAACAGAAGTAGCATTACATTAGGTCTTCATGTACAAGAAAGTGATGCAACCAACCAATCAGAGCTGAATGCCATGTAGGAGCAGGGATCACACATGAACCCGCTATTTTAACCAAAATTATTATATATATTATTTATATATGACTGAAAAGAATATATACCAACCCACCGACCCATTTTGTTTGTTCCTGATCCAGCAGAACAAACTAAGGATGTCCTGAAGGTCTGCTAAATAGGCCTAAGTGTAAATATCTCCAAATCTCTCCATTCTCTGAGGACACTGTAAAATGGGACTTGTCCTGATGGCCTGGAACAAACAGGGTTGGCTGAAGCCTGTCCTCCAAACCTTAAGGGTGTGGGCTACTCCGCTGTTTTGATCAGTACAGGTACTGTATGTTAGATAAGAAATATAAACAAACAGGAAGTCATTTACCCCACCTTTAACTGAGTGTACATAACAAACGCTTTAATGGCTGCATCTCCTCAGGAAATCAATGCCAGAGTACTTTTAAGGAGGTTCACCACCAGTTAGTCAGTAATCAGGAGCTCAGGATACCTTCCAGGCCTAAGGTTCAGGCCAAGATATTTTCCATTTGCTTGCCCTGGTATGTTAGTGAATTCATTTCAGCTTGGGTATAAATAGCTTTAACGCACTCCCTATAATAATTCATAATGGGGAGAAAACATCTCAGGCAAACTTGGCTGATAAAGTACAGTACTAAGGTGGATGGTATCAAACTGTGATCAATTCAGTGGTGGTGTTTTCAGCCAGAACAGGACCAGGTGTATTGGAGAATACTTTTGTGTAATCTTGAATTTGTTTTAAGGACATGACAATAAAATATGTTTGGATCACCAATTAATTTTGAGAATGAATTTGGGGAATTTTGTCAGGTTCCGTCAATTAGTGGTACATGTACAAAGTCTGTTAATGTAGCTCAATTAGCAAAGCAAAGTGCTCTCAACAGTTAACGATGAGTGTTAGTATCTCTTCATTGACACTTTACATAAAGCCATAAAACAATGGGGACCACTGCATCAAAAACTGTGTGTCTGTTAAAGTGTTTAATGATAATCAGTTGCAGACTGATCAATCTCCCTCGTTTCTTTGTTTTTGGAGGCGGTGGGGGCAGGGTGTGTGTGTATGGAAGCATGGAGCTGATATTGCATAACGTTCAGTGAACCCTTATGAGGTTACATTTAGACGAAGACATCCTCTGGCCTATGTTCTGGTTGTTGTGTTTACCTTTGTATGAAAGCAGTTCTGGACATGTTGAAATGAGGGGTTAGCTGTGAGCTCAGGGCAAGAGAACTGCCATTAGTGTTTGTGGGAAAGAACTGGGGAAAGAGAAGACAGCAGGACAGTTGATGAAAATGTGTCAACTGTCAACTCTCTGTCTGACTAAAAATGTGTTGGCTATCTGAAGGGAATGTAACATGGTTTCTCTCATGGTGTTGCATAACTTGCATAATATGAGTTTTAGTAGTGAATTAACCACACTGTTTTTAGTTTAGTTGTCACAAAGCATTCATAAGTCATGTTCACTTCAATTTGAACTGAAGTTTATTTTAGGACACATGGTGTTCCCACCACTTATAAACATATAGCTAGCCAGACCACAAAAAACAGGACAAGGCAATCTTCATCTATCCAGAATCAGTATCCACTTGATTAGTTTATTCAATTTCTTTAACTTCGAAAAGATAAAAGGTAGGTGTTGTTGTTGTTCTAGGTTTTTTTGTGGCTTGGCACAAACTATGTGCAATTCAGGCCTTGTGATGAGATTGGTGTTTAATGTGTGTAGTTTCTGTGTCTGTGTTAAATGTGTAAAGTGTATTCATACCAACATGCCAATAGATAACAATTCACCCACTGCGAAATCATTTCCCCAAGGGGATCATAAAATATATCATCTGGTCTATACATATTAAACTCACTAATAAATAGATTGTTTGCATGTTTGATGGCAATTGTATAGTTGATGGTTCCATGGCTTTGGGGACATCATGCCTTTTTGACCTTGTCAAGACGGTTTGTTGTGTCCTCAAAGGGACCATTTTTTTCTGCCTTCTTCCTTCTGATTGAGTACACTGTGCAACCCATCTTTCCACTTCAAAGCAGTGGTAAGAATGCTCCCTGTGTGCCCTTTCTGCTTTTAAGACGATCCATGTTTGTGTTTAGTTGGAAGTCCTAGTTTCCCCCTGTGGCACGGAGACGCAGGAGTAGCCTACTAGAGATTTGGGGAAAGGGCGGGAGAGTGCACACAGGGAAGGCTTGTTCCACGGCCAGTGGTTCAGCCCTCAGGGCAGCATGTGCCAAGCTCCTTTTTTTCCCCTCCCTTATTCCTTCCTTCCCCCTCTTTCATCATCATCTTCCTCGTCTTGGAAGGGCGTCACATTGCTCATCGTCTCAAGGCGAAGCTGGCAGTAGTACACTGCGGGCTTGGTAATGGCAGTTGTCAGTAAAGCACAGAATTACATGAATTGTGCGTAAGGGGAAAGGCCTGTGAGAGCAGCACACCTCTCAGATGTTGACATTTGGTGAGGTGCAGTCTAGTGTACTAATTTATACTTAAGCAGTCATTGCTTTCTATGGGGTTAAAGTTGGAGATGGGTGTAGGATTTTATATGTGTATAGATCATCGGAGTAGAGGAGAGGTATTAGTTTAGCATAGAGCCAACACAGATGGAAACGGAAACTTACAGGTCATCTTATGATGATCATGTGAGCCTCACTGACACTTAAGTAATGGGTAATATACTTTCATGACATGACAAGCATTTCTAAACAAGCTTTCAGGGCAATTTATGAGATGGAAGGGATATTACAGGATATTAACCAAGTGCTGTTGGATTATTATAATACCATTTAAACCCTCTTAGGCAAATGTAATAACCAGTTGGCTTCAACTGTCAACAGCTCATTTAGATAAGCTAAATTTCCCAGCAATCAGAATGCATGTAAGACATATAGGCCTAGTGTTCATTGCTCCTTGGTGAGGCTGCTTTTTTCACACCAGAATCTTGTTTAGATTTTAGAAAGACATTGACAATTGCCCATTGGTTTTTGTTTTTTATTTTACTATGAAGGTTTCTGATCATTAAAGAAGGGCTAAGCAACGTTCTATTTTTTTTCTCTCACGAGCTCCCTCTAAAGATCGCTGTATTGCATTGTATTGAACTGCATTCTATTGGAGGCGGTCCGCGCTGCTGAACATTGCAAGTGCTGTATCTACCGCTATAGGCCACAGTGGCGCATTCTACACCGTTCGTTCGCCGTGTAATGACTCATTTTAGCATCCTAAACAGTATAAAGCGGATTCATTAAATGAAAAATGTTGCATAGTGGGCCTTTAAAATGGCTCTTGGATGAATGGACAATCAATAGCCCTGTTCAAAGTTAGTTTTAGTTGTCTGATTCACTATCTGGTTGTGTTTTTTGGATCTTTTCCCTACTAACTATACTTGATAATCTCAAATAACAGGGCTATTGATTGATTCACACCAAATTTAAACCTTAATTAATGATTAGTGTAGCTATCGACTGCCCGCTCTGGCCAGCTGACCTACTGGTGTCCTTCCCTCCGTGTCTGCAGGACTGAGAGATGTTATGTGGAGAAATACTGGAAGGAGGTGCGTGTGGGAGATTTCATCCGTCTGCGCTGCAACGAGATTGTGCCGGCTGATGTGCTGCTGCTCAGCTCCAGCGACCCCGACCGCCTGTGCCACATCGAGACGGCTACACTCGATGGAGAAACGAACCTGAAGCAGCGGCAGGTCGTCCGAAGCTTCATTGACCTGGTGAGATTTTTTATATTTATTTATTTATGTATTTTTTTTTTTTTTTTTTTTGCTGAAACTTTTCATTGCCCAGTCTGACACTGCATAATTGTGTTCTTGCTGACAGCTTACTTTTGCTAATCAAATATACTTATCTTTATATCTGGCTATGGTCTCAAGAGATCAAAGTGTCTTCACAAAAGGCCCTTTTATTCAAGACAGATTTGTAACACCATTTCACACTGATAATTGCTAAGTCGGCTGAATGTGTACCAGACCATAAATAAGCCAATCGTGTTAAACGCTTATGTCTTTTCATTTGCAGAGAGGCTACGTCTAAGTAAATGTTGGGCGAGGGTTGAAGTTTGTCAGACAGGGAATGATGAGTGGGTGTTTGTTTCAGTAATGGTATAATCAGCTGGTGGGTCTTTGTCTGGTTAGTGAGAGGTCAAATTCCAGACAAATCAGCAAACTGTGACTTCCAGCGTGGAATCCCAGGTCCCTCCTCTTGATGCCTCAAGGCTGAGGCTGTCAACCTGCTTTCCAGCTAATGTCTCTTGATGTCATATCTAAACCTATTGTAATCACAGACATCTCAAGATTACAGTTTTGTCTCAGGAGTTGAGCTCATTTTTGATTATGGTTTTGGTGAAAATAAAACTAAATATTTTCCAGTGCTAAGGTAGTTTTGGTTTCCTGATATACTGATACCAGAATGCAGGTACAGTATACCAGCGTTTATGAGCATTTTTTTTCTTACAGGACTGTGAGTTTGATCCATTCAAATACAACAGCACCATTGAATGTGAGAAGCCCAACAACGACCTTAACCGGTTTCGGGGTTACATGTAAGTCCACCATTAAAGCATTACAGCTTTAACTGTTACACCCTTAAACAAATTCCATAACCTTTACTTTTTTACTTTGTGAAGTCACTTAGTCAGAATAAAGGCAACATTTAACCTCCATGTGCACTCGAATGCAAAAGCTTCCCGGGAAATGTACTTTTGCTGCATGTAAATAATGTTATTCCCCCCATATCATAAATCATCCTCGCTAATATGGTCCGATTGCTTCTCTCTGCAGTGCCAAAAGTGGTTAAAACCTCATTAGGGAGTGAAACCCAAGTTAGTGGATGAATGGGTATTTGTGACCCACAAACCGGAGATTAATAAAGTTCTCCACAAGCAGTGCTTTGCGTTTCTCTTACACTAGCATTTTTCAGATGACTTTTCAACCCTATTAGAATGTCTAATTACCCTGCCCAAGCTGTTGCCGAAGCATTTAACAAAGTAACCCGTATCATTTTAATCACTTTGATGTGCTCCGCCTCCCACAGAGCCTACAGTGTGCTGAGACAATGTTTTTTGATGAATGTACTGTATGTTTGTCCATGCTGAGATGCTGTGCAGAAATGCGTTGCTATCTTGTTATCAGACAAACGGTTACAATCAAAGATTTTAAGCAAAACATTAGGCCCACATAGAAATAAACTGTGGTAGTGATACAAGAACGTTTCCAGCTGATTACTCAAATTTGACATAGTGTTTTTGGGGGGTTCTTTATCTGTTTCTTTTTCTGTTTTGCTCTATCTGAAAGGGATGCACTGCTGTTTAAAAACTGGACCTCACTATAAACATTGGCTGACTGTTTCCATCTTGTATGTCCGGTGTGCACTCCCCTTGTCTAAACGTCCGATGACCATGAGCCCTGTGCTTGTAGAGCATGCAACAGAGACTCCTCTCCTCTAAACTGATTGGAAAAAAAGGTCTCCCATGTAAGGGAGAGGGAAAGATGGAATGGTATCCCATGTGATAGAGGGAAAAAGAGAGAAAGGGCAGATGGAAAAGGCCGACATGGCCTCCTGTGCGATAGAGAGAGGAGATAGCCGAGGCCCCGCATTACCGGCGCAGGGCCACAGTCAGCTGATGGGATCTCCAATTATTATGACATATATTCCCCCAACTCTGACGGAGAGCGGATGGTGGCAGCCTCCCGCCAGCACGCCGATGATGCCGAGATACGGCAGCGCATGGCCACGAGACAGTCAGGAGGAGGATGGGCAAGCAGACGAAAGAGACTGAGAGAAAGACAGGCTGTCTGTGGGGCTGTCTGTAAGCGTGTGTGTGTGAGAGAGATGGAAGTGTGCATGTATGTCTGCGAGAGAGGACTAGGGAGAGTGAGTGTACGATTTGTGTTTGTGTGTACAGTACCAGTCAAAAGGTTTGACATACTTTGTCATTCAGTGTTTTTGTATTGTTTTCTACATAGATTAATACTGAATACTCATACCACATTATGTGTAAAAGACACAAGACTGGCTGCTTTGCCTTCCCTCTGTGTTCATGGTCCAGGTCATGGCAACTCTGGAGAGCATCCTGGCTGTGATCTAGATCCAAATCGTCTTGCAGGACAGAAAATTTCCTATGAGTTCACACAGAACACCATACACCAAGATGTGTAACATTTAAAACCACAAACTGGCTTACCTCTCCCAGTCTGCCATTACTGCAACAGCTCACCGTCACAAGTCATATTTCACACTTACTCGCCAGGCTTAACCAAACATTCAAAACCGGGATAAATTTAAAACCAAGATTTCCAGCAACTTTTTTCAGGTTCTGTAGGGTCGACCCAAAGACCTACTACAGTGTGCTCTGTGAAGATAAGCATAATAACTATAACCAAGCTAATATAATTTCAATTACACAGGATGGGATGTTAATGATCTAAGTTCCTAGGGGGTTATGCATGGCAGAGGGGTGGGGGGGGTCATCCTCTCTGAGTCAGGCTTCTATAACCTGACATCATCTTGCACACGCCTGAACTGTGACTCCGCTGCACCACAGACTGGGTGTGCAGCATGTTAGAGAGTCAGTTAGAACCCTAGGGTGCCAGTTTCGCTCACCAGCCCATTTGTTAGGCTTTTGGGAGGGACTTTTACCCTAGTTCTATTCACACAGCCAAGCTTGTGGGCATCTCTTACACTCACTCCCCTCCAAAAGGGCATCATATTTTCCATTTCAACTGTTTTGGTAGTGCAACTGGCTTTGCTTGCTAAGTCAATGTTAGTTAAATCAATGGTATAAAGAACAGTTTGATCTGATAGAAACTAAAATCACACTTTTTTTTTGTTTGTTTGTTTTCCTGGGGACACGCATTACGAAGAAAGTCAACATTTGTATTGGTAGACACCGAACCCAGTCATAGCTTATTACTATAAAGTTAACTAAGGTTTAACCTTTTTCTGCCACTCTAGATGCCTAACACACTTTCAGTGTTGATCACAATTAAAAAGAAATCATTTCGGGCACTCTTGACACTTTTACTGCTTTCGGTGTAAACAGTTAAAGGTAGCCCCATCTTTTGAGGTATTTTATCTTCCAATTACTTTGTCATCTGCTTGTCTTGATCCCTATTTGATGAAGCACACGTTGTCAAGCTTACAGAATGAGCCTTGAGATTTGTGGTGGGCACAGGCAAAAATCCACACTTTTTTCTAAACTCTTTTTAACAGTGCTTGCTTGCTTGACCTAGATCCTATTGTTGTCAGAAAAGTCAGTTCAAATATGCTGGTTGGATTCCACTAATTTCGCCCAGAGTTTTATAAATTCAGAGCTTTGCTGTGTAAGAGTTCTGATACTGTGTAACTGATTGATGTGAAAAATGTGTAAATTCATTTCTAAATTCTGACCCCCCTAATGATCCCTACAATTACTGTTTATTGCAAGTAGAACAATACTAATGGAGGTT
This sequence comes from Limnothrissa miodon, assembly GCA_017657215.1. Taxonomy (NCBI): domain Eukaryota; kingdom Metazoa; phylum Chordata; class Actinopteri; order Clupeiformes; family Clupeidae; genus Limnothrissa; species Limnothrissa miodon. Next base: position 379,743 of record JAGFZM010001633.1, read on the forward strand.
CTATTTCCTTGACAGAATCCATCGCAGCACTCGGCGGGATGGTCTTTACAAAGAGAACCTGCTACTCAGGGGCTGCACTGTCCGCAACACAGAGGAGGCTGTTGGGATTGTCATTTATGCAGGTATGTTGACCTCTGGCCTTTCTTCTGTTCTCAACCTTTGACCTCTATGGGCTGATTGACCTCCTTTCATTTGGATGGGGTGGGGGTTTCAGGACATGAGACGAAAGCCATGCTGAACAACAATGGGCCTCGCTACAAGCGCAGCAAGCTGGAGCGTCAGATGAATATAGATGTGTTCTGGTGTGTCATCATCCTGCTAGTCATGTGTCTCTTCACTGCCATCGGTGAGTCATGAACAGGTCATAAATTGGCCAATCGGCAATGAAACATGGCCTCCTTCTCAGTCCATTCAAGCACAAACTTTTCTATTTTATAGATATTTTGTTCTACTTTACTTGTGAATGACCTTGCCCGACTGCTGTTTCAGGTCATGGGCTTTGGATGTTTCAGTATGGAGATAAGCGCCCTGTCTTTGACGTCCCTAGCCCTGATGGAATGGAGTTATCGCCTGTGCTGTCAGCCATTTATCTGTTCCTCACTATGATCATTGTGTTCCAGGTAAGGCACAAAGGCCCATGAGATCCCATAAATATCATTAACAGGACAGAGTATTGCAGGCTCAGGACATATGGATCAGGGAAAGCCATGTCCTAGACTTCATTGTCCTCTACCCAGCCTTCACAGTGTAACACAGCAAATCAACAAACACCTCATCTTGGTTTACACCCCCCTTTCACTTAAACAACCCCTCTCTGTTTCAGGTGCTGATACCAATCTCCCTGTTTGTGTCTATTGAGATTGTGAAAATCTGTCAGGTGTACTTCATACACCAGGACATGGATCTTTATGATGAGGAGACAGACTCTCACCTGCAGTGTAGGGCTTTGAACATCACAGAGGACCTGGGCCAAATGCAGTACATTTTTTCGGATAAAACTGGCACACTGACCGAGAACAAGATGGTGTTTCGGCGTTGCACTGTGGCTGGAGTGGAGTACTCCCATGATGCTAATGGTAAATGAAACCAGCCTCCCCCTGAATGAACTAAGCATTTCAGGGGCGTTCTTTAGATCGATAGGTGTATGTTAATATTTGACATCTTTGATGTGTATGTGTGTTTCTCCCTTTACTTCAGCAAAGCGTCTGGCGATGTATCAAGAAGTGGATTCAGAAGAAGAGGACTGCACATCCCATGGCGGTACTTTGCCACGACGTGACAGTGTGACCAGCCACCAGAGTGGCAAGGTGGTGCTTCGCTCCCAGAGTACCAAATCCCACCGCCGAACGGGAAGCCGCGCCGAGGCCAAGAGAGCCAGTATCCTGTCGAAGCACACCGCCTTTAGCAGCCCCATGGTCAGCCCTAGGAATTAGTCCCTCAGTGACAGTTAGAAAGATGAACGAGCTTGATAATGACACTTGTTTATTAAAACCTGAATATTTTTTAATGATTTAGAGTGTGCGGAATGTGGGTGACTGAAAAAATGATTGTGACTTTTTTCCAGTGTCTGTATTCCCAATCGTTGTATTGTGCTAAATCAATTGCTATTAAATTGCAACTAAAATAATAACACATTAGCTACATTAAAAACATTTTTTTCTGAACAAATCTCTGACTCTGTTTATATAATTGCAGGAGAAAGATATTACACCAGACCCCCAGCTCTTGGACAAAGTGAACGATGGCGCCAGCCAGATGGAGTTTGTGCGATTCGACAGCCAGTCTCTCAGTCGGATCCCATCGGACCTCTCTGACATTATTGACTTCTTTATCGCCCTCACCATCTGCAACACTGTTGTTGTATCATCTCCCAACCAGCCCAGACAAAAGGTAGGGTCCAAAGTATCATTAACAGTCTTCAGAGGACTTGCCACATATTTTCCAGTCATACTCTTTACCAGAAGATTATAATTACAAGTAGCTAAAATAGATAATTTAAAGGATTAGTTCGGTTTTTAACACGTTAAGCCCCTTCTATGGCTTGTCTAAAATGCAATAGAGTGGTTGTTATCAAAATTTTGACGACTGGCCCTGACTCAACTATTTGGGAAATTTAGAATCACCAGCTGCCTGCTTCAGAATGGCTACCTATCACTACCACTGTCTATCGGTCTTTAAAACAAACCTAAACCTTAGTTTTAAAATACATGCACGAGTGGTTATTGGTGTTGTACTGATGTTCCAACATAAGTGTCGTAGTTAAATACAGCTTCTTTCATGTTTTATTTGTGTTGGAGTAATATCAAGGAGTAAAGCGTCTTCTACCAGAAACTAATAGGATGTACAAAATGGCAAATAAAACACAACAGAAGCTTTATTTTACTACGATACTTGTGGTGGACCATCAGTGAACACCAATAACCACTCAGTGAGTTGCACATATTTTTAGTCTCCATTTTAGGGTTGTTTTAAGGACCGTCAGACCGTGCCCACTGCTAGCCATTCTGAAGCAGGCAGCTGGTGATTCTAAATTTCGAGTCAGGGCCAGTCGTCAAAATTTCGGTAACAAACACTCTATTGCATTTCAGACAAGCCATGGAAGGGGCTTAACGTGTTAAAAACCGAACTAATCCTTTAAATTATCTATTTTAGCTATCTATTTTAGCTAAAACTCTATTGAATTTTAGAGAAGGGCTAAGCAACGTTCTGTTTTTTCCTCTCACAAGCTCCCTCTAAAGACCGCTGTATTGCATTGTATTGCACTGCATTCTATTGGAGGCGGTCCGCACTGTTGAACATTGCAAGTGCTGTATCTACCGCTATAGGCCACGGTGGCACATTCTACACCGTTCGTTCCCGTGTAATGACTCATTTTTAGCATCCTAAACAGTATGAAACGGATTAATTAAATGAAAAATGTTGCATAGTGGGCCTTTAAAGCCATGAAAGGCTCAAAGTGTAAAAAATCTAACTATTCTTTTAACCCTTTAATCTAGGGATGTTCAGTGCTAAAAGAACTGACCCAAAAAATTCTAACCCACAATGGAAAATTGAGCCCAACAAGGAGGTCTGAGTGACTGTATAATTAATGCATGCTCAAGCTTTTTGCTACTTGTTTGTTGGCCCATTTCAGCCCTTGTCTGGTTATGAGACAAGATGCAGACAATACTGGTTTGAAGAGCCAATCAAAATAAATCAAAAGTATGGTCTGTGTGTCTAGTAAGATGTTTTACCTTGTGGTGCTCAGTCAGCTGATGAGTCTTAATTTTCCATGACTATGCAGCGCTGTGCTGCGATGACAGAAGACGTTGATAATATACCAATGAGAGGTATTGTTTAATATGAACTAGGCAAGATGTGTCCTTTTATTTTGGTGAGCTTGCTCTGCATAGTGTTTGCACTCGCATAAAAATGTTTTGGGTGTGGTCGTTCCATCCAGGGATAGTGATATCCTGTTCAGCTGTGCTGGCCAGTGCCCTAGCATGACCCATTGAAACAGACACTGAAACATTTGACAACCTGCAAAAAATGTTATCTGCAGCTTCCGTATGGAGCATGCCCCAGTATTCTGCTCAACTCCTATCTTTAATGAACAAGAGGCGCACACCCTGTGTAGATCCCTTTAATTAAGGAGAGAGCTCAAGAAGCAAACGGCGATCTCCAATACAAAGAAATAAAGCTTAGCTGCCTTCTGTGCCCTCTTCTGTCTATTTGTGTTTTATTGGTTCTTTCATCTTATTGAAAGGCTGTGCTTCTGTGCATTCGTTGGGCACAAGAATTGGATTGACTTTGATTTATGAGGACTGTCCAGACCCGCAGTGAGCTGTGCAGGCAGATGTGTTTCGATATTCATTTACTGCCTAAGAGAGGATGATGGGGTTGATGCGTTATCATCTTTTTCCCAGAGCCTTTGCCATAACGCGATTTCATCTGGTGACGTTGGTGAAGTTAACATGCTTAATGGCATTTGTTAAAGTGGCAGTTGGTGAATAGATAACCCTTTATAGGCCAATAGGCATACTCTCTTTCACATTTCTCTTCTCTAAGTAGCAGGTCGAAAGTCTTTACCACAAAATGCAACACTAAATTTTCTCAGAAGGGTGGGATGAGCTGTTTTGTTGGATCCATAGTTGAAGTGTAATAAGAGTAATCTGGTATAAATATTAAAACAGAATGCATATACAAGTAGGCATGCCGTGTTACTGGTAGCCCTGGCTGAAGTTTCTTATTGTGCTATTGCACGTTTCATAAATTGTGCAGGTGATGACCTTGAAGCCCCATTAAATTAATACAAGGAACAGTACCAAACAATACCCTGTGTTTTCTATGAGTCACACTTGTTTGCCTATGGTCCCTTCGCAGGTGCGGAGGTTTGAGTTGAAGTCCCCTGTGAAGACCATCGAGGACTTTATCAAGCGCTTTACACCCAGCCGTCTGACGTCCGGCTCAAACAGCAGCAGCCTGTCCAGCCTGGTCACCAACCGCTCGTCCTCCCACCGCGGCTGCTCCAGCATCCTCTCCTCGCCGTCTGCCGAGAGCACGCTCACCAAGCTGGACGAGGAGCGCCGAACCAATGCCAACAGCAACGCCAATGCAACCAGTACCCTGGACCATGCCTTCAGCCCCATCCCAGCCTCAATGGACGGAGCTAAGGCCCACTGGGGCTTGGCGAAGGAGGAAGGCGAGTTGCGCTATGAGGCAGAGTCGCCGGACGAGGCAGCTCTGGTGTACGCTGCGCGGGCTTACAAGTGCTCGCTGGTGGGCCGCCTGCCGGACCAGGTGACCGTGGAGCTGCCTCACCTGGGAAAGCTTACGTTTGAGCTGCTGCACACGCTTGGCTTTGATTCAACACGCAAGCGTATGTCGGTGGTGGTCAAGCATCCACTCACTGACCAGATCACCGTCTACACAAAAGGAGCAGATTCAGTCATCATGGACCTCATCAAACCACCACCTACAGGTAAGCATCTCTAGGCTTATGCTTTCATGTAAACCCAAAATAACAATCCATGCTCTTATAAATTTTCTCTGAGAAAAAATCTATTTTCTTTACAACCAATATAACAATCATTATTCTGAATATATTTGCATATTTACTAAGTTGATAAGCCGATGAGCTTACGTCTTGGATTTTGGATTTTAGTTTTTCAGTATGGAAGCAACCAAGCGGAGGCGTGTAGTAATGGCAGGGGTGGAAATGTTGGACTTTAATAGCTGAGAAAGAAAACAAACACAATCCATTATTGTTGCAAATGTCATATTGCTCTTTTAATAGTTGATGATTTTCTTTCCTAGCCAGACAAACAGCTGCCTAGTGCTTCTGATTTTGCTACTGTGCTTCCAAAGAAAATGTACAAGGTCTGCTGCTTGTTATTGTAAACTGTGTAACAACCCAAAACATTTTAGGGTTTGTCAAGGTATCAGGGAATAGAGCTTAAAAACATCTCGCCTTTCATCTAAACGGCTTCTTCAGTTCTGGTCTGGAGATGGATTTTATCTCTGGACTGTGGGTGGAACTTTGAACTGTGGACCATTTCCCTCATCATGTGACAGTGAGTCACCTGAATGAACCATTGGCATGAGTTTTATGCTGATGGTGTCTTGGGGTGTTTCTTGGCTTGAAGACTGGAATATTTGGACTGGAACATTTTCCATAGGTTCTCAGTCTAAAGATGTAGAGGAACACCATAGGTTTCCTTCAGTCCCTTTTCTATTTGTTGGTTGGCGCTTTGATTCCATTCCCTCTGTTGCCCTTTTAAATTATTTTTTTGATTATCAGTTTGACATGTGAACACTAACACTTTAAATATTAATTGCATAAATGTATATGGATTGTTCCTAAAATTGCATCATTGTATGAAAAGCTTCTGCCTACTTGGTTCTTGTAGGTACAGTCAGAATGGGCTGATTTTCTCCAAAAACAGAGAATCTTTTTTTCAATCACAGGCACACAACACACTACTTACTGCAGAACTATTAAAGCCCATTGACACATGCATTGTGTATAGACCTCGAAATTGACCTTATCTAAACATCTTGAAAACCCTGCCCCTTTGTCCATAACAAATTATTTTCTAAATAATCTTCTATAAGAGTGATGATTTTTAAAAGTTTCAATGCTGTAGGTGCTGCAGAAGTATGACAGGGAGAAGTTTTTGCCTACAACGTAGACAATTGGCTGGAAATAGTCAATATCCCTGCTCCTGTTAAGTAATTTAATTAAATAATTTAATTGGTGAAGGAATTATCCAACAATTAAATTTAATTCACAAAATTTCCCATTCATTAATGTCTATACATTTTAAGCATTTCCAAAGAAGATTTTCAACTTGCAGTATTGTCAAATTCTTTAACTAAAGGTTCCATGGGATGTTTCTGGAAATTTACTGTAAATACTCCTTTCTCACCCAGTCAAGAAAATATCCTTTCTGCCAAGCTGCTTAATTAAGTTTTGTGGTGACAATGTTTACTTTCACAACAGCAAGTTCAAATTAGTTTGAGCCTATATAGTGTATCATTTTTGAGGATTGTACTCAACCTTAAATTGTTCATTTTTGTAATGCGAATTAACCATTGGTAGTGTAATAATCTGTGCCACTATACAACAGGTCATTTGGATTAGTACTTCTGGGACTATCTGATTGTTGACAGCCCAGCAGGCTGTGCTGAAGAGAAGGATTGATGAACGCTGGCCTCTGACCAAAGTAGCCACAAATCATTAGATACCATCTCCACATCCCAGTGTCAGGACAATGTTCACATGTTTTTTGGCTGTGTGGATCTTTTCCCTCACCTAAGATTAATGGCTTCCAATTACAGCGGGTTTTTTTGGGGGGCCAAAAAACGTGGTGCCTTACCATGCCATGACACTGTAACCTTGTGGTTGAATGTGGATATCCCTGTTTACATTCTGTCTTTGTTCCCTGTTGGCTTGTGTTTGAATGAGAACACCTTTTGGCTAGGAAGTGCTTGATTTTTTTTTTTTTTTTTTGTTTTTATTATTATTAATTTTTTTTGTAGCATGGAGCCTATAATTTTTTGTTGCATGTAACTTTTTGCATGTGGTTCTCATCAGGAGCAGCTTATTCTTTCAGCCTCACACAGTGAGTCAGTGACATGGTGCCGTATGTAGAACAGGTGCAAACTAAGCGTGCGTGTTTGCAGTGGACGGGGTCCATTGTAGCCAAGCTAAGGAAGGGAAATGAGCGTCTGGCCCTCCACCGTCTTAGGCCGCCATAATAATCTCAGGGCTGGCTCTGGCTGGAAAAGCATGTGGCTCTTTCCTGCCACGCTGAGACTCCTGTAAACCAGACGCATTCTTCCACCCATGGCAGTCCTCCCATCTTACGGGGCCGATTTCAGGAAATTAACATGAATCACACTGTTATTTCCTACTTTCTTTGTCACAATACAAAAAGGAGGAACTGCATTAAATGAAACCATGTTGGCTGCAGTGGTGTGGTTCACCTCACAATACCCACTTGGCTTGGCTGTCATTGTGGTGGTGGTGGTGGTGGTAAAGTGGAGGTCAGTTTTCTTAAATGTTTCCTTTAGTGTTTTTGGTGATATGATCCTGAACCGCTGATTAACAAACAGTAGTGGTCATTAGGCCACTGTAGGGGTGGGCAATATAGACGATATATACCGTATGCAATATAAATTTTGCCAATGATGGAGATTTTGGGTCATATCGGCATACCGTGATAGGCTCATTGCGTTTCCACAACCATGTGAAAAAATGTTGACCTGTAGCTTCACCTTATTGATAGTACCTTTTCATTCTTGCAACGAAACTGTGAGATCCTACAAATTGAACAGCTACTGCCTGACACAAATGCAGCTTACCAGTTTACTTCTGTGTGAAATTGAGAGTCCAATATAACCTCCGAACGATGACTAAAAAACTGTTGTACATATTGACTTTATGCTATGGTAACCATTAAGAAACTGTTATGCTGTAAGTTACATACCAAAGTATACCGTGATATATATCATCTACCATCTATGGTTCAAAATATATCGCAATATAAATTTTAGACTATATCGCCCACCCCTAGGCCACTGTTGCCTGACAATTGTTTGGCATCCCTCCCAGTCACGAGAGTTACACTTAGTGCATCTATTGGTCGCATATGATTATATTTCCTTTTTTATTTCAAGTGACATTCATTGCTAGTCATGCATAATTAAAGGGATAGTTCGGTTTTTAACACATTGAGTCCCTTTCACAGGATGTCTAAAATGAAATAAAGTGGTTGACACCAAAATCTTGATGATTGCTCCTGTCTCGCCTATTTGGGAAATATAGAATCGCCTCTGCCTGCCTTTAAAATGGCTAGCAATGGGCATGTGTTGTTTCTATCCTTAAAACACTGGTAACACAAGTGCTACTCATGGAGTGATTAGTGGCGTTTGCTGATGTTCCAACCGAAGTATCGTAGCAAAATACAGTTACTGTCATGTTTTATTTGCCATTTTGTAAATCCCATTGTGATCTATTTGCTCCTTCATATAAACAAAGTGCCAAATAAAACATTGCAGAAGCTTTATTTCACTACGATACATGTTTTGGAACATCACCGAGCACCACTAACCACTTGGTGAGTAGCACTTTTTTAAAACCAGTGTTTTAAGGATAGAAACAACACATGCCCATTGCTAGTCATTTTGAAGGCAGGCAGAGGCGATTCTACATTTCCCAAATAGCCGAGACAGAAGCAATCGTCAAAATTTCAATGTCAACCACTTTATTGCATTTTAGACAACCTGTGAAAGGGGCTCAATGTGTTAAAAACCGAACTATACCTTTAAGCGCCAGTTCTGGCAGACCACTGAGTCGGCTGATCTCAGTTAGCTGATTGCTCGGCTGATTCCCCTGCTACTCTTGCTACTCACTGGGCGCCATATTTAAAGGTGCCTCGGCATGTCATTTCATGCTTTTTCCCTGAAAGCCAATTTTCAGCCCACCTCCCCCACAGCTTCTGCTGTTATATGTGTGACCTATCTACGTCATGTTGTTGTCATTGATGTCTGCTTTGTTCATTGCCCCATGGCTGGGTTTTCTTCTTGCAGCTCTCCCTGCCTCAAGCTTTCTATCTTTTTTCTAGTTTTCTTTATACAGGTGTTTTTAGAGCCAAATCTTTAGCAGTTTTACCTTTTAGTTTAATGTCAGATTATAGGTTCAATGCAATGACCTTGCAATGTTAAAATGGAGTGGACAAAGAAAAAAATGTACGTCATAAAGAGGTTTTGAGCCTTGAGAACAGTGAACAGTGAACTCTCGTCTTTGATTAATAGAGTTGCTTGGTTGAAGAGAATGTAAATGTCAGAAGCAAAGATGAATATGAAGTTCTCTTCAGTTTCCCTCCTGGAAGAGTATTAGCAGACATTCTGTCTTGATTGATTCCAATTTTGTTGCTTTTTTTCGCTGTATGAGATACATTGGGTTCTCTCTCTTGTGCTTAATGAGAGCAGATTATTCCCCTGTGATTTGAAGGGTTCAGTGGTTATAAAGTGTCCTAATGGTTAAGGTGGTCTCCCTCGTTAGTATTCTAGGCATGCAAAAAGCCACAGGCACTTTTGCTGTAACATTGTGTACATAGAGACACTAGCCTTTCTCTGAGTGCTGACTTCGGCACTGTCCTTTTTAAGTAAAAACACCTTGATGGCTGAAATGAATCTAAAAGGAACATAATTTAGATGATGACAATGACAAAACAATTTAATAATAATAATAACAAAACGAAAGCATTTGTTAATCCTTGTCTAAGTATTCTGTCTTGAGAAAGTGAGCCTGTTGTTAGAAAGAAAGACAAAATTGAACAACTTACTTTCCCATGTGTTGAATGGTTCTTTAATAAGAATTATCCTATTATATTTAGAAGCCAACTTGGAAAAAGCAACTTTAAATCACCTAGAAGTTTTCCACATGAAACCAAAAACTTGAATAAAGAATTATTTTGAAAAAAAAAAATGGTATTCATTGTTATAGTGCATGACAAATGAAAGTAGAATATTTTTTTTTTTATCTATATGTAAATTAGCCACGTATTTTCTTAACTTGGCTGTTAGGAAAATGAAGGAGTCAGTGTGTCCCAAGCCTTTGCCCTTTGGAGTGTGTGTGTTGTGACCGTTCTTGACACTGCCTCTTACACCTTCTGCATACAGCAGGCGCCACCATCACACACTAGCCACCGTTTACCTTGCCTCTCTCCAGGCCACGGGGGTGTGGCTGGCCAATTGGCACGCTAGCCTCCCTGACTAGCACACAGTGGCTCTATTCACCGACAGAATTACGTATGCACACAGAGGAAGGAGAGCTGATGTGGAAGAGCCTGGTCATGGCAGAGCTATCCCCCCCCCCCCCCCCCCCCCCACTCTGGCCTTTGATGCAAGTGACCAGCAGACATTGTCATTATGCAACCTGGGTCCACACCAGGCCTCCAGGAGTAGGTAAACCAAACATTTCATTGAGGCAGGAGAGCTGTTTCAGTCTCCAGTTGAATCGCGCAGACAGAGGTGGGGGTCAGAATTTAGGAGACGCTTAAAGTAGCATGAGGTGTAGTACTATTCTAAACGCCTGAAATGACAGTGAAAAGCTTAAGTTAAATGTCATCATTATTGTTCTTTACATGGGCAAATTGTGTTTATATGCCACAATTAACATTATTTCATATCGACAGTGAACAATACAGTACACGGACAAGTAAAATTATGAGTAAAAAGTTAAAATATTGAAATATTGGTTAAAGTCTTGCTATTTACTGGGACTCGTGGGAGGCCATTAAACCTTGACTACAGAAATTGCGTGATTAGGTCCACTTGAAAACAATACTTCCCTCTGTGGCCCTCACAGCACTTGTAACTCTGCCATGATAGGACAGACAAGGAAGGAAGTCAAGGAAGTCAGTGCAATTTGTCACTTAAATTATCTATCTGAATGTGAAGCTGATGAATGTCCTTGAGTTAGTGCAGTGGTTGTGGAGGATATTTTTTATTATTATTGTAAAAAAGGCTTAAGGTAGAAAAAAAAGTTGTTGGTGGAAGGAGCGTGGCGGATGAATCACCGGGTGAAAATGAGGTTTGGCTTGGTGCAAGTGTGACTTGGCCGACGCAGAGCCACGCTGGGAGCGGATCATCTCAAACTGTTTGTTCCTTCTGAGCTGCCAGCCAAAAGGAAAAGCTGAAAAGACAGAAGGCTTCGCAATGTCTTCCTGCTAGAGCCAGCACTCGCCTCACCCGTCAATTAATGCAGGCCTTTGAGAGTCTATTAGGAAGATCTGTTGCAGACCGCTCTATTTAGCCTGAAGACACAGAGAACTAAACCCACAGTAGTCAGTGAGCACTGACAGAAGTGTGCGTGTGTGTGTGTGCGTGTGTATGTCAGTGTCTTATGTGTTGTGAAATTTACGCCCCCCCCCCCCCCCAGGCTCACAGTCTCATTTTACTGTTTTTCATGCAGTTTCATCATTTTTTGTACAATCTTAGTGAAATGTGTCTCTCTTTTTTTACTAAAAACATCAGACGACCCCAAAGGAAAGCGCCAGAAGAAAATCTTGTACAAGACCCAGAATTATTTGAACCTCTACGCTGCTGATGGCCTTAGAACCCTCTGCATTGCAAGAAAGGTATCTGCACAAAATCCCTTGCCTCACCAGCAATACAACATGCCTGCTTACTAGCACACAAGCATGCACACACACCCACACACACACACACACACAGACAGACAGACAGACATACATACATTCTTAAACCGTTCCAGACATTTCAGCCCCTGATGGATATGACTAAACTACAGAATATCTGGGGGAAATAAAAAGAAAAACTCCTGTTACAAAAAGGGCTGGGATGGATGGGTGGATGGATGGATGGATGGATGTGTCTGGCATTCCACCTGCTCCTAGCAGCACTGCGCTAGCAACACCGCGCAGCACACAGCACAGATGATCCCACGTAGCCACGCTTTCCCTAAGTGCCATTTCCAGTGACTCAGCTCCAAGCTGCCACGCTTTCCCTGGCTGATAATTTATGCTCGCACTCCCCTCCAAATGAATGATGTCACCCCCACCGCCCTCCAATCCTTCTCCCCTTCATATTCACTCCATATGATGTGACAAAGACACTTTCTCGAGGTTTCGCATGTTCCCAAGCACCAGTTGTTGCTGTTTTTCTCTCTGATTCGGCGATGGGCTTAGAGAATGTTCTAGTTCTTTCAACTTCTTGAAGAAACAAGTATCTTGTTGAGTTTTTAAACGGAAGTGTTAGAACAGCTGATTAATTAACATGTAGACACTCTAACTAAAAAAAAACTGATTTACTCTGAGGTGTTGACGTTATTAAGCATAGTGTGTGTGTGTGTGTGTGTGTGTGGCAGGTCCTGAGTAAAGAAGAGTATGCCTGCTGGCTGCGGCGCCACCTAGAGGCTGAGACCGCCATCCAGGGCAGGGATCAGCTGCTGTTTGAGTCGGCCCTCAGACTGGAGACCAACCTGCACCTCTTGGGTAAGACTAAAACACTCTAAAACACTAAAGAAACTCAGTGTGTCTTTCAGGGACTGGTCCATGGTGCTATATTGCACACACCTACTGCTTCAGGTGTAATGAAGCAGCATCCATGGACACATCCAGACAGTTCTCAGAGTACCCACTGTCAGTCTAAGAGTAGAAAATATCTTCTTAAATCTTTTGAGCGCTGGCTGATGCAAGGACAAATCCTTTCAGTGGCAATATAGTAGGTGATATAGAAGATGCTGTTTGGATCGTTTGATTCAGGGGGAGGGTGCGTTAATTGATTGGTTGATTTTTTCCTTCCTGCAGGCGCGACAGGGATTGAGGACCGGCTGCAAGATGGAGTCCCTGAGACCATTGCGGCCCTGAGGAAGGCCGGCCTGCAGATCTGGGTGCTGACAGGAGACAAGCAGGAGACGGCCATTAACATCGCCTACGCCTGCAAGCTGCTAGACCCTGAGGAGGAGATCATCACCCTCAACGCAGACTCCCAGGTGAGATGAACACCAACCAACAGCACCAATAGCTGCAAGCTGGGACACAGTGTCACACCAGCTCCTTTAAGGTGCAATGTTTGTGGAGATGAGACGTAGTCCACTAAGGAGGGAGGGAGAGAGAGAGAGAGAGGGAGAGGGAGAGAGAGAATCTATGTCTGTGAGTGAGTTGCCTTCTCTTCTGCTTTCTCTCTTTCACCCCACTTGAGGGTGGATGGGGCTCTTTCAGTAGCCACCCCAGCACTAAATACCACAATGTGAGTTATGTTGCTTTTGTTGAAATTGCCTTTTTGCATTTTTTTGGGAGTTTTTAAAAATGCTGCATGCAGATGAATGGGTTGTATCATGTAGGGGTGGGAAATATAGACGATATATACGGTATGCAATATGCTTTTGGCCAATGATAGAGATTTTGGGTTAAATCGCCGTACCGTGATAGGCTCATTGCATCTCCACAACCATGTGAGAAAATGTTGAAATGTAGCTTCACCTTATTGATAGCACCTTTTCATTCTTACAACAAAACTGTGTAAGAGCCTATAAATTGAACAGCTACTGCCTGACACAAATGCAGCTTACCAGTTTACTTCTGTGTGAATTTGAGAGTCCAATATAAACACTTCCGATGACTAAACAACTGTTGTACATAGTTACATAAGTTACATACCAAAGTATACCGTGATATATATCATCTACCGTCTATGGTTCAAAATATATTGCAATGTAAATTTTAGGCTATATCGCCCACCCCTAGTATCATGTCCAGCTCACAACTCACTGTGCATCGAATGATGAAATTTTAAGTTCCTGCTTAGCATGATTGTTGCCAAAAAGTTGGGGGCTTACATCTCGGCCACCTCTGTGATGCCCGTGATTAGGCACTTATTAGGCACATTATCGCTAAACTGCTCTAGGAGTCACTGGCCTGAAAGTATTGCCAGTTAACAAAAGTAAGTCACTTTAGATAGGTCTGCTAAATGTTAAAATTACTATCAAACATTTCACTGACACTGTTTCCCATACTCCCATACTCCCATACTATGTCAAAGCTTGTTTTTTTGGCATGGTTGGTCTATCTGCTTGCCAGATGCTCTGATGTTTGTGCCAGCTCTCTCTGTGTGGCAGAACTCTGACCTTTCCATGACCCCTCTGGTCTCCTCAGGAGGCCTGCGCCGCGCTGCTCGAGGAGAGTCTGCACTACATCCAGTCCAAGTTCCTCTGCGGCACCTCGCCCCCCAACCACCACAGCACCACCAAGCAGCAGCAGCTGAGCGCCTTCCACCTGTCCCTGTTCTCCTGCTCCCCTACCCACTCCTCCTCGTCCTCCTCCTCCTCCACCGCCTCTTCGTCCACCTCGGGGCCCTTCCAGGTGCACCGGCTGGGCCTGGTGATTGACGGCCGGACGCTGGCCTACGCGCTGGACCGCAGCCTGGAGGACAAGTTCCTGGCGGTGGCGCGGAGCTGCCGCTCGGTGCTGTGCTGCCGCTCCACGCCGCTGCAGAAGAGCATGGTGGTCAAGCTGGTGCGCAACAAGCTCAAGGTCATGACCCTGGCCATCGGTAAGGGCCCCCTCCCACCCCCTACACCCTACATCCTTCACCTTATCCCACCCCTCCACTGTCTCCTCCTCAGAGTTTTGGAGTAGGCAGAGCTTTTTTACTACAGTACAAAATATGGTGTACATGATGAAAAAGACAGGTCGCCCGAGAGCCATTGTTAGTTTATTACTAGCTGTCTTTCTTCTTTGTAACTGTGACATCTATTGCATATGTAATTGAAGCAGGACGCCTTAGCTGACTAATACAGCCATATTTTGTGGAGTGTTTATGTGTTTGTGGGCTTGTTATGTTGGCTCTTGTTTGTTTTGTTTAGTTTTTTTAAACTGCCCTGTCTGTCCATGTTTGTTTGTTTGTTTGTTTGTTTGTTTGTTTATTTGTCCTGTCTCTTTTTTACTCATGGTTATGGACTTTTTTTTTTCTTGCATTTGAGAGGTTTTTTTTGTTTTCCCTTCCGCTCTTTCCACAAAAGCAGCGGTAATGGAAAACTGCCCTAAATAGATGCATCTGAGAGAGAACTTGAAGAACTAGGAAGAAACATCAACAACTGACTAAATTCTCAAAGTTGCTCATCTCTTTAAAATATAGCACAAAATATATCTGTTTGATCCAAATTTTCTCTCAATTATAATATATATATATATATATATATATATACACACACACACACACACATTCTCTCTCTCTCTCTCTCTCTCTCTCTCTCTCTCTCTCTGTGTCTGTGTGAAGTGGATGTTGAAGATTGATTGTGGAATCTGTGTCCCCGTGCATATTTTAGTGCTGTTGCAGGCACGTGCTGATGTTGCCACGTCTCCCCACTCCTGCCCATCACCCCGTTACAAGCTCACACTGCACTCCACTTAATTACCCAGATGGCCTCCTTCACAGAACAGCTTCATCGCCTCTGACACACACACACACACACACACACACA
>JAGFZM010001633.1:412574-459515 GCA_017657215.1 Limnothrissa miodon
GGGGGGGGGCTGTGTGTGTGTGTGTGTGTGTGTGTCTGGCACTCTGCCCATTTGTTTTATCTCATATATGTGAGGGCAATTTTGCGACTCGTTGAATATGCTGTTATCAGCAGATCTAAAGTCATGACTGCGAAGCCTCCCCTGTCCCGTATAAGAGGGGAGGGCTAACGATTTAGGGCCTATCTGCTAGGCAGTCAATGGCAGCACTAAGCTCTGAGTTGAGTTTAAACCTGCTGCCCTCTCCTCTTCTTGCTGCAGAAGTTCTGCCTTCATGAAGTCATTCTCTTTATAACTCTTTAGAAATGCATCATAACTCTTAATAAATACATTATTAATCTATAAATGCACCATAACTCTACATGAATGCATTATTATTCTATAAATGCTTTATAACTTTGAATGAATATTGTACTTTAAGGGTTACCAAAACATTATATATAACTTACATTACATTATATTACATAAAAACAGTGACAAATGTCAGGTAAACAAAAGGTGTTTAACATACACTTGATTAATGAAGCTTGGTCTCTGTGTGGGTGTGCAATCTTTTTTGTTCCTCGCTGAGTGTGTCTTGACATTACCTGGCCCCACCTTATTCGGGCTACATTAACTGCATTGAAAACAGAAGGTGATGCACTTAGACCATCAGATGATGTTCTGGGGCCACCTCGGGAGAGGGTGATTGAGAGATGCTGTCTGACAGCACCCATAATTAAACCTCTGCTAATCAGTTCACACAGAATATGCACAGGGGCATCTCAGTCTTCATTCGTGTACCACACACATACACACACACACTTTCCACTGACATTCTTCAAAACAGGACAAGGACTACAGTTTACAAAATCCCGTTTCAGGGTGATGCCTTTAAGTAGGCTCCCCCCAGCCCTCCACCCCCACACACACACACACACACACACATACACACATTAACCCTCTGCCAGAATTACATCATATGGGCTTGTTAAAGTCCCACCACACTTGAACATCTGTCATTGTTTATGTTATGAAAACAACACAGTATTGCCGCACTAATGACACATATGTGACATTTCTGAGCCAAGCCTGGTCCCGAAGTACATGCACATGTGCAAACACAAACACACACACACACACACACACAAACTTGTACACATGTGTAAACACAGCACACAAAGACACACACACACACACACACACACACACACAAACACACTTGACCCCGTCTGCAGTGACATAGTGTACTGTAAAAACTCCGGATGTTGGCAGATGAGTTCCAGTGATATATGTTTTTTTTACCCTCACTCAGCATAAAAAAACTGCTGGCTGGCTCAGGGATAGATGCCTTGTGGGTATTAAGCGTTGAAATAATAGTTGTGTTTGGAATGCATTTAGCAGACAGAGAAACTGTGGGCAATGGCAAAATAAATAAATAAAATATAGAAATGAAATAATAGAAAATACTGAAGCAAATCAGAAAGAAAAATATGCTTCATTAAAACACATTCTTCTTGGATGGGTACCAAGAGGAAAGTCTCAATCTGTGAGAATACAAGGACTCCCAGTGTTCAGAGTGGAAATTGCATGTGCTGTGCAGCAGATCTCTTTTCCTGCATGCTACAACTCACTGCTACACAAACATTCACATTTCAAAAGCAGTTGTCGTTTTGCCAGCTGCCACAACCTCAACACTTACCTCAATCTCATGAAACCATTCTGTTGATTTGTTAAAGGATAAGTGCATTGTAAATCAGCCCTGTTGCTTGAGGTCCAAAGTGCTGTCAGCAGGAATAGGATGAGCGGATGACAATAGCAATGGTGCAAAATAGACAATTTTTGGTAGATATTTGGTACAAAATAGACCATATAATGAGACAGCACCTACAATAACTGAAGGGGAGGGAAGTTCTATTGCCCTGTTTCTTTTCCCCGTGCCCCATTCATTTAGTTAGTGCTACAGTATCTGCCAGTTCACAATTTCAATCACTATTGTACTAAACTTTCTCTACATACTGACGGCATTTGGTTACCTTGAGGATCAGGGCAATGGGTTGATTTAAAGCAGGGCTAAGCAACGCTCTGTTTTTTCTCTCACGAGCTCCCTCTAAAGACCGCTGTATTGCATTGTATTGCACTGCATTCTATTGGAGGCGGACCGCTGCTGTTGAACATTGTAAAATCAGGATCTAATGTTGTAGGCCACAGTGGCGCATTCTTCGCCGTGTAATGACTCATTTTAGCATCCTAAACTGATTAATTAACTGAAAAATGTTGCTTAGTGGGCCTTTAACTTCCACCTTCTAACCGACTTTCTTAACTTGATATCCTTTAGATTAACAAGTAGACTAGACACCTACAGTACTGATGAATCATTGGACATGATCTCATTTCATCAGCAAATGCCTGAGCTTGTCTTTGAAAAGTCTAGCCAATTATTCCTGTAAGTATGTGTGACTACCTACATTTTCCCCCAATGCATAGCTTTGCAATTTAGGCTGTTTAGTTTGCAAGTGCTTTTACAGCCTGTCATGATTTGAAATTTGCTTTTTGTCCCAGTAAATTTGGCTACTTTGTTATGGCACATATACCATTACCATCATTAGCACTTTCACACTCATGGGACTAAAGGAATCTCACAGAGCACCTAATTAACAGTTTCTCCCATGGGAGAGCCCTGGAGGTGGGGTGTGCTGAATCCAAAAGTGATAATAGGAGCCAGAGCAGTATCCTTAACCCCTTATTGTCATGCAAGTTAGTATTAAATACATTTCTTGTAGGTAGTGGCACATTGAAATCAACCTTTTAGCATCCTCTGTGGATGTCAGTAGCACTTACATAATCTTACACTATTGTGATATTATTGTAATACTGTAATACTATTTTAAAGTAAATAGTTTTACAAAAGTAATACACACTTCATCTTCCTTTAAGCACAAAATGAAAAAAAGAAACTTAGAAAATCAATCATTCTAGTGATTAGAGTGGCACGCACCAGAACTATGAACTGTTCACCCAGTTGATACTGTGACATACATGTGAAGTAAGATTGCATTGAGTGATATCAGTTGCTTGTCCATTCATAGAAAAAGCTAAAAACAAAAAATAAATCAACCAAAAAGCAAGATAAACAACAAACAGTCCACACTGTTTCCCAGCCTCACAATACTGATATCTCATCTTTGAAATCACAGGTTGACCTGTCCCTCATTGCCCCCAGAAGAGGCCTGCACCAATTCTATCCCCCTGTAAAGTTTCACCATTAAAGCAGGAAGACGGTGCGGAATCATGGCACCCGTCCAAGATTTAAATGAATTCCGAGGGGATGTGGAGACGGCGGGTGATTTGATTGATGAGCGGTTGTTAATCAATGCCATTTAACCAGATTCTAAAGCTGATGAAGAGGAAAGGCGTGACAAATGAGCTGTCGCGTGGACGCCACCACCGCCACTGACACGCCGTGGCCGCGATCTTTTTAAAGGGCTTTGGCCCGTGCCAGGGTCTGCCCACTGGCCTCTGAGATAGCAGTAGGGCAGAGAATGGGACAGAACTACTATCTGACCCAGCTTTTGCCACCACAAACTAGAAAACAAACAAATACATACCTCTGACCAAAAATGACTCAAGGGCACTCCAGTGAGACTTTTACATCTGTAAATATGGTTCCGTATATAATTTAATATCTTCAGATTGTATATGAATTTAGACATAATTTCCTTTCATGTGAAACATTTTCTTTCCAAATAGCATTAGCCATATATAGCACGGGTTTTACTTCAGTAAAACAGTTCTTTTGACCTTCCATGCCAGGGGGACGGGGGTCTTTTTGGCTCCCTCTTATCCCATGACCTTGTCCCCTTTCTCAGACGATAATTTACATACGGCCCAGTGTTATAGCCTCTCCACTAAATCTTCCCAAGGATTCGATCTTGCAGCGCGGCACAGCATAGCGGTAAGAGTACACAGCATTGGCCTTCAGTGTTGATGCTTGAGGTGATTGAGAAAGCAATGTCACAGCGCCACAACCTCATCCCCACCCGACCCTGAGCCATGTGAAAGATGAGGGGACTAAACAGTACTCCTCTGCCCAGGCCTGGATTGAGGGAACACATGCAGGAAACAGACATTAATCAATACTATGGTTAACCATTTCAGCCACAGAAGCCTTATTATAGTATTTTGATGGTATTATGATGGTATAGTGTTATATTTCATTCACCTTGAAAAACATAAATATTGTTATATATGCTTTATATGTATGTTTGATTTATAGAGATACAGATATAGAGAGTAAACCATGTTTGAATGAACTTAGACTTACCATTCTTAATCTTGAATGTGCCAATATGAAAACGGAATGCATGTGCTGAAAAACTTTGCTATCCTTCTTTAGTGTCACAGAGTGCATTAAGGTAGCAAACCTGCCAGCCCCGTGGATTTTCCAGTTAATTTCCTTTGGTTAACAGCGGCTGTCAGCATATGTTCTAGTGATAATCACATCTGCAAACACATGGTCCTAGTTTATTGACCATCCCACAGCTACAGTCAAACAAACTGCTGTTCCTCAATGATTCAATCCCTTTCATTACACTATGCTAAAAGCGCCGTCATCAGTTTGACACTGACGATGCCAATTGATGCAAATTGACACAAACAGAAAATTATAACTTTATGAGCATAGCATATCATTGCATCTTACACTGCAGAGTTCTGCTCATCTGATTGTCTCATCAGTAAATCTTTTTTAGTTTAGTCTCCCTGACAGCTGCCGCCCTTTAGAATGTTTTGCCTGAAGAGTTTTAAATATCTCAGCCGAAAAGGACAGTCAAAAAACACATTGAATGAATACCCATATGACATATATGAATACCCATATGATATATATATATATATATATATATATATATATATATATATATATATATATTCAACCTCAGTCGCTACCTAAAGGTAAACAAACTTTTGTGTGGCCATGCAAAAGTCAAAAGGGGGCGTGGGGAAGAATTGGCTTGAACAGCAGAGGGCTGTGGCATCTGGTCTGGGTTGTACCTGGCTGGGAGTCATTTGCACTCTCTGGGTTGATTATGATGGTTGTCCTTTAGAGCCACCAAGGACAAAAACTGGCATTATACAGAGGTTCTGCTAGCACAGCTTTCTCTAGGTCTTCTCTTTTTCTAAAACCATGTCCTCATTAATTCCCAGTGTTGCCAAATGCTTGCCTCGTTCTGCTCCAGTGGGTCACGGCAGGACACAGGTGAATTGCAAGCAAGCGTCTGGGCAACTGGAAACATTTCAGAAATTCAATGGCACCAATCAAAGGTGCATAGGGCATGCAAGGCATGGGTTTTACTGTCAAAGACTTCAAGTGAAGGACAAGATGCAAAAAAATACAAATTCACAACTTCTGAGTAGGTTCTCCGACTATATGGCCTGTATGCTGACACACTGGGTAAAATAAATGCACTGAATTTTAAAGTGTACATTTTTAAACATGAATATAAATGTGGTCTCTGAAAACAACTCAAGCCAGTTTGCTAGCTTTGACCACAGATGCAACTGAGCCCTTATTCTCATTCATTCTCACCACTGCATCCCTGGTAGATGCCAAGAGTTCAGATTTCAAATATATATATATTTTTTT
Source organism: Limnothrissa miodon (assembly GCA_017657215.1). NCBI lineage: Eukaryota > Metazoa > Chordata > Actinopteri > Clupeiformes > Clupeidae > Limnothrissa > Limnothrissa miodon. The sequence continues at coordinate 418,195 of JAGFZM010001633.1, forward strand.
TTAAATCATTGTCGAGGTAATATGACAGGTACTGTCCCAGAGCTTTGTGTCACTCTTCACTAAAGGGCCTGGTGCAAAGACAGAGCTTTCTATAACCCTTGCAAGTAGGTGGGGAACTAGCCTGATAATAAAACCAGCCCCTCGTAATTACACTCCGTCTGGCCTTTCAGTAGCAGGAAACTATTGCCTGCTGGTGTTGAATTTTAAAAAGACCTTAACTGGCAACCTTCCTTGACTGATAGCAATCGAATTCCCTCTGCTCTCTCTGTTGACTGATTAGATGTGGTATATTTCACAGGAACAATGAAAAATTAAATCCTGATTAGCATTGTTGGGAGATGAAGACTGAGTGGGAGTGCATCAGACCATATATCAGCCAGGCTAGGTGAACACCTCCAAATTAGCAAAACGTGGGACAGTAAGCATGTTTCTGTGGGATGCTAACACAATTTCTTTAATCGGATCTTGTCTAACATAACAAACACTGTAGGCCAAACATGAGAATAGGCCTTGGCCTACTGTATGTTTGCTCTGACTGACTGGTGCTGAATTATTTTGGCATAGGACATGGTCCTTGTTCTCACTTATTCATAACCTTTCTCATATTTATTACCATAATCGATAATTTACAGCTGAATTTGTTGCTCTGCTTTCAGTTGTTCATTGGATGGAAGTCAAAATCTGTTTTTGAAGCAGATCAAGGCTCGATTAAAAGGCTCATAGCAGTGCTTTCATCTTGCCCCAGTGACCAATGAAAAAGTGGGGCGTTTATAGCAAATATGGGTTGTGGGACAAAGGCTCAAATTGCTGAACAACAACATAAGTGGGACAAGTGGTCACTCTATGGTGCAGGGGATCTAGCCACAAATCATCTAAAACTCACTCAACTCAGTTAGAAAGGTTGGCTATGTATACAGTAAGAAGAACAAGAGGGACATCTAAAAAAAAAAAGATCCATGACATCTGTCTAACTGGTTAAAGGCACTAGCTACATCACTAGCTTAGAGAAGATGAATAGGCCTATGGGTAATTTGGTGGTGCACAGTCGAGACAGAGAAAATCTTGGGAAGCAGAGGGATGATTTACATTCTAAAAAGCCAGGTCAATCAATTGAATCAATTTCTAAAAAATCTGCTTCTCTGTCATTTTGAATGAGGCATGCTTAATTGGATTTTAAATTACCTCTGGTCTGATCTGAATATTCATGACCATGGAGGCTGAGGCTGACTTAAATATCAGAGAGGACCCTCGATCTCACACATGTACACCCACAACTCTCTCACACACACGCACTCTCATGTGCACATACACAAACACACACAGAGCAAATTCACCTACAGATTTACACCCTCCAAATCACAATTAACATTTGGCTACTGCTGGCCTAGGAAATGACTGTTGTGTGGGTTGTAATCACTGAGTGTGGGCTGTAATCACTTGTGAATGGGCCTTCTCTGCCTGCATGTGGACCCCATATTCACAGCACATAAGATATTTATAGGGCTGGTGACCAGGTGAGATTCCGTCACAAAATACGGACTTGATATAAAGAAAGTAGGGCTGGTATAGGTCACTAGTTGAGATTCTTTTATAAAATATGGAGTTAACACGAAACAAACTATTCAAGCCAGCACCTGAGCCAATATCACACTTTCACTCTTTCCCTTGAGAAGCCCACTGAAATCCACTGTGTTGATATTGACTTGAACAAGGCTGTGTGAGGCGCAATATAGTGTGATCCTCCTAAAATGAATTTAATTAGAGATGCTCGTCCCCTGAATGCACGTTCTCCGCTCGTCTGGCTGAGGGATTCAATAAGCCCAAGGACTGCTGGCTCAATCCAAGCAATTGTTTTTTTGTACATGCAGTATAGAATCAGCAATGCAGTAACAGCATCTATACAGCTGCAAATCAAATGGTACAGCCTTATGTATTGCTTAGCATGGCTATAGGGAAATTGGGCAAAAAGCACATTGTCTCTAGAAGAAGCATCTGCTACAGTATAGTGTTCGGTCATTCTATCTTTAAATGCAAAAGCAAATTGTCAATAGATTTTTACCTTGCCATAGAACTCATGTACAGTATTTCTTTGTCCTTTCCATGGCTCCATTTATGAGGCCTCCTCATGACTCTATTTATGAGGCCTCACATGTTAAAAATGTACACTATGGTATTAACACAGGCCTACGCCCACAGGCTCATCAGTATATTGTTTGTCAGAAATGTAATTGGTCAAATGTTAATGGTGTTAATAGAAAAGACAGTCGTGTTTCTCACTAATGTGCCTTCTAAGGGAGGGGTTAACATGAGGGTGAATATGCACACTCTCAAACTACAGTTTAATTGGCAAGTAAATCATTTGCACTTTAATCAGGCATTGCTGTCACCCCGTGCATTTTTATGAAGCATCATGACCTGTAAATATGATACCGACACAAACCAGATTTATTGGTGCCATAAAGTAATATGCAATGCATCTGCTCCAAAAATGAATCAATGTCCTCAACAGTAAGACATAACACTATATTCTTTAACATTACATAATATTATATTATGCTTCATGAACTAAACTTTTTGTTTAGTACAGTAGTAACCTGGAATCAAATCATACAAAGTAATACAAATATATAAAATATTAAAATTAAAAGGTGTAAAATGCTGTATGTTTAAATATATTTGACTTTGTAAACATGAGATGCCTTGAAGAAACTATTGCATTTCTGTTGTTTGATCTGGCTTTGGCACGGATCTTCCATCTGAAGAGCCTTAGCTGAACTGTGAAGTGAGGTGCAATCTCAGACCTTGTTGACATGGGGCTAACCAGCTGTCTATATTCATGAAATCCTGATTCTCCACAGCAGCACTGGTCCCTGAACACAGACAGCTTTTCCTCTTACACAGCTTTGCCACATATTCCGTGCTATTGAAAAACAAACAAACATATGGGGAAAACACTTGCAAAGCTTTTTTTTAATGCAGTCATCCACTGATGCAAAATTATTAGGAAAACAAACAAACAAACAAACAAACAAAATCAATGTTTCCATCACCTGAGAGTACAATCCTGAGATTTTATGAATGTAAATGACTGTTGTAATGACCATGTGTGAGGTGAATGCAAATGACATCATACATAGCATAGGATCTGCCTATGTCCTGCTTATGTGTGCCGTCCTGGAAGAGGAATGGCAGTTGAGAATTGATAAGCAGGAACTAGTGAACTAGTTTCTGTTGCCTGCGCAGGTCCTTGACTAGCCTACTGCATGTTAAACTGATATTTTAGTAATATACTAAATATTTTTCAGTGGCTTACACTACATCTGGATAATGATTGATATATAAAAACCGTATATGATGTATATAATGTATACAAATGTGATGTTCATTTTAGGATGTTGCACAGCGTAGGCTACTTCGGGCCTTTCATATGTCCAATTAGAACATCTACCTTTATAAAGGTCTATGCTTGTCTGGAAAATCTAGTGGGAGATCCTGCCATCTGCTGGTAGTTTATAATACAATAAAAACAGCGATAGAACTACTTTATTTTCGTTTTATTTCATTTTCATTGATATTTTACATAACGGACTTACAATTTTGAAGGTCGATACACGCGACTTTTGATTTAGGACAGCCCACCAGCCAATGGTTCCCATATACCCACAGTGGTAAAAGGGCTATTGTAGTTTACATTATAATCAAGTATCGTTTTTTAAAATATATACTTTCGGAACTAATGTTTCTTTTTATATAGGGTATACAGTAGCCTAAACTTGAAAATAAATTTTGGTGGCACATTGCATTGTGGGAAGGGTCCACTTGTTGACGGTGGTTGTTATTGCGACTGGTTGCGACAGAAGACAAGTCAAGATGGCTGAGAATAGTTTTGCCGAGTCAAGACTGGGCTGATCATTGTTTTTGTCTAAAACGATTATCTACTGTGACCTATCTCCTTTCATCGCAAAACACAAAGTAAGCAGCACCGAAATGTGTATGAATGTGGAGTTGTTATTTATAAGCAGTGCCTGTAGCCTACCGCCGCCACCACGGGCGAGAAACTATTTCAACCGTTCGAATGCAAGGTTCATTCGTCTGCATGTGACTAACAGCAACACTTACATTTTACAACGAACACTAGTGTGGAAGACTAACAAATAAACGCGTAAAGTTTAGTAAAATAGCCTACGGTGGGGTACTCCTTCAGGCCTTTAACCTGCCAAGATGGTCAACTCAATTATAGAAAAAAAATACTGTTCGTCAGTGAAATTGAAGTTAGTGAAAAAATATGATCTGTTGAAAATAAATATTGACAGGAATTCATGGAACGGAGTTTAACTAGGCCTAACGCTACAGTTTCAGTAATTTAATCATTTATTTCCAGTTCCATAAAAGCGACATTAATCTGAGAGCAAGCAACATTGTAATTTAATAGCAATCACGTGATGCAAATGTAAGGTGCAATCAACATAGCCCTACTGGTAAAAGCTGTGAAACCATATTTTAGGAATTAAGAATGAATGTATTGTTTGTTTCATTTTTTTTCAGTTGGTGCTTGAGAAAGTGACTTTTAAAAGATTTAAGTAAGTTCAGTTCTGGGGGAGCATGTTTATGTTGCCTGTTCCCACTTATTTACACAGTTGTATTTTAATAATTTTTATTTAAGCCAACACTAACACAGATGCATGTGTTTTTTTTCTTGTTTGTTTTTTTACAATTACATGTATATTTACAAATAAAAGTTGATTTTTAAAATGAACTTGTTTTCAGTACAGTAATTTATTTATTGAATGTGGCGTCTTTGCAATGCATGTGTGTTGAATAACATTGTGTTTATAAGCTCATGCTATCAAACCCCCTGTTGCACAAGAGTTTCAAGCATGGGGTTGATTTTTGCATTTTTTGTACCCCAGATGCATTTTTCAATAATATCAAGAGTGATCACTGTTGCATGACTGGTGTGCATTAATGTACAAGGACAAGTTCTTATTGGTTGCCATATTTTGTTTGTCCAAAATGCTTTGTTTTAAAATGGTAATGGCCATTCTGCATCTTCCAGAAACATTGGAATTCATGATTGAGTTCCCTTATGAGATGTAACTAACTAGAAAGAAGGCATGTGGTGGCATCACAACCTCTCATGCCATCATAGTTGTATCTGCCACAGCCTACACTTAGTGTAAATGAAATTTAAATAGAAAAGCTGTGACTATTGACATGAGTTGAAATATTGAAGTTCAATGCTGTTTTTTCTCACTGACACCAAAATAAATCTTGCTATGTAAAGAAAAGGGCAAGCAAAACACTCCTAGTGATCGAAGAGGCCGCTAGTTGTTCCTCTGCAAGAAGATGAACCACACAGATTTTATGGATGATGACTTCAGTGGTAAGTCCTAGAAGCAGACATTCTTGGGAGCTTTTCAAGTAACTTTTTACATGTTATTCCTTGCTTTCTTACATGGTGTTTTTGTGTATAGAGCTGAACTTTCTTACTGAAGAAAAGGTCTGTGAGATCTTGGCAGTGTGTACGGAGAATAATGACTACACCCCTTTGGTTCGGGCCGTTGGGAAAGTGTTTTCAGACGCAGAGTGTCTGATGAGGAGCTTCCGCATGACCAAACAACAGAAGCCAGAGAAGTCACAAAGTCAAGACAAGAAGAGTGAAGACAAACATGGGGCGTCATCTAGTTCGACAACTACCTCTAAACCCTCTACTAGCAAAGATGCAGAGAAAGCCAACCAAGAAGATGAGAGTGATACTGATGATGATGAGGTGACTGTCGACATTGACGGAGTGAGAAGAGTATATGATAAAATACTGCCAAATGAGCAAATTGAAGGTGCCATTATCAATGCTTTGGTGTGTATGACGCCTAATGTAGAATGTGAATTGACCTACCATGATGCTTATTCCTTTGACCACAACTACCTCAACTTGTTTGTAATAGTCATGGAGAACACCAACCTTCACAGCCCAGAGTACCTGGAGTCAGCATTGCCTCTCTTCTGCAAAGCAATGAGCAGGCTCTCTCTCCCAGGGCAAGCGCGGCTGGCCCGCCTGTGGTCCGGATTTGGCACAGAGCACATTCTCAGAATGCTGGAGACCTTTCAACAGCTGATCACCTACACAGTCATCTGCAACGACTTTGACAATGACAACTTGGTCCAAGATGACGAAACAGTGGTGGCTGCCGCCAAATGTTTAAAGATGGTTTATTTTGCTAGTATCCTAGCTGGGGAGCTGGACCCAGATCAAAATGAGGAAGAGGATGATCTGCTGATAGAGTCCAATGACCTGACATTGCAAGAGCTGCTGGGAGAGGAAGAAAGAAGCCCAAAGGCTCCAAGGATAGATCCTTTGGAGGTGGAGCTTGGTATCCGGGCATCCGACTGTCGACACCCACCTATAGCCTTTGAGGAGTTCATTAATGAGCCCTTAAATGAGGTGCTCGAAATGGACAAGGACTATGTCTACTTTAAGGTAAACGCGGAGAGCAAGTTTGCCTTCATGAACTGCCCCTTCATTCTTAATGCTGTGACTAAGAACCAGGGACTGTACTATGACAACAGGATTCGAATGTACAGTGAACGTCGGATCAGAGCACTCTACAGTATGGTCGAGGGACAACAAGCTAATCCCTTTTTACGTCTCAAAGTACGAAGAGACCATCTCATTGATGATGCTTTGATTGGGGTAATATATTTTTTCACCTAAAGTTTTAAATCACCCTGAATGATATTAAATATCTCTATCTACCTTTAAACCAAAACAGAAATGTAAATTGTAAGTAACCCCTTATATGCTGATCTTTTTCTTTGTATGAACAACTGACATTAACAGGGTTACATTTGTTGCCTGTTACATTTATCACATAATTTTACTCCATTTGTTCCAGCTGGAGATGATTGCTTTAGAGAACCCCTCAGATCTGAAGAAACAGCTCTATGTAGAGTTTGAAGGAGAACAAGGACTGGATGAAGGAGGGGTTTCTAAAGAGTTTTTTCAACTAGTTGTTGAGGAAATCTTTAACCCTGATATTGGTAAGATAGAACTCCTCCCTAACAGCAAATCATGCTTCCTTAGCATATCATCCCAGTTTACAGCAATCCAGTGCAAGGCTGTCATGGCTATGACTTTCAGCTCTTCTGCATTGGTTGGTTAGTTCAGCCAGTCCTAATTGTTTAAGTGGGTATTACAAATGGCCTTCTGTTCATCCACAGGTATGTTCACCTATGATGAGAGCACCAAGGTGTTTTGGTTCAACCCCTCCTCATTGGAAAATGAAGGCCAATACACACTGATCGGCATTGTCTTGGGCCTGGCAATATATAACAACTGTATCCTAGATGTCCACTTTCCCATGGTGGTTTATAGGAAGTTAATGGGCAAGAAAGGAACTCTTCTGGACTTGGCAGATTCTCACCCAGTAATACAATGTTATACATAATGTTAAAATCTCTTGACACACCTTCTTAAAACTATTTTAACATCTAGTATCAGTGGTTATCAGATTGACAATTTAGTTTGTTTCTTTGAACTCAGACCCTCTATCACAGCATGAAAGAGATTTTGGATTATGAGGGTGATGTGGAGAAAGACATGATGCTCACCTTCCAGATATCACAAACAGACTTATTTGGAAATCCTGTAATGCACGACCTGAGAGAAAATGGAGAAGACATCCCTGTAACCAACAGTAACAAAAAGGTATTCAGGAAAACAAGTGAAACTGCCAAAACATAAAATGAAATTAATTCATGAATTCAATTAATTTAAGTTGTCTTTCCCCTAAAATGTCAATTTTTTGTTTTTCTGAGATATGCTTTCCCATGAATCTTTGTTCCACACAGGAGTTTGTATCCCAGTATGCCGATTACATACTAAATAAAAGCGTGGAGGTGCAGTTCAAGGCCTTCAGACGAGGCTTTCACATGGTGACTAATGAGTCCCCATTGAAGTATTTGTTCCGGCCCGATGAGATAGAGCTACTCATTTGTGGAAGCAGGGTGCGTCAGTTCACACGTAAGTTTCTCTTGTTTTCCAGAAAAAGAAAAAAAGAATTAACAAATGCTATCTTCTATTTCTAGAACCTGGACTTCCATGCCCTTGAAGAGAGCGCAGATTATGATGGGGGCTACAACAAAGACAGCCGTGTCATTAAGTAAGCCTAACCACTTTCCGTTTGTGAAGATTAAACTGCTTTGTCATTGTTATTACATTTCTTGTCCATATCCAGAACATCCTTCTATTCCCAAATATATCACAACCTCTGTTATAAGATTACTGTGTCATGGCGATTACAAATCAACTTTAACGTTGCGTCAACACAGAGATTTCTGGGAAGTTGTGCACTCTTTCGGGGAAGATCAGAAGAAGCTTTTTCTCCAGTTCACCACTGGCACAGACAGGGCACCAGTAGGTGGCCTTGGAAAACTGAAGATGATCATAGCCAAAAATGGCAGTGACTCAGACAGGTAAGTGAACAAATGTTGGTGGTACATTGAAAATAATTGATAATAATTCTTATACTGAAGGTGATGACAGTGGTGGTTGTTACTGTTTCTGCTGTTGATGGTGTTTAAATGATCTAATCTCAATGTTTTTCTGTATCAGGTTACCTACATCCCATACTTGCTTTAATGCCCTGTTGCTTCCAGAATATTCTACCAAAGAGACGCTAAAAGAAAGACTACTAAAAGCCATTACTTATGCCAAGGGATTTGGTATGTTGTGAGGCCTATTCAAACATGGGAAATAATTGCTTCATTGTTTTGTTACTGTGCAAGAGATAATCTCTCATGACAAGTTGTTGATATCTGATTCAGATTTATATACTTTCAGTATATCAGTGTTTCAGATTTATAGTGTGACCTAGGCTACGTATGTGATGTACTGTATTTTTGAAGGTGTAAGAGATTCTTAATGCTTAATTGACTTCAGTTGGCTTTTCCTGAAGTCTGCTGTGCCAGATGACAAGAAAAGACATTTACTTCTGCTTTATACTTTAAATATTATCTTTTGTAACTCGATGCATGAAGTGAACTATGCTCTCTCTTAGGGCGTTTTATGTCAAAATACTGTGAATTTGAGGACAGAATATATTGGTTTGATCATGAGCTCTTATCTACGTTTTTGAAGAAATTAGTTGTTGTCAAAAATGTTTCCGGGGAGTGCAAATGTTTTGAAATTTAAACTATGTAATTGAATCAGCAATATTAATGTTAATGTTTGATATTAAGATGTGTGTGTTTTGCTACTTACTCAGGATGCAAAAGATAATTTAGTGTTTCTCTGCTTTGCGTTGTATTCAGTGCCTACTGAATTGTCTCTGATAGGCTGGGTTCATAACCTAGTCTAGACTATTGGTTCTCAAAGTAAAGTACGGGGACCCCCAGGGGTCCACAGCGCTTTGCCTGCATGGGTCTGTAAAACATTTCACACAAAATATAAACTAGTCTTATGTGGACAAAAAATGTTGAGTTCAAAAACATTCAATTGAACAAATGGTTATAAACCTATATGGATTAATCTTGCAATCGTAAGAGGCCTTTGAAATGTTCTGTACACTGTGAGGGTCCCTGGCCCATTAGACTCGAGAACCTTTCCTCTAGACTACACTCCAGATAAAACAGCACCCTCCACAATTGGTATCCCTGCTAAACACAAGCATAAAATGATGTGATGGCAATGGATGTGATGGCAAATAGACCCTCCCCAAAGTGAAACATTTTCATCTTGGAAAACACACTGAATAAAAAAAAGATTTAAGTATTTGAACAGAAACGCACATGCCACTATTATTGGAACCCCTAAAATATGGTGAAGAATAATGCAACTGAATTATTCAATCAATTTTCAGCATTTTCAAGCAAATTCTCTGGGTTTTTCAAGTTTTGTTGAGTTGAAACTCTTATTGAGTTTTTTTTCAAAATTCACTAAAAAGATGTAAAAAAAAAGGAAATGGAACAAACTTCAACACCAGTAATTTTCACATGGGAAAGATAACAGACATTTTAAATTTATTCAAGAAAGTTTGGACTTGCATTATTAAAAAAGGTTACAGTGCTAAGGTGCCAATAAATTGTGGCACATGTAATTTTGTACAAATGAATTATTTCTTTAAAATTGATTCTTTGTCAAAACTGTTTTGCTGTCAATCAAAGTGGTGTTTCTCCTCAATGTTTTCATTATGTGATATTGCTAATGATTTTGAAATTGTATCTTTTTGGCACATTGTGTCTAAATTGTGTCTAACTTCACCAGGCGTGCCAATAATTGTGTATGTCAGGTCAGGTTGATAAAATTACACACACACAAACTCCTATAACAAATGAACAAAATTAGTTATTGTCTGGTGCTACATTAAAATGTTATCACTTTCAGGATTCAGGTTATAATAGCCCTGAAAAGACAATAAAATTGATATTATGGAAATAATAATTTTATTACAAACCATTAAGGGGCAAAGAGACACAGGTCAATTTTTGAACTTTTAAAATACAAATTCTGATTGAATTGTTTGTGTGTTTTTTACTTGACATTTTCAATGATGTTTAAACCATCTTTCCGTACAGTCAGATGAATCAGAGAGTATTTATGTGATTCTGTTGTTTTATTTATTTCATGTTGCTAAAAATGGAGAATCATGTGAGGTTTATACTGTATGTATTATGATACGGATAAAATCTTAATAAATTATTTGTTCAGTTCAGTTTGGTTTATTTAGACAAACAAGCTTCCATCAGTCTAAAGACATCTCTAATACCTGGACTTTTGGAAGTCTCTGTCAGAATGGGATTATAAACATGGCAAAAGACAGGACTACATTCTTGGTCCAAGCCTGAATGTCCCAAATTAACTTTCATAATATGTAAACTATTTACAATTTTAGAAACAACAGTATGTTTCTATAACATTTTGAGCACATTTCCCACTTCAAATGTAAAGATGGTTGTAAATGATAAATGATTCACTTATCCATCAATAGGTTTGAGACAGAATTTGACAGAATTTGGTACAACGCAGACCAAATAGCAAAATGGTAGCCAAGGCTAACCAATAAAGCCCCTGTCTGTTTGCATGTTTATATACCTACCAAGAGCCCTCTGTTGCCTCAGTGTAAAAACATTCAAGCACATTGACTCCAGAGTTTTCCTTACAGGGAGACTGGGTAACAATGCAAGGACATGCAACAGATCATGGGAAATAAAATACAAAGACATGAATACAAACTTTTGTAAAAAGTTCTTGCACGTGGCCATAGTGTTGACATAGGCGTTAGTGTTTCACGTTATATATTTATAATAATTTGAACTGAATGTAATTTTTCCTCTTTGTACTGCAAATTACATTAAGCCTGTTACAAAAAGCAACTGATAGTGACTGATAGACAGCTGCATTAACTGACTGATTCTGTGTCAACAATATGGCCACAGATCCCTCTCTGAGAGGATAAGAGCCTAAAAGTTACACTACAGGTGAATATACTTAAAAATACAAAATGACACAAGTGGCTTTTTGTGACAGTCCTGGAGTACATTCAGTTAGTTATTTTTTTTCCTCCTTTTTGTCCTCGACCACTTCCGATTTCTCATCCTTATTTAGAGACTTCACCTTTTCCTCCATACTTTTAATGCGATCCTTAATCTTGCACTGGGTGGACACCTGCTCGGCCATGAGTCTGGCAAACTTGGTTGTGACTTTGTCAACGTTGCTCTGCAGGTTCACAATCTTCTCGTGAAGTACCAGCGGGTCGGCACCTGCGTTCGCAATGGCCTCGTCAATCAGGTTGTCCTTCATCAGGATAGCTTTCCCCTTCTCCTCCAGGGCTTTCTTAGCATCCGGATACTCAGTGAGAGACTCCATAAGGTCGTCTTTGGAGAGGGCGAAAAGATCAGAGTAACCCACACTCCTGATGTTAGCCGTTCTTCTGTTTCCAGCCTTACTGCCTTTGATACCCAAGATGCTGATCTCCCCAAAGTACGCGCCTTCACCCAGTACGACAAATTGTGTCACACCGTCATCAGCGACCACAGCCAGCTTTCCATCCTGGATAATGTACATCTCTCTCCCGATGTCACCCTTCTTGCAGATGTAATCCCCAGGGCTGAACACCTGTGGCTGAAGCTTCAGTACCAGTTCAATCAGCAGTGCAGCCTCACAGCCCTGGAAAATGCGCACTTTCTTCAGTGTGTCCAAGTGCACATTGACAGCAATCTCAGCCTTCAGTTTGTCAGGCAGGTGCTTAAGCACAGCTTTCTCGTCGCAGGTCTTGTTCTCCGTCCAGAGGTAGTCAAACCACTTGATGACCCTCGCCTCCAGGTCCTTGGTGACCTTACGAGATGACATATACTGCTTGATAGAATCCACCTTGGTCTGGAAATCTGTTCGGGAGGCGTTCATGTTCAACACCATGGCACCGACGTTACCAACAATGGAGGCGAAAATCAGCACACCCACGAGAAAGTCACCTACGACAAACAGATATTCAAAGTCCGAGACAGGCGGCGGGACCTCTCCAATACAAGTGAGAGTGAGCGTGGACCAGTAGAGACAGTAGATGTATTTTCTGGCCAGACGGCCAAATTCACGATGGCTGGTGTTGGGATAGACCCAGGTGTCCGTGCCGAACCCAAGCGTTTTCGAGATGGCAAAGAACAGGCAACCGTTCCAGTGGATGATGATCATGATGTACAGCACAAGGTTGCTGATTCGGAACACGTTAGGAAAGCTTGTTCTGGTTTCCGTGCGCTCAAAGAACTCAAGGAGCCGAGACATTTTGAACAGACGGTTAAATCTCAACTCAGGGTTGTTGTATCCATACTTGAAAAACAGGAAATCTGTTGGGAGCATTGCCAGCATATCATACTTGAATATTGGTTTGCTCATGTAATTGTCTCTCAATTTCTTGGAGTCTTTTACGAGTAGTCCTTGCTCCAGAAATGCTGTAAAAAAAAAAGAAAAGAAAAACATGTAATAAATGTATGTAATAAATTGTGACCCAAACACTAAGACATTTTAGCACATTGGTTATGACAAGCCATTTTGTCATTGGTTGATTCATTACCTCTGAATGAACGCAGCTAAGTACAGTAAAATCAATTGTGCTGTTTCAAGCATACAGTATAGTGTATGTATAGGTTAGCTTTGTGTCTCTATGCATCTTTGGATCTGTGTGTGTGTGTGTGTGTGTGTGTGTGTGTGAAGATATATCACCTGTTCTTGATTTGACAAAACAATCTGTGTAATAGATTGCATCTGACAAGTAATCCAATATAATCCAGAGGATGGTGTAGTCATCTTGAAGTTCATTGAAACAGGCCCTGAGGAGTAGAAAGATGTCAATGGACTTGATGTTTCTAGCACTTCCTCACCATCTTTATGTGGTTCGGCTTTGATTTCAATGACGTCAAGCAAAACGTACCCACCTTGTAACAAGCATAATAAGATTGTAAAATACTGGTATGGCGATGACTGTAAGCCACCTGTAGTATTTGTCTGTTGCTGGGTCCATGATCCAGATTTCCTTCCTAAAAGAAACATTTACACATAGTCTCTTCTATGCTTTAACGCATTAACCTTTAATGCATTAACCTTGATCTTTTCGAGTTTTACAAAGGCTAGTACCTACTGTGTATATTTTTCATTTCTACTTCATCCTCTGTCTCCAGCACGGAGTACTTACGGGGGTTCCTCTGCCTTTTTATCATCTTTTTTGTCATCTTTCTTGTCGTCCTTCTTCTCATCCTTTTTCTCATCTTTCTTGTCATCTGCCTTCTCGTCTTTTTTGTCCCCCTCCTTCTTGTCTCCGTCTTTTTTCTCATCATCTTTTTTCTCATCTTTCTTTATTTCGTCCTTTTTGTCATCTTTTTTGCTAAAGATAACATTTTTAGGGGTTCAAACAACTGATTTAATAAAAATCAATGTTTCAGTTTCGTGGGGAACTACCAGGGAGTTATAGTGTTGTCACTTCAACTTTCGCTCAGTAGGTGGCATTACAGTCCAAATTCAAGGATGACTAAACACTGACCTATAGCCAAGAGCAGCTAAACTCTATAGACCATTCAGAACAGTACCTATCAGAATCAGTCTATGCCAAGCAATCACACCACAAAAACTACATTCAAAGAATCCCTACACTGAAAGGGACTTGGAGGGGATGTGGAGATTATTAGATCTAAAGGAGGGGACAATGACTTCAACAGCCTGTAATACTAATCCATGTACTCCAGCATTAACTTAGCAAATGGACTCATGCCCACATAAAGACACAACTGTAAGTGTTATTTAGGAGACACCCTATGCAGCAAGGGAAAAGGAGAAATAGCCTACAGGTCTATAGTACCTGCCAAACTAATGCTATGCTACATTAAAAGGCAGAGAACACTTACTCATCTGTGTTGTTGCAGTTGTTCATGTTGTAAGTGGCCAGGGGCCAATGCTTTGGATTACTTGGAGAGACAGATTTTCATTATGTTAAACAGGACTCACAGTAAGGACACTTCAGCTACCCACAATTGATCCTGAAATGTTTTTCAGAAGCATGAGCAGAAGTATGGAAGGAAACTGCAAATGTGCCCTTTGTCATTTTCTTGTTCCAAAAACCTACTGTACAATAGTGTTTTAATAGTGTCTTAGTGTAGAGCATAGAACAAAAATTGGGAATACATGCAGTAAAATCTCCTCTAGAGAAATATGACCGCAAATACATCCTAAATAATCCTAATTGAAATTGAAACATCCTAATTGAAAATTTGTTCAAAGATCAAAAGGTTGAGATTAGTTGGTTGAAATAGTTTTGACAGATTTCAATTTTTCACATTACTTTTTATAAGGCCCCACTTCTGTTTGATGGAAGTACTGTATATAGATATTAAATATATGGATAAAAGGTGCTGTCTATATTCTTATACTTATCCCCTGCCCTGCATACCATCAAATACCCTCCAAAGAAAGCTGGAAGTTTCTTTCTCTGATAAACTATATGTGGTTGGAGAATGAAAACATGACACATTCTTTCCAGCCTCTTCCATTTGACCATTTCTACACCTCACCTCACCTCAATGAGACAAAATTAAGAAATGGACAGAAACTACAAACAACTAAAGGAGATAACTACTGTGAACTACTAAAATGGAAAGCACTACTTCACAAAAGCCTGGGGCTAAACCCACACAATACAACTACCACTAGGGTTGGGGCACTGCTTAATACCAAGTTTCTGTTCCCCCGAAGGCTCTTTACACACTAACCCAGAGCAGTGGGATGCCTGCTGCAGTGGTGCCCAGTAAGCAGTGAATGGTATTGTGTCTTCTTAAGGACACTTTAGCCAGGCTCTACTGGTTGAGGATCAAACCAGCACCCCTGAAGCCCCAGCCAGTAGGTTACAGCTGTCCCAACAGTTTTGGGGGCATACACTATACACCTTGGGTCACCTTCCACACACACACCCTGGGTAGGAAGTGTGCAAAAGTTACCTCTTTAGGAAAAAATACTGAAAGTTAGTACCTTGGTTGATTTTATATTGACAGTATTATAATCAGAAAATATCTTTTTATTTTCATATCAATATGCAAATTATGCCATTTTAGCTGGGCCTGACTCAACTGTCTTACATATCACAAGACGTTTTTCTTATTTTCATTCTGTTTCTGCTGTATCTGTTATTAGAGATAAAGTGGAATATTATGGTCTTGGGTTTTGGTGCTTGCACTGTTTGCATTTGCCCCCTGTGTCAGTGGCTATCTGTTCCAGCATACCACACTGGCACTAATCATGGTCTGATTCAGAGCGGACCACGTGAACAAGAATTACTAACACTACCTTCCGAAAACCTGGGTTTGTACTTTAAGTCAGTATATTATTTTCTTGTCTAGTTAGAGTGGCTAATGGATCTTTATGTGAAACATGCAGTCTTTTCCTTGATGTGCATCATTGTAAAAAAAACTCCTAAATCAGTTTTTGGTAGTGCTTGTTAATTGGGTTGATATGAGGTGGACGTAGCGTTCAGTCGGTACCCAACCCTAACCACCACTACCTCCCTTAGCTCACTCACTTCCTCTTTGCATGCCCATCTGGCTGACCCAGGGAGGATTGGGCATTACTGCCACGGCTGTTGAGGTCCTTGAGCTCAGGGCCTCGGAAGCGCTCTAGGAAGGAGTCGGGCCGCTCTTCCTCGCCATGTAGCCTGCGGGCTGCCCAGTTCCGTAGCATGTGCAGGAAGTGAGAGAGCCTGGGAGATCAGTAGACGTCAAACACTAATGGCTGTTTCACACTTCTACAGGAGCTAAGTCATTATTACTTGGTGCGCAGGATAAATCCGTTTGGTAGATTTCTAAGACTGAAAGCCACTGAGCATGTATTCAGGGACAAAACTAGTACTTAGAGTTATTGATTGAATGCTTGAATTACACAGCTAATAACTGTACTGATCAGTTTAGGCATTCACAGCACTGATTATGTGATTGATATATTACTGATATATCATCAACTGATATATTACTGCCAAAGGTAGACATTTATTCCCAATGTATAATCAATGGTAATTTACATTTCAAACTATTTTAATCAAACTCAGTTCCACCTGTACACACCTGTATAATAATGACAACAATGCAGATGTTGGCAGCATTGTAAAACAAACTTTCAACAGCTGGGATATGACTTTGACATGGACTGCTACACATCTTCAACTACATAAACATTTTGCTGATGCGGAATACTCTACAGGAATCGAATTATTCCACATTGTTCTAACTGTTCTAGGGTACCTGGCCATGGCTCCTTGTCCAGTGAAAGAACCCCGTCGGGACTCAGTAAGCGTGCTTGTTATGGTGGAGGTGGCACATTGTACCGCTGATGACGTGTCCCCACAGACTGAATGTGGCCTGAGGAATGGAAAGTGAATCATTTTCTTGCTTTTTTTAACTTTTAATCTTATTACTGTTGCCAACTATAAATTCCATATGCATGTAGTTAAGTTCACTATATTGACTTCAATGTAGTTAGATAGATAGATAGATAGATACTTTATTGATCCCCAAGGGGACATTCAAGAAATTCAAGTTGAACAAGTTTAATACAAAATATAGTGTTTGTTTGGCTTTTCCTAAAAGAATGTGCTATCTTTTAAAGATAAGGATATTCTATACATTTTATATTGTTGGCTGATATTCAGATTTTTATCTGACCTGCTGGGACTATTGTCTGAGTCATCGTCAGAATTGGCATCTGATAACCTTGAATTGGTTGGATAGGACTTTTGAGTGCAGATCTTCGCCATCTTCACTGGTCAAACTCTTCCCACCAAACACATTTGGTCGTAAATGCAATGCTGCAAAGAAAACATAAAATGAACATGAATGATGTTCATTATCTTAAAGGTGTAGCATTTCTTGTAAAAATTCCATTACAAAGGAACTTATGGGCTTTCCTGGCTACTGAAATGCTTTGCTTTAGTTCTGGCATAATCTGAGCCCCTTTCACAGAGAAAACACATCCATGTGCAGTGTGTCTAATAATACACCCTGATTATGACTTAACACCAAGCAGGATCAGCATTACAGCTTGCTGAAAGATCAACGTGGCTTTAAATCAGCAAAAGACTACAACACTGCCTGTTCACTAACATCTGTGATTGGTGATCAGCTATAACAGAGGCAATCAGAGACATCTATGACTCAGGAGTCTGGCACAGATGACACATCATCTGCCCAAATCACCTGTTGCTGTTAGATTAAATAATGCAGTTTGGTTGTGCTAAACTGTACAAAGGGGGTCCCTAATTTAGTTGGTAAAGATGTATGTCTCTAAAACACTGTTGCTGAGAGATCCCTGTAACACCTTTTATGAATGAAATAATGTCTGTAATTGATTTTCATAAGCAATCTTGGTTCATCTCAATTACCTTACAGCATGCAGTGAATGATTATTGATTTTTATATTTAACATGAGCAAGTGAATATATAAAGGAGCAATTGACAAATAGAATCTTCAAAATGTTTTGTGGCACTTTACAATGCTTTTGTCAAATTGCAAAGATTTTTAAAACATTTTAATGCTTCACCAGAGGAGTTATGAACATAAACTAAACTAACATAATGCTAATTAAATTACTAATAAGGCTTTAGGGTAGCATTATACAGTAACCATTTATGAATGTGTGTAGCCTACAACACTAATATGAATACTGAGTTCAACGAACGTAGGCTATTATTGAAATTCTTTTTGCTCTTCATTGGCCTATCCATAAAATTAAGTAATTACAATATTAGTAATGTAAACATCACAAGATCCAAGATATTAGGCTATGTCTTGGGGCAAGTCTGAAACCTGCTCCAGTCAAAATATTGCCTCTTATTTGAGAGATACAATTAAAAGATACAGTTGTCTGTTGCACTAATTTTGTACAACAGTTCTAGTGACACGTGCTATACAAAGTCACTTACATTCATCAGCACTAACCCTCTCAGAAACAGCATGCTAAATCTTGTTAGCAATTTGCATGCATCAGGTTGCGCCAGTTTGTCTGACTTCAGTCTCAGGTCAGAGTTGATGTAGCCTAGCCTATAGAGTACACTGCTTATTTAAAAAAACATTTGTAATTAATCTAATAGCCATTCATTAAAACTATATAGCTGTTTCACATGTTGAAATTGTTTTGATAAAAAATAATTTAGTTTATTGCTAGCTTACCTGCGCTGTCTTCAGGTCGCAAAACTAACGTTATTATGTCCTCCTAATGAGTATTTCCATACTTGTAAGACCAGCTCACGGCCGTCTTTTCCGATAACCTTTCTATACAAGTAAATTATGCATGTCGATTTTGCTCCACCTCAATGCCCATGAGAATAAGATCCATAAAACCTGAGGAATCAAAAAAACAGCCTTCAGCACCTACTACGCTGGAGAGCTCCATACGAACGTACTGAAAGTAGGTGGAGCCTCTTTTCCGTCTGATTCCACATGCTCCTCACCGTTGCTAATACATATTCATGTATTCCACTTATGGACGGTGTGGTAGGCTACTTGTAGTGCCCGTGCGGATCTGCAGGAATATGAGCAAACAGCTGGGCCATGACAGTAAATGTAATGGACAGTAATTGATAAAGATTATAGAATATCCTCAACAAGGATTTTATTTCCTTTTATCTAAGGAACACCTTCCTGTTGGACAGAGGTAGCCTAAACGATAAGGATGTTGAATAGATGACGGTGCGAATTATATTTTTGTATACCCATTTTGCTTCTACAAAATTAATTCATAAAGCGAAGATTAAGAGAGAAAAAAAACTGATTTATAGAGGAATTAGAGTTTAGACTAAAACCACGTAATTAAAAGTTGACAATACTGTTAGACTCGAGGAGGTAAGGCAACTAACATGAATCCAACACAGACATGCTATCCCTGGGAGACCCAAGAAGTCCTTAAGGCAATCTGCAGTGTTCCAGCACTAATCCCAGATTACAGCCAAGTGCCTCTTTGATCTCTCCATGATTCTTTTTAAACCAAGCCTTTTTAAATATGTGACCCTATGGTCAAGCTGCAAGAGCATATGGACCCCTGCAATTATACTTCTGCATGTAGATTCTACAAGGATGACCTCCTCAAAACGACAGGGGAAGCCAAGAGGGGAAACTGATGTTCTCCCATTGAAAAAAAAACACAGCATTCAGTGAATGTTTGAAATGAGACAAAATGCATCATACAGTACCTTTGCAAAACTGTTTGCAATTTCCCTTACAGTACATGTAGCAAGAATGTGTATATATTTGTCTATATACATATACCTAAATGATAATGTTCTGTATGCCATTTTAGTTCTGCTTCTCTCCGAGGTTCCTAATCCTGTTACCCCTATTCAATCTGTCGCCATGACACAACTTTTTTATCCTAGTTTGACATGTGGATCTACTCAAATGCAGTTATAGCTGGGCTACATTGCAAATATTCTGGATAAAAACAGGAGAGGTATTATAACTGAATTTACATGATTAAAGTACACATGTAAAGACAGACTAGGCTACTGATAACAATTAGTTACAGAAACACTTGCCTTCCCTGCAAAGAATGCAGTAATGTCTAATAATAAAAGTTCAGCACCATGTCAAAAAAAAGAATACTGCTGCCGTACTTAGCAATGCGACCTAGAATAACCAGGTGTTGGTCCCAACGTCAAAGGGTTAATATTTCAGATTAGACATAACAACCAAAATTACATGATTAACACTGTGTGATTAAATATAAATTGTTTGATTTACATTTCACAGTCAAAAAAAGTGTACAAGACGAGATTTAAAAATAATGAATTATGCCAAACAAAAACTACCAGTAACACAATGGAAAGGACATTTTTATTATAATAAAGCAGAAAAGAAATTCACATTCAGGATCTGCCCTGACAATAAAGTCCTGTGATATCTCCAGCCCTCATGAGTCAGGAGCCGAGACAGGTGCTCTGAGACCTAAGACCAGTTCAAAGCCTCTTTACATGGCTGACCAAGAGGCCAGAGGTAATCACTGTATTTAAAACCCAGGATTTCCCAGAATGCATAGCGAGTCACAAGGAATGACCCTTTCTCACTCTCGCCTTCTGTCTCAGTTGACAAAACAACAGTGACAAGATCCTTTTAAAGAAAGAAGAAGCAAACTCCAATGTAGACACTTCACTACAAAGCGATATTCATCATATCAGATTGAAAGGTCATTACCTGACTGGGCAAGTGTGTATTATAGAAGCTTGTGGTAAAATGCAAACAGAAGATGTAAATAGATTATTGCAATAAGTTATTGCACAATATTGTGCAATGTAATCTCTTAATCAGGATCATTTGTGATTTTGAGTTTAAATATTATTTATAGTTCTTCTGGTCTTCTGGTTTACTTCATGTGACGATCTTCATGCTTCTTTTGCTTATTCCTTTGCTTATTCTGCAAGAACAAGAATATAACATTAGGATCAAATTAAATTAATCATGCAAGTTTATAATCTAATATTGAAACCAATTTACGATCTACAAATTATTTCTGGTTTCATATCAATGCTTCCAACATTATGCACAAAAATGGCACAACAAAACACGTGTGACACAATTTCTTACTGTTTTCCTGATCAGGTGAAGCTGTCTAAGTCTGTGACAGGTAGTTTGGTATCTAGTCTGGCTGATCTTGATTATCTTATTGCGCAGTGTATGCACCTGCAAATAAAAAAAATAGCACTTGACAAAAACACTTAACAAAAAATGCACTTAAGGCAAGAGATGCAAAGCGTCCTTCACATGCAATAGAGTCTTTGTGCACATTGTGTGTATATTTGTTTTATTGAGGTCATGTTAAAATTCAATGCATGCAACGAAACACTCTGCCAAATAGATACTTGCATGACTGAAGGATACCTCTTTATTGCTGTACTTCAGAACAGTGAACAGTTTGTCTGCAGCCTCCAAACGACAAGGGGTTGCTATGACAACTCCTGGCAAAAAGTGGTCATCTAGGTCCTCGGTCCCAGCGGCAACCAGAACATAGTCTGCTACCTACGGTGTCAATCATGAAGACTACATCACAGGTCAAGTGAAAATCAAGTGCATCTGAAGTGTTTCTCTTGCACTTCAAATCTCAGGCTATGGACAGAAGTGGAATGAAGGCATCTCTATCTCCCAATATTTGCATTCTTTTAGTGTGTGTGTGGTGTACTCATGCTAATCATCATTATATCCGCCTGGCAATCTCTGGTAAGTCTTACCGCCAAAGGAGGACAAGGGCCACAGCCCCCTACTGTCAGCACATTACAGAGGGGTACAACCTCACAGGCCCCACTTCTCAACTCAACCTTCACTCTTTGCCCTGGGAGACGCTTCCTGGCTATGCCTGTGAAAAGATGCAAGTCAGTTTAGATGACCTTTAATCTGTACAATTACACCCAATTTAACCCAATAAACAGGAACTGCTTGGGTTTGATGACTGAGTGAATCACACCCTATTGAGACCTGAAGTCTCCTTGTTTGCTTTAAAGTTAATGTTCCAATGGTCTCAGTCCTATCAGATTCCATTGCTCATGTGATCCTGATCAAATAAAAGCCAAACAACAACCTTTTGGTTGTTGTCAGTTTGGGACAACATAGAATGAGTAATGGAACAGCAGCCAACGTTAACTGATGAGGGTCTCCTTTTTATTTTCATGTGATTCAATACAGCAGAACAATTCAAAGATGGAAACAAAGATAAGGATGAAGATAAAAGGACAAGGCATGACGCCATATGGAGGGAAAGAAGATACAGGCTGATAAAAAGGTATAATAGCCCCATGTGAATAAAAAGAAGATTGAGGGTGAAATTTGTTTTGTACAGTATGACATGTCTTTGAAAGACTGGGCTTATTAGAAAAGGCTGTGAGGAACCGGGCCAAATGGTTAGAGAGACTGAATAGATCTGGGATGAAATAAGAGCAGACAGGCTCACCTGAGTAGTAAACCCCATCAGCCTCTGAGCAAGCGATGACCTTTTGACCCCTGAGAGTATCCAGGGGTCTTTTAGGGTTTTCTCTCTGTCTTTCGGGTGGCGTTTTCTTAATGTTATTGTTGGTGGCCTGAACGAAGCAAGAGTCAGGAAAGAAGCATTAGGGTCACGCAGAGCTCAGGGTCTTAGAGGCCTAACCCATCATGTTGACATTTATGATTCACTATAAAGCAAAGGTCAAACAATGACATCTTTATTCACTGCCTCTGTTTGAACGCTTGTGAATTTTTAGTTTGTGTGTGTGTGTGTGTGTGTGTGTGTGTGGCTGTGGCTGTATGCGTGACACGCCTCTGTCCCAGTATCTGATAAGCCATCAGGAGTGATTGGACTTAATAACAGCCTCTCCACATAACAGCCCTTCACTGTCAGATGGGGACAGCTGTTTTCATGGCGCTGCCTAATGAGCAGGCTGAAAATTGCTACTGTTGCCTCTCTTTGCCACACCACCTGGAGCTACAGTTATTGCTTGGGGACAAACTCCATAAAGCACTATATTTCATTCTCAATCGTGACTGGGTAGAATAGAAAAGGGAAGGATGAGGACCACTTTTGGAAAAATAGAAATACTCCACTCCGTTTCATTACCACAAAAAAGCAGTTTGAGTTATGTCCGTCGATAGCTGTTAAATTAGTTTTTCAGTTATGAAAAGAAAATACTATGTGAAGACTTTTACTGTTTTACTGTATGTGCTGTATGTGTATGTGTGTGTGTGTGTGTGTGTGTGTGTGTGTATTTTCTATGTATCCAAAGAAACCACTGTGACAAAATGTCATTCTCTAACCACTAAATATCTAGATGTCTTTTGGCCCAGACTGCACAACTGCACTTTCAATTCTACTGCCTCTGCACACACAGCATGTTGACGAAAGGAAGAAAATATCCTGATAGCGGTTTTCTAAATTAGACCTTCTAGCCACTGAGATTAGCAGGCAAGGCCTCAGTATGAGTCAGTGGCAGAGAGGAACTCCAGAGAACAACGTGATTTTAAAACTGACTCAAAGCTTCAACCAGACAAGACAGAAACCAGATCTCAAGTCCCCTATATTTTCACTCAACCACAAATGGTTTGTTAAGTTATAATTACCAAAGTCGGTTTCCAAAGCAGTGGTGTGTTCAGACCAGTTCAAAATCATAAACCAAAACTAAATCACTGCATAATGTAACTACAGAAGTTGATATATATTTCAATTGGCTTTGTTAAGTGTAGATCACAAACATTAATTTTCTAGGAACTCAGCTTAAGCTCCAACTGGAGGACACACAGTATCTACTGTATATACAGTTCACTTCAGATTTGCTACTGGTTACTCACCGTTTCCCGTGCATCACGAGCTGCCTTCCTGGCGATGTCCTGCAATTCTGAGGCCTGCTGGAGGAAACCCTGGCCCATGTGGATCTGTGTCTCCAGCATAGTCAGCTCCTCCTGGGCCAGCGGCCAGCCCAGCCTCTCCAGGACCTCCAGCAGGACTCCACGCTGGTCCTTAAAGGCCACTGGCTCCCCGTCAAACCTCACACACAGCCAACATGCAGTGTTAACTCCCCAACACAGTTAACCATCACACATTTGCCCCCCCACCCCACATACTAGTCAGTGTCAGAGAGGCCTATTGACCCTCATCAATTATATTGATCAACAACAGTGGCAGTTCTAAACTCTGAGTCTGTGGGGCTTTACTGTAACTTACTTGTCCTTTTCCTCCTGTGGTAAGGCTCTCCACACAATCTGGTCCAGACGTCTGTTGCAAATACGAGGATTTTTAGTTTTGTTTTCTTTTGAGAATTCCTTACCATCACCACCCCCAACTGCTATCTCAACAAACTTCTGAGATCATTCAAAAACCTAAATTCATTGGAATTTATATTACAACACAATCCATGTTATTATGAAAAAGAAAGGACATTTACATTTACAAGCTACATGGCACACATAAAAACACATGCATACACACCCACACACACAGATTACTTCACTTATCTTATACGCAGTAGACGCCTATCTTACATAGACTAATTAAAACATACGCATACACACTATCACACAGATTCCTTTGCCTATCTTATGTAGACACCTGTCTTATATAGACTAATTAAAGTGCAAATCCACACATTTGCACACTTTAGCATATTGCACCCCCCCCCACACACACACACACACCTCTCAAAAGCTTGCAGAGACTTGCTTAATCTTGATTTGTAGTCCTCCAAATCAACAGCTAAAGGGTTGACAAGCATTAGTCTGTGTGTGCCATCTTTGCTTATATGGGCCAGGTGAAGTACCTGTGAGCACA
This sequence comes from Limnothrissa miodon, assembly GCA_017657215.1. Lineage (NCBI taxonomy): Eukaryota > Metazoa > Chordata > Actinopteri > Clupeiformes > Clupeidae > Limnothrissa > Limnothrissa miodon. Next base: position 442,995 of record JAGFZM010001633.1, read on the forward strand.
CACACATGGACAAACACATTTACACAATGACAAAAGAAAAGCCCACTCCATCCCTTCCCCTGACTGCCTGTCTGAGTGTATGGGTACACTACACTTTGTGAATGAATTCAAGTGTTATTTTGAGCCTGGCTAGAGTAACAATTCACCCCCATAGAAAATGGTGAGACATAGAGGACCTTGTTGAAGGTTTCATGAAGGACACATCTGCTGCCTCTAAAGCTCACAGAGTGCCATATGTATTGCCAGCCGTGCCATGTCCAGAAATGAATACATGCGTGCGATTGTTTGAAGGATCCTTCAATCCTGTCTGTTTGTTTGGTGCCATTGAAAAGCAGCAACAATACCAAATAACAAAAAGCAGCTACAAGCTCCTGCATTTTAATGAAATTCTTTGAAAAGGAACACAAAAATAGCATAATAATAATCTATTATGTTTTCCCCATGTTTACCCCTGTCCTCATGCAGCCTGATAATGCAATGAGAAGAGCCAACACCTGTGGAGCGAATGCCTTCGTAGATCAAATTTACACATAATAAACCACTATTCTGTCGAACCCATTAAAATGCAATATATTCTGTAATATTTTTTCCCATTTCTATAATATAGATATCTAAAAGGAAAAGGGAAATGTGTCATTTCTGGGAAACACTGACAATGGCCCAAAAACAAAGGAATAGCACAAAGCACTTGAGCTTCACCTGTATGTAATTGTCTATCAGTGCTAAACCGACACAGCGCTGCCCCCTAGGGACAGGAAAAGGAAATAATTTCTCCCCCAAACTCACTATCAGTCTCAATCATAGTTTCAATATTTGTAAATCAGATTTTTAATGTACACATTTGAGGAAGATTAAACAATTTGTTTATTGTTGTATAGACAGCAATGGTGGGTCAAACCACAATTAGTACAATCCTTACCTCATTAAAGACCTTTGAATAAATGTGCTTTTCCAGCATAGGGACATATTTTGCATCATGAGGTATAGCTGCTGGATTCACAGCATCTGAGATGGTGAGTTTCTTTGCAACCAGACTGTTGGTCTTTAACCACTCTGCTGTTGACATATCCAGAGGACTAGAAAAACAGCCAAATGTTAATTGACACAGTGATTATATTTTTGGCCTCCATGTTTGAGTTGCTGTGCCCAGCCACAATAATAACGTTTTAGCAGCAGAGGCAGTACTCACTCTTTGGTTTGTCTCTTCTCTTGCTTTTTTCCTATATTTTCATCTGACATGTCTCCAAACCCTGAATTCAGTTTGCAAGGGGAAAAAACACATTGGTAACTTACCAACGCAGTGACTCACAAATTCTACTATTACTCTGTCAGTATTGTCCTTAGTTCAAAATAGGAACATTTTTTGAGCCTGTCAAACCCATCGGCAAAAGAGCGTCAGAGAGCGGGGGCATTCAGTCTCCACTGTAATTCATTATTATGATTTAAGGCCATTTAAAAGAGCGGTCACCCCTGCCTGATTAACCAAGGTCATTGCCTCATCAACAACAGTACACACATGTGACATTGTACAATTGGCCCTAGAGATTTATAATTACAGCCTAAGTAGATACTTGTGCTGAATGCCAAACAATCTCAAGCAGCCCTTGTAATGTAATTCTGAACAAAGAAGATAGAAAATAACAACGGTTATTAAGGTTTAGGGTTAGGGTTAATTTCTCTTCATTTAAGAGACAAACAGTCCTTTATATTTCTTTTGCATAGCAGCCCTGACATACACCATCAGTGTGACATATAACCAAAAATATTTGTACTGTGATCCTTTATATATGTTTTTCTGAGATTTAATAAAACAAGATGTCATTATTATGTTTTAAAGATTGAAAAGTGGAAATTATTCAACCAGTCTCTGGAGTCATGTATTTTTTCTATCGTTGTTGTTAATTATGATTTTTTTAACATGTATTCACACTCACTGTTAAGGACTTGCATCTGCTTATCAGCATTGGTCTGAAACAGCTCCAAAGACTCTGGCAGTAGCCAGTTCTGACAGGGGACTTTACCACAGACACCCGTGCTGCCACTGCTGGACATGATCCTGAGCAGGCTGGATTTAGTTTGAGCTGAAACAATAAGAACACACAACAGCCAGTGGATGTTAAAGAGCTTTGTGTGTGATGTGAATGAATGCCATTTAATTCTGTGAAAGGCAGATACTGTGTGCCAAGTAAGTTGTTCAAAGCAAACATGTTTCTTGAACCTGCACATCTTGCCGACTTGATCTCATGCTTAGGTTTTTGCTCTGATTTCTGACTTCTTTGGAAGGACTGCTGTTTTAGGTTATTGTAGGATCTGGGGAAATTCAGAAGAAATCATCATTAGTTACAATAACAGCAGTACATGACAATGAAAAATACATTGGAGACCTCTATATTGTGAACAGGTTTCAAAAGGAGACTCTCTCTCTTTCTTGCCTTTGAGCTGTGTCTCTCTTGCTATGGTGGAAAGCATCCAGAAGGACACACTCAGCACGGAGTCTGAGGAAACTCTCAAGGTCTCTTCTACCTTCCTCCAGCTCTCTCTCCAATATCTGGAGGTCTTCATTCTTTTGGACAATAAATATTGACTTATACCTGCTTTAAACCATGTAAAATCATACCGACAATATGAAACCAACAAAAGTATATGAAAAAAAGTTGTATTTTACAGAAATTCCAGACCAGCAAACCTCAAAAGGCGTGTGAAGACTTGAACTGTCTATGAGATAGCTGATAAATCTGCCTCCTGACATGTGGGAGAGCTCATGAAGAAAACTGTTGGCCTCGTGATCATCACAGTTGAAGGAAATGGTATGAACTGGCACACCCAACTGGGTCCATCTTTTCACTTGTTCTAATATGTCCTGGGCAGGCTTAAGAACAAAACAGCTGTCTCTAAAATACAACACTGCACACTGTTCACTGATCTTGACTAAAGTACGCTGACCCTATATGTAATACTGTTTATTATGGCACTTCAGAAGCAATCATAATCTAGCTGTTAAATGGTCATAATATATACCGTATGTTTACATATTTTTCTTGTTTATGTTTTTGCATAATGTATTTTTGTGAAATAGATTGCACACTTTATTTATCAGTTTGCCATCCATTTCATATTTCTAATGGCTTTCAAATGTCCTTCCTCAATGCATTAAAGTGCACATACTGTGCATTAAAAACTGTCAGTTCATGTGGACTTTTCCCTGACTTCTCTGTAAGATAAGACCGTACCTTTGGTCCGACCTTTAGATAAAGTACCTGATCAGGCCTTCCATCTGTTAGCAGGTACACAGCTTGAGTGCCCTCATCTGCAAAGGCTCGAGTCAAAGCATCCAGTGTGTTAGTAGACCCCCCTGACTGGTAACAGGAAAAAGAGGTGATTTTCATAAGCATTTATAAGACAGTAAAGTATATTAAACTAGTGCAGACATGATGCAAAAAACCCCACAAAAATCTAAATTAGTAGTATGGATTGGTGTAAGGAAACATCTAGGGAGTACGACAATATACATGATTTAAATCCATAACTTTTTTTTTTAAATACATTCTACTAAATAATAATCTCCTGTGAAAGAAATAGCTCAATAAAAATACCACTCACATCCATATTACTCATACATCTAACACTGAACTTTAACCATTACACACTATATCATATTGACCCAACACACCCACCGTCAATTGGTCGATCCAATTCTGTGCGCTGGTCAGCGATGCAGAGCTGACCTCTGTTAGTGTGTCCTTCCACTGCGTCACGTTCGTGCCAAACCCCAGCATGTTTACTCTCTGCTTCTGGCATAGCTGCTCCTGTAATTAAAGCTGTTGGAATCACTCCAAAACAAAGACCGTATATTTAAACATTAAATCTGGTTGCATGAAGAGACGCAATCTGTTTGCTGAGATCTACAGGGCTGTTTGCACTGTAGTAATCAGTTAGTCATCTGCATGTGCAAACCTGTGTGAGCTGGTGAAGCTTCTCTTTCAGCAAAGGCAGATGCCGACACATTGATTCTGAGGTATCAATGAGCAGATATATTCGGTCTTCCTGAATGCTCCCAAAGAGCTCTCTGCTTCCACTCCTCAACCATTCTATTCTGTGAAAAATGCCAAGTTATGTACATGAAGACATGTACAGCATATAAAAGTGCCTCATACGTACATCACACACACTTTTCATTTCATTCATTTCATTTGTTACACATGTTATCATTTTCTATTATTGACAATACATGTACACTGTGGAATCACACTATACCTATTTTGTACATCTACTAATGCCTGGAGCATTTTCTCCTCATACTGTTTGCACTCCTCCGAAGTGACATAGACATGAACCACGGAGCCATCTTTCCAACACATGTGCACAAATTTGCTGCAATACTTGGCATTGATCAGCTTTCTGCATGTCACCTATATGTATAATTCAGAAGCACATGGGACTTTATATTTAAACACAAATAAAATAAACATAAATAAAATTGTATTTTTAATAAAACATAAGGTTTTGGCTGTGTCTACAGGTGTCATCCTCTTCATCTTGCTTTCTGCCATCTTAAGGCAGCCAAGGAGAAACTTTGCTGTTGAAATCAGAATACTCACGGCATCCATCTGGAGACCTTCATCTACTGGCATGGATTTAATGTCAACAACACCATCTGAGTGGTGAAAGGCACAGCTGGCAAGAGCGTCATAAAGAGTCAGCTTCTGAGCCTTTAGTCCAAACTTTTCAAGCCACTGGCTGGAGCTTAGGCTGCCATTTGAGTCACAGCTACACGACCTGTCCGCTTCTGTAAAAGTAATCATTTCACAGTTGCGTTTAAAATAATCTCAATGTCATCCAGTATGATGCATAGTAATCTTATATGGTATGGTACGGTATATTGTATATGCAATGTGGTACTGTATATGCAATATGATATAATTTAGCCCGATGCTTAGAACATTGTTTAGGGAAAACATGGCATGATAATGTGCAATATGATGCAGAGCCCACCAAATTTAGACTGACGGTTGAGCTCAGAAAGAATGACTTGGATTTGATTTCGGATTTTAAGGGCCTCTTCCTTTTCTCTCCATACCAGATAAACATCCTCTCGAACTCCACAGCCTTAAAGAGTAGTTCAACAGGTTAACAAATCATGCTAAACTAATCCTCATATGCATAACTTGACATGAAGAGTAATGCTGAGGCACAGAGAGGTGATGGCTGACTTTATATTACTGGTTCTCTTTAACAAATGGTGTATACAGAAGCAGCTAGTTATAAAACATATACTGTACGACCATAAATCTTTGTACATTAAGACATACACCTACTATCCAACCACATGTTGAGAGTAAATCCACTGTTTATCTTTGGCTCTAGCCAGTAATAACACTCAGGCTTAATTACTTGACCTGGGGTGGAAAATCAATATGATGTCATGGGTTATAAACAGATTGTTGAACTGACTTGTTATTTCTGTTGATTTATTGCTGATTGACTCCAAATGGTTGGATTGCCCTAGTGTAAATAAGAAAAGCTGTGTAACCCAAAAGTGTTGTGTATGTCATTGTTACCTGTTGGCACTCCTCCTGGGAGTTCTGTGTAAAACTCAGATGCTTCACAACTGCCTTGTGAGGAGTTGCGTAATTCATCCACAAATAAAGAAATTTCAGCGAATGCGTGAAACCTGAACAACCAGTTTGAATAGAGGAAGCATGTTTGATATGCAATCCACATTTCAAAATTTGTTCAGCTTACATCCATACGATGTCATCAAATTCTTGCATAATGTAAAATGACTCACCTGCCAGCGATTAAAAAAGATAAGTGCTTTAAGACCAAGATGGTTTTCTCTTTCTTAGCATTGAATGACACTGTGTGGATAGGGCAGACATGGTCAAATTGAGTCCCCAACACATCTGTAAAGTCCTCATCCTCAAAATCTCCAATGGCAAACATGTAAATAGCGTCAATCTGACAACCAAAAGTCATAGACTTAGTGAGTTGCTGATCACTAAATTTGTTATGTCTAATGATCCAGAAAATTAGTTTATACAATATACATACAATACACAGTGCTGCATTGCAGAAATACATGCTATGGAAGCATTGTCCTGGAATCTTAGTCAGAAATGGAAGAAATAAAAGGGCTCACTCTATCTTTTGTTGCTTTTAAAAAAGCACTGGTGGTGTTCATTTGACAGGATGCTTTAGGTTCCAAAGCCCACACCCAATCTGTGGCTGACTGTAGGTTTGCCTCACTGGTTCTCACTCCACTCTCTTTCCATGCATTCACGTGGGCCCCTGAACTTCAAATAAAGACAGAAACTTATTTGAAGGAATTTAATTTAAATGGTTTGACTTTTCTGATAATCAAACATCCTTACCAGATAATGTTGAATGATTCAATCTGTGAGACTTGTTCACGGATGACCTGAGTTAGTGTCATCTTTGCATGCTTAGCATGTGCTACTGCAGGCCTACTTCCAAAGACTACTACAATTGTGACCCTTTTCTCTTGGATCACACTAAAAAGCTGCCTACTTCCTGATGTAAGCCAGTTGAGCCTTTGTTGATAGAGATGTATTTTCATATCCAATCTTTCACAAACTTCATCTAGCTCATGTTGAGATGCAGTGAGCTGTTAACAGTCAAACATGTCAATCATCAAAAGTATAATGACTTGGTAATGTGCAAGCCAATGAGAAGAAGGTATCATGAAACATACATTGTAGACAACTCCATGCATGGTGAACTGTGGGAACATTCCACAGCCATACTGAGAGGAAACAGATTTCCCTAAGGAGTGGACATAGTCTGGACAGAGAATTGAACACTAGTGAGTGAACACAATATTGCACAATATTACACAAGATTGGGCACTGGCCTGATAGTAAACTACACATTTGGACTAATTTATGTTAAATTGTTGATGCAGTATTTTCGCAATTACCTTCACACTGTTGAAAGCTGATGAAAGCCAGAATCTGATTCAGACTGAGTTTACTTTGCATCAGCCCAAACTGCCTAAGCCACTCGTCCGACGAGATCAGGGCATTCAAGTCATGAGCCGTGGTTGTTGCGTCTTCTTTTTCACTGTCACCGCGCATTTCAACTGTTAATGGCACTCAAAAAGCTGGGCCAGTTTCTCGATGTTCCTCTTCGGCAGACTGACAAGTAAACGTCAAACTTTAGTCTTTCCCAGATCTTACGCCCCCCTCCTTCAACAGAATGTACCTGTGTTGTGTTGACATTAGTAACGGTGGTTGTCAAGCACTGCTCATCCAGCCTTTTGTTGCGGACTCAAACCAATCCATGGTCTTCGTCAATGAGAAAATAATAATAAAAAAGAACACCCTAAGTTTTAAGCAATTGACTGGTGTCTAGTCCACACATTGCATGTAGCCTAACCTAGTCAAACTTAGTTAAACGCAGTTGAGAGGTTGGTATGAAATGCTATTTCCAAAATGTCCACACGGTGGCTCGGAGGCTGTAAAGGTGTTAATATCTGCATGAAAACAGTACCCGGTCGTATTCATAGTGAAACAACATCAGCATGGCGAGTGAGGGAAGTACACAGAGTTTTGTACACTTAAAAAGAACAAAATTATCGTGCATGACAGCTTTGAGGATTTTATTTATTGCATGTATCCATGTGGCACAATCAAACAAACAAGGTAAGTCAGATGAAATATATGAAGTATTTATGAATTTTGATTTGAGGTGTTACTGACTGTCATGCCAAGTAAGTTAGCTAGCTTGCATAGCTAGTGAGTTAGAATGACCGAAGCACCGAGCTTAGCCTTGCCGTCTTGTCAAGCCCAACGGAGGGAAATGAGACGTGTCCGCTGTGGTCAACACAGGCATCGCTGCCGCAACTTAAACAGCATTAGCTATGTGTTAGCTCACATATAGTTCAACTGTCTTGACTTATTAGCCCGTGAACTCTAGTTGTTAATGCACCATTTGTCTTTGAAATGTAAAGAAATGTTCATATTTTTGTCACAGCGAACATGCCCCATAGTTCTTCAAAAAGTACCATGGTAGTAGCCATCTCCCTGACTACTTGCCTGTTAGCTAGCTGTATTACAAATTAGTCGTTGTGACATTAAGCATATCACAATTTAACTTTGCTCGAGTATGGACAACAAGCTATTAGCAAATGTAGTGCTTTTTATGTGAATATTCTTCTTTGGGAAGTGTGTAACTCTTGGGAAGTTACTCATTCTGACGATGTCCTCGTCTGCTGTCAGCCAACGTAGCATGGGCGGCAGCAGCCAGGCTTCGCACTGACTGGTGAAGTAAAGTTTTATGTCAGAATTACTTTTTACTTTCAATGAATAGTTAAATCACTGTGTTGTATTTTAGTGTTAATTTGGTAGGTAATTGGCCACATTCATTCTAGATCATATGTGTGCTGTCATAAGGAATTACAGCACTCCTCCTGCCAGTGGACTTTAAATGTTCGGTACTTTCACTTACTACAATTTCACGTGAATAGAAAAAAAATCCAGTTATAATTATAGCGGTACTGTCGGCAACAATAAGGATAATGTGGTAAAAACGCTGATCTGAGATTGCTACACTAAGTGTGAGCTGTCAGCTAATGTTATGCCAAACAGTAACGTAACCAGACAGCTGGGTAACGTTACACGTAGGCTGAAAATTGTTTGTCACCTGAACAATCTTGTTCTCTTTTCTAAACTACTAGGACATAGTCAGTAGCAACACGCTGCGGCGAATAAGATAAATGAATAGTGGCTTGATCTTCCTCTAAGAATATTTTGTGAATTGGCGTTTATTTTTCCAACACTCACTATGTTTTTAGTACTTCATAGTAGGCCCCTAATTTACATGATCAACATACATAGCGTGATCTTGCAAACACAAGAGGTCCCAGCCATGGGTAGGCCTATACCTGCATTTTTTCTTAGAAAGCTTAAAACGTCGAGATTATCAAGAGACTGCTCTTCCAAGAGCGAAAGCAAGATAATTCAGGGTTTATTATCTCTTGTCCTCACGTCTTACTGCGTGTAGCTGTGTTCCTTAATCCTTAGGATTAAACTCGCAGGGAAGTGGAGGAACCCAAATGTACCACTAGGTGTCTTCAGATTGTGCTTGTCAGTTTTAAGGTTTGTGTTGCCAGAATAAATTATAGTGCTCAAGGCTTCCCAACAGCTTGTTGTTGGGGGTTTACTCAATGGAAAACTAGCAAATCCTTTGATTAGTTGTCCAGATATCAGAGTGCATATTTGCATATGAATTGTTAAAACTAGCATCTGAGGGACACAAGCAGGCTCGTGTGCTTTGAATTGTGCACATGCTCAGAAAACAAAGGCCCCAGTGAGACTTGAGTGGAAACAAATTCATCGCACATGAGAATGGTTAGTCTAAGTGTTCCCTCATCAGAGTGTGTGAGCAAGCTTAAGCACTATAGCATAAAGACAATGCCTAGGAATAAGAGTGAGATGTGTAACATGGAAATTGTTGTTTACATCACATCTTCAGGTGTATAGCCTAATAAAAACACCTGCATTTTCCAAGGCTCGATGTGGGCTAGACAACCAATGCAAATGAAATTCTCTCTCTCTCTCTCTCTCTCTCTCTCTCTCTCTCTCTCTCTCTGTGTGTGTGTGTGTGTGTGTGTGTGTGTTTTAGTCTCAAACAAGACATTTGGAAGCTGTATCAGCTGTCTTCCTGTCGTTTACACCCCCTCCATAATAGACCAAAGAGAGACCACACATTGATCCTGTGACACCTTTGTCTGGGTTAAAAGAAAAGATTCGAATGGCTACTGCAATCTCTGAAGCAGCTGAATTCCTTAGCTACAGGCTACAAGGCCAAAGTCAGAGTCTTTTCCCCCTTGGGTTGTGCCTTAGGGAAAAAGACAAAATTAGTCCTTTTAATAAAACTAGTCTGAGAAGCTGATAGACTAAGCATCAAGCCAGTGAAATTTACTGCAACCGCCTTACTCCTGTTTTCCTTGGCATCACAATACACAGTAAGCCTGTTGCTCAAAAGTGTGAACAAAGGAAGATGAATTGACCACATTCTGCAAGGGTGGTGCAGTATCAACATGCTGCATGTCTGCACTTTTAGTCATGATAAATGTGTAGTCCCCTTTGAGATAGTGAAAGTTCTCCACACCCTGCTATCACGTGTGCACTTCCTGGCTGATCCTGCTACACGATAACAACAAACCCTCGACCCTTCAGGGCAGGCCGCCCCTCCACCGATCTCTACCTATTGCTTTACCATCCCACATAGACAACAGACAGAAGCAGCTTCAGAATGCGTGCAGTGAGGCGTACATTCCATGCCCGTTTTGGGCTTAACACATATCATGTTGGATCCATCCCCAACTTAGATGATGTGACAGAATAATTTCCTGTTTGAAAGTTTACCATCCTTAGGCTACCTGTGTTAGTTGTTCAAGCTTTGTTGACAGGGATTGCTTGAATTTGGCCCATTTCAAAATGAAATACTCCACTGGTTAAAATAAAGCATTTGTTGTCAGCATTTGTAGACTGACAGGTTAATAATTTGTATAGGCATAAGTTATATACTAAAACTGCACCTTCCCGAATATATGCACACATTGATCTCTACCAAAGCCCTGCAGTGATTGGCATAGATTATAAAACTAATAGATATTGATAGAACTGATAATGACTTAAAATAGATCTGCGCAGCCAACTAACCCACTCGCACTTCTTACTGTTTTTAAAGGTCTGCCTCTTGAGCTGAGCCACTTGCAGCTTTATAAAGCCTAATATCCACACTTTTGGAATGTAGCACCTTGTAGCAAAACTGAGTGGGATCACAAGGGGGAAGATCTTGATTGTGTGCCTTTGTCTCTGTCATGAACGGAACACTCTGTTCTCGCTGCGGCAAACACACCACTGGCTTTTGTGGTGACCACAGATCAGAATCTTCTAGGTTCAAGCAGGTGATAGTGGGGCCCTCTCTGCAATGTCTGCATGCTACGTTTGAGCTCTTTGTGGTTGGACAGGTAGCCCACCAGAAAGGGCCATGCTGCTGAAATTGCGTGTGTATGTCTGTCTCTTATTGCGTGCCTCCCTTTGCCTGTCTATGTTGAGACCAGAAATGCATAACAGTGTAATGTGTAACACCTTACTAAAAAACTAAAGGATGTTAGTGGGGTGCTGCCCACTTGTGATCAACATAAAGTAATTAAAAAAAACAATGATATTTTGACTAAAGTCCTTAATATTGTACCTGGAAATCACACAGCATTGTTTTAGATTTTTGAGGCCCAACTCAGCTGTGTGTTTGTCTCTGTACTGTGTGCAAGATATGTTTCACATTCTCTGAAGAGTTATTTTTACTAGATCAGCAACACCAGCTCTCTAAAAAACCCTCTGTCCATCCCCCACCCCCATCTAGCCTAAAGGTTGCACCAACAAAGCCCTTGTGGCCTTCAGGGCTTGTCACATATTTCTGGACAAAAAAGGCAGAATCGGTCATTGTCTTTTAGCACCAGTGAAAGCTGAATGGAATAAATACCCTTTCTGGAATTTGCACTGAAGCAATAACCAATTGATTTCCCGTTGCTCTTTTGTAATTGCTGGCTGGCCGAGGTTCAGGCTGTCACCTTTGGAGGTCCGACAACCCGAGCAAACGTGTTAAGTAATCTATAATGTGTGAAGATGCCCCTTAAAGTGGCGGGCGACTTTCTAAGGCCAACGGCCCGCCTCGCTGCAGCCACCGTCATTCTCCTCACTGGTGTTGATGTGTGCTGTGTAGCTCCTATCAATCTCAAGTCCTCCTGTCGTCGCCATCAGCCGCCAGCGCTGCTGCAAGCTTTACGAACGGCAGCACAGCTCAGTCAGTGCTGCTAGATTACTAGTGGTTTCTGGCAGCTTTGATAACAGATATGATTGAGCTTTGCTATCAGACATGAGCGAACAGTGGTAAAAAGTGTGTGTGGTGTGTGTGTGTTAATGTGCATGCAGTGTGTGTGTGTGTGTGTGTGTGTGTGTTTGCCTCTCTGTAGGTGTATAGCTGCAATAGCTGCAATAGCTGTTCTCTGGCTCTCGTGACTTGTGTAGACCTGACTGCTTCTATAAACTCTGCCAGTGTTACGGCACACCACTGACTAAGAATAGCACAGAGAGCTCTGTGAAGGAGAGTAGTGGAGTGAGTGAGTGTGTGTGTGTGTGTGTGTGTGTGTGTGTGTGTGTGTGTGTGTGTTTCTCGAGTACGATCACCCACATGCCTCACAAAAGCTTTTTTCCGCTTTTGTCTTTTGTGATTTTAATTGGAGTCCCTGCGTGATGTCGAGCTTACACATTCAAAGGCACAACCCTGAATAAAGTCCCCTGATGAATGGTGACTGTTTGGGTTGCCAGCAGTGCTCTTGAAGCTCTCATTCAGTATCCAGTGAGCAGCCCTGCCTACCAAAACCACATTTAACAATCAAAACCATGATATGAGTGATCAACAGCCAGACAACTTTCCCCTTGAGTTAGGGATTTGGGGGTTGTTAGTCAGCACGTGAGCATTTAGCAAAACATTGCGTAAGAGGATGAGGAAATTAATGGCTAGTTAGATTTATTTTTTGCTCTCTGTTTGTTTTTTTGCTTTAAATGATATTTCTCTTCTCACACCTTTGTTTTACTTTACCTAATGCAACAGATAGGTGGCCTGGTCATAGAGCCCTATAGGGAATTGTTAGGGAACATACTAGCAAGAGCTGTTCAGACTCTAAGAAAAGGTCTCCTTGTCATGCACTCTTTGTGTTTGCTGACTGCATACATATTTGAATTTGATACGTTCCCAAAGCACCCCACATAACACCGCCCCCCACCCCACACACACACCAACACACACACACCCCTAAGTCTATCAAATGAATTTTGTCTGCTGTTATACTGACATGTTCTGAAATCCTGACAAGAGTTTCCTTCTTGTAATCCCCACAGCCTTCATTCAGTCAGACACCATTCTGGAGGCATTACATTATAAAGGAGGCCTCTTACAGGTAAGCCACCACTGTCTCCACCACACCCCTCTCCACATCTCTCTCTCCCTCTTCAGACGGTTCCACCAACAACCAGCTCAGCTTACCCTCTTCAGGCCCTCTCTCTATCCACCTCAAATGGTGTGTGTGTGTGTGTGTGTGTGTGTGTGTGTGTGGAGGTAGGAGAGTGTTTGGCGTGCATGGAGAGCCCTCTGTTGAGTTATAAAAGTTTATAAATAGCCTGAAGGAGCTCTCTTCAGGAGGAGTGTGTGTGTGTGTGTGTGTGTGTGTGTGTGTGTGTGTGCGTTGGGTGATGTGATGGTGTTTTGGGTGTTCTTTTCACCACTAGTTGGCTGGACTTATTTTAGAATGAGTTGGAGTGTGCTTCTCCAGGCCAGTCTGTTGCTGGATGATGGTCTGGATTTCCACTCACCTCACAGAAGAGAAGCATTTACTTTCCACATTCCACAGCAAAAACACATAGGTTCATTGTCGCATGCTCTGAAGACATTCAGAGGTCCAGAGTTGATCTGCAGAACACTCTAAAGATCAGAAGACATCCAAGTGCATAGTCTCACTCGCTTAGAGAAATGACCTCACAGCAGCGTTTTAGCAAAGCTAAACCTGTTGGTGAGCTTATGTGCTCATGTGTGTCTGTTCGGCGTGTTTGTTTCCCATACTGTGTAAGCGTAAGATGATCACTGAAGCATGGTTGCTTTCTTGTTTCTCCACAGACAGTAGCTGATCTTAGCTCATATCATCAAAAAAGGTAAGAGTTCAGCTTCATTGCCCCACTCCCCACTTCCGCTCTCTCCTGTAACATTACAATTGAATCACCCCCACTTAGGCCTGAGAATTCCCCCCAGCGTGCGCTTCATCTTGATAGAGCCTGAGGCCGTTTGTTTGAATCACCTAGAGGCATGTGAGGGGAATATTCCTGCTTAATGAGAAGGCCAGTGCTTCCAGTGTGTTCCCGCACAGCTCAGAGCGAAGGCAGAATTCCTCCCTTTGGGTTGTTCTTCCCATTTATCTTCTCTGATGAATTCTTAGATATGTGATTACCTCATCTTTACTATGCTCTTTGTTAACCTTTTGTACCAACCAGAGTGCCCACATACCTCATTGCTTTGTGAAACACACACCAAAATCTATTTTTTTGTAACAACTCCTCCTCTAGCTCTTGTTCTGAAGGACACAGGTATACACTCACAGCTTGTATTGGTGACTGAATTTGCTTGTTTTGAAAGACACAAGAATACGCACACAGTCTGTGTTGGTGGAGCAGTGAGTCACGTCCTGAGTGTCAGTTAGACCCCTGTAGCTGTACAGCCCAGCTCGTCCCCAGTGTAACTTAGGGTAGGATAGACCGGTGTCAATTACAGTGTGCCGACCATTTTTTTTGCCCTCTTTTATAATAGCATTCTCCTCACAGAGAACACTATAGTGTAGGCTCTAGACAACACAAAGGTATTCTTCTCAAAAGGCTGCCCCGCCTGCGGTAACACCAGTGAGTGTCATTGGGCAGTAGGGGTGGGCAATATAGACGATACATACCGTATGCAATATGAATTTGGCCAATGATAGAGATTTTGGGTCATATCGGCATACCGTGATAGGCTCATTGCCTCTCCACAACCATGTGAAAAAATGTTGACCTGTAGCTTCACCTTATTGATAGCACCTTTTCATTCTTACAACGAAAATGTGTCCCTGACACAAATGCAGCTTACCAGTTTACTTCTGTGTGAATTTGAGAGTCCAATACAAACACCTCAGAACGATGACTAAACAACTGTTGTACATATTGACTTTATGCTATGGTAACCATTAAGAAACTGTTATGCTGTAAGTTACATACCAAAGTATACCGTGATATATATCATCTACCGTCTATGGTTCAAAATATATCGGAATATAAATTTTAGACTATATCGCCCACCCCTATTGGGCAGCATGTGTAACAAAGCAACACGGGGTGTCTGGTGATTGGTAGGCTGCGTGTGATTTTGAAGTCTTGTGATAGAACAGATAGCTTAGCCCAAATGTAAGGGAGGACATTGTTTGTCTCAAACACTCCCTCCATTTCCAGCAAGGAAGGCCAAGTGTCTGTTTCCATGTTTGCTTAGTCTTGGATGTTTTAGAAATACTTTAGTCTTGTCACATCACTTTCTATTCTCTCTCTCTTTCTTTTCTCTCTCCCTCTGTCTCTCCTATCAAACTCTACTTGCTTGCTCTCTCTCCACCCACCTCTCTCCCTCCTTCTTTTTATCTGTCTTCTTGCATCATCTCTTAGAGCACCACTGTTAAGGAGTTTCTCTCTGTGTCACTCTCTCTCTGAGTCAATATGGGTGGGGCCACAAGTTGTTGGGTGGCTCCTCCCAAACACCTGTGCTGGCTGCATGTGATTGGTTGATAGAGTCTGCCTGACTTCTGCTTTACAGCTGAGAATCAGGACCCAGCCAGCTGACAGACAACACAGCAAAGCGAGGTTGAGGTTAAAAGCAGGCAGCAATAAGCCACACTCCCCTTTCCTCGAACAAGTTTTCTCTCATGTTTCTCCTGCTGCATATGTGAGGGGACTGCTAGTTTCACCATTCTTTTTTACTGAAGTAGTGCATGTAGATGAAATTAGTCAAAGCTAGTTAATTAGTTAAAGACATGCCTTTCACAATCAAGTCATCAATATAGAACATTTCTGTTTAGTAATTTTTTTCTCAATTAATTTATTTAGTTACACTTTTTTTCAGTTCAGTCAGTTTTTAGAGCCTGTTCTGGACATAATTCAAGTGTTTTCGTGTCAGACTGACACAGTGTTCATGTTTTTTTTTTTTTTTTTTTTAGAAAAGGCTTGGCTGCTGTGAACCAGTGATGTCTTCTCTGTAACTCATGCCGAACTTTGTGCCCCTAGATAGAGAGGGCACATGGTGTGTGTTTACTGCTGATCACCAAATGTTTTTGGCTTGTTAGCAGCTTCAGTGTATGACTGGAAAGTAGTTTATGTTTTTTTTTCCATAACCTTCTAGTGGTCTCGTTTAGGGTTGCTTCTGCTCTTAGTGGTTTCTTGTGCCCCTGCTCTGTAAGCAAACTCATCAGTCTGACTCATATTCACACACACACAAACACACACACACACACAGTCATAACTTCACAATCATACGACAATCTGATTTTATCAACAAAATAGTGCTCAAAGTAAGATACTGTAGCAGTAAACAACACAAAATGAAACAAAACAATTTAGCATGTAAAGTATGTGACATATTTCTGATGTGATATATTTCTTTCTCTAGAATAGACAGACTGTAACACTGCCGAATGTGGATGATAATCCGTCAATCTGACCTCTCTTGGAAAACATGTTTTCCACTGCTCTCAGAAGTTGTTTTATTAGTACAGTATCTCTCACTCTCTGTGACAGAACAGGCCTGGTGACAGAGAGTCCAGAGAGATCTTTCACTTTTTGTTGTCTGACTCTGCTGCTTGTGTTGTTTGTTCTCTCTCTGTGTGTATGTGTGTGTGTGTGTGTGTGTGTGTGTGTGTGTGTGTGTGTGTGT
>JAGFZM010001633.1:464410-474410 GCA_017657215.1 Limnothrissa miodon
TCTCTCTCTCTCTCTCTCTCTCTCTCTCTCTCTCTCTCTCTCTCTCTGTGCCACTAGGTAGTAAATGGACCAGGTAAATTGGGGCAGTTCTTTTACATAGACCTCTCCCCACCGTTGAACCAGACAGAGATAAGATGTTTCAGTACCACTCCCCTACCCCCTCATGATCTAACTGTCTGTGGGTGCCTGTTGCACAAACTGCCACTCACTCAAATATCTGTATAGTGCTAACTTCCATGAAGTATTTAGGCTCTACGCTAAAACTCTGTTGAAAGCCCAATTGACACTTTAGCTTCTCCAAATCTGTGACTGATTTTGATCAGTATTGAGACTTTCTGTCTAACAAACAACAGTACCTCCATGTACTATAGCAATAACAGCATGCCATGTCATACTGATAACTCAGTGTGCTACATTTTACATGGAAGTCCTCCTTATCTGTGCACTGGTTCCTCTTTGCGGTGCTCTCTTGGTTATATTTGCAGTTGCAGTCAACCACAGTTCTGATTACCGATTAGATACCATAACTGGGTTTAATGTTTGCCCTGTTTTCTTATTTAATATATTTTTTGGTTTGTCAAGATATTTTATACAGACCTTATGACATTTAAACATAACAAGTAGTTTGACAATTAAATATTAACATGTAATTGCTATGTAATGAACAGGAAGTAGAATCTAAAAAAGCATCCACAATACTGTATATAGTCTCCCCATTTAGTCTAACCGTTCTTTCTCTCTTGTTTTACAGGCCAGTTGGGATGCCAAAAATGGAAAAAGTTTTCTTACACAATCCTAGTTCAGAAGAAATTAGTTTAATATCTATATCAGCAACAACAGCACATTTTCATGCATCCTTTTTTCAAAATAGGGTAAGTATGTATGTGTGCCTCATACATATACAGTATATCTCTGATCTAAAATTTAAACCGACATGTGAAAAAGTTTTGACAGCAGTCTTGAGTTGACATGTGGGTTGCTACCAGATACAGTAGGTGCAATAACCAACTGTCCTGTGTAGAAAACAAAAAAGGTTATTTTCTCTACAATTTCAGACTGCTATAAAAGACTCAAATTTTGTTTCCTTTGGTTACAGGAAAAAGAACATCTTACCCGTTTCTTTAGAGTCATTCTGGTGTAGGCACAACCTCAGCTCAGGTTATTGTTGGTGTTTGACTTAAAGCTGCAGCATTGCTGGCTAATAGTTTGTAGCATTACGGTTGACCTATGCACTTCCTGAAGGGATCAGTGTCACCTTTGACCCCAGCGGATAAACTCATCATTAAAGAGCTGTGTGCCTTTGTTGTTTGGGATAGAATAGTGGGGAACACACACCCCCACCCACCCACCCACACACACACACACACAGGCCTCAGTAGGAAAGCTTAGGAGCTACTTAAAGTGCTGTGAGCGCCCCTGCAATTAGAGCTCTTACTCTTGACTGGTAATAAATAAAAGGCCAGCCCACCTGTTCCTGACACCTACGTCTCCCACTCCATATGGGCACACACACACACACACACACACACACACACTCACTCACTCACTCACTCACTCACTTGCTCGCTCACTCACTCACACACACACAATACACATATACACACAAAAACACACACGCACATACTCAGTCACACTTGGTCAGGCCACGGTCACCCAGCATAAAACCCCAGCAGGGTCTCTCTCACACACATGCCTCTATGTTTGGTGCGTTCACATAGGTCTGGCATGTCTGAGTTATCGCTCCAGCTGTGGACGAGCTTATGATGTTTACATGCATTAAGTGCAGTAATGAATCTGCAATCACCCCCTGCAAAGATCACATAGTTAGAGAAGAAAAAGTTTCTTGTTTCTTTTTTTTTTTTTTTTTAGGTTAGGTTTTTTAGGTTTACGTCAGCAAGCAATTTATTGTTTAGGATTCTGAGAGGTGTTCTCAGTTTATCTCTCTCTCTTTGTCTTTCTCTCTCTCGCTCTATCTTTGTCTTTCTATCTATCTCTCTTTTTCTCTTTCTCTCTTCTTCCCCTCCCCCCTCTCTCTTTTTTTACTCTCTCTCTCACTTACACTTACTTATTCTCTCTCCCTTTCACTTGTTCCCTTGCAGATAATACCCCCAGGGGGCAACACTTCTTTTGACGTGGTGTTCCTCGCACGAGTCGTGGGAAATGTAGAAAACACTTTATTTATTAATACATCTAATCATGGAATGTTTACATACCAGGTAAGGCAGGAGGGAACAAAACACTCCAGCCAATCAGTGTGTGTCTGTCTGTGTCTGTCTGCATGTGTGTTGACAGTGTGTGTGTTTGTGTGTGTGTGTGTGTGTCATACATGTGTGTGGTGCATTTTAATGCTCGGCTGGTCACCCAGCACTCCAATCTGCATGTGTCTGATGATAATACTCCGCACTAATAGAAACCTCTCCATTGTAGGTGTTTGGTGTGGGGATACCCAACCCTTACAGACTACGGCCCTTCATTGGAGCCCGGGTGCCTGTGAACAGCAGCTTCTCCCCGCTTATAAATATCCACAATCCACACAGCGAACCACTGCAGGTGATGTGTCCATGTCGGTCTGTGCTTCATGCACTGTGAACTTCCTCTTTCAGGATGGCCACATTGACCAGGCTGGTGGAAAGACTGACTTTGATCTGAGTGTCATTCCAAATCTAGCTGTTTCCTACAAAAGTGATTAATCATCTTGTTAATCAGATGTGTGGTTACTCAGAATGAACTGTTTTTGGTCCTCAAAGGCATGGACTGGGTCTCACTAGTGGAGAATAGAGACGCATAAATAGGAGAACATTTGGCTTTTTTTTAGGCCTAAAAGTTGCTTCTAAGTCTGGGAGAGCTTAGACTCCTATCTCTCTAAGACCTGTTTACAATGCAGTGTAGAGAATTAGTGAAAAGATATTGGATGTATCCTCAGGGGATTGAAGTTGTGACTGAGTTAGTGAAGGATGCAGTAACGTTCCAAACAAACTGAAACAACCCAAATTGAAATGTTTGCAACACTTCAGTTTGTGGCTATGGGGAAAATGTATTTCTCCAACGTGGACAAATTGGGACTATCACAGCCATCAGTAAGGCAGTTAAATTATCACCACATTCTGTAGACCCCATGTTATCTGTCAATTTATACGGTTAACTTTAGACAATTGCCAGCAACAAAAGATTGTTGCTGTTTCATGGCAATTTCATGGAAATCATTGGTATTCCTGGTGTAATCGGTGCCATTGATGGGTCATATTAAAATAACTATGCCCTCTCAGGATGAAGATGTCATTGTCAATTTCAAAATAATTATTAAATAAATGCAGAAATTGTAGGATTATGATAGCCACAATACTGGACATTGTTGGAAAATATTACGGAAACAATAATATATTAATGCTGTTGGTAGAATGGTAAAAAAAAATTTTTTTTCTTTTGTGCCCCACACAGGTGGTGGAGATGTACTCTAGTGGGGGGGACCTGCATCTCGAGCTGCCCACGGGTCAGCAGGGTGGCACCAAACAATTATGGGTGAGCGCCCACATCATGGCCCAGTTGTATCTCTCTATCTATCTTTCTTTTTCTTTCTTTCTCTTTCTCTCTCTCTCTCTCACTCTCTCTTTCAACAGTAGGGTCAATAGCTTATCACACTCTCGAATGTCTAAAATGGGCACTCGGCACATGATGAATGACATTATCTACATTGTGTAACTTGAATGTGTTTTTGAGTGTTTTGTAAGTAATTTTCTTGCTCTGTTTCACAGGAGATCCCCCCATTCGAGACGAAGGGGGTGATGAGAGCCAGCTTCTCCTCGCGAGACGCAGACAACCACACAGCGTTCATCAGGATCAAAACCAACACCTCCAGCGAGGACGAGTTTTTCATCCTTCCTGTGGAGGTAGAGGTTACCTCAGGTCAGTGTTCACTCCTGCATTCCTCCTCCTCTTCTCCGTTTGTTCCATGGGCTTGCGTATGTCAGCTGTGGACGGGGTTTCGATTTCAGCTAGGGTGATTGAACAACATAATCATGCTGCATTCTTCATTAGATTTGTCATTTATTGAACTGGCCTTTTGTGGTGAGTGGCATATCTGAGAAACTGGACTGTTAGCTTCAAAATATAAATGGGATTTTCTGAATCTTATGTCTTCCTAAAATTAGACCTCATTGGCTGAAAATGAATTGAATGGGTTAAACTATATTGTATCTTACATGTGGTATGCCATGAGTTTTAACTCTTAGCAGCCTACCGTGTAGTTTCCTCCTAAATGTACTAATCTTTCTGTCTTTATCATTCTGCCTGTGCCTTTTCTCCAGCACCTGGTATATACTCCTCAACAGAGATGCTGGACTTTGGTACTCTTCGGTCCCAAGGTGTGCAGATTTACCATACACAAGACTACAGAGAGTCTGTGCCACTGAGATCATGCCTTAAAGAGGAACTCTGACATGTGTCAACCTTTAACTCTGTTGATGCAGATTGTTGAAACTCTGACAGAGTGGTCATGCTAATGGCAACCACACAGCTACAGGACACCACATGCGGGTGTCGTCAAATATACTTTAATTTGTGTAGTTAGTAAACTACCAGCTAATACATTTGCTATGCTGTTCTTCTTGTTGAAGACAAGTTGGCCTACATTTTGTGTCATTTTAGTCCATCAGTTTTTATTTTAGTTAGCACAGTTGTTTGCATGGCACACTGTTCACTGAGACACTGAATATTATCGTAATATTGGGCTATTTATTATCGGTTAGCTTCAGAATAACAGTGTTATTATGTCTATAACAGTGTTATTTTAAAATCCTTTTTATACTCTAAGTTGTTGATCTTACTTAAAAATGCTCACAGATAGTTGTTTTCAGTATTGAAAAATTTTGGCTCACACGGAAATATATTTCGTTAAATTTAGCTATCATAGCTTTCTCTAAATGTACTACAGAGACATTTCTTAGAAAAAACGATCAATTAAATGCTGTTAATAATAGGTTTCTTTTGCTGCTTTCTCTACAGATCGACCAAAGCAGCTGAATTTACATCTTCTAAATTTTGGGACAAAAGATGTAACAATTACAGTAAGTAGGCTTTTGTCATAGAATGTGCAGCTGCTGTCCTCATGTATCAAACAATATTGTGCTTTTCTGTCGAGAGCTAACACGTGTTTTTTTCTCATAAATCTGTATTTTTGCCCAAGCATAAGCAAACAGTACTTGTAACTTGTGTTTTAGCATAAAAAAAAATCAATATCATTTTTCTTTCAGAGTGTACGGCCAACACCATCCAATGAGGCAGTCTCAGTGGAGTTTAAACAGATCACTCTCAAGGCAGGCGAAAGCAGAAACACCAAAGTTGCAACTATCAGTTTTAATGGTGAGGACTGAAACCTATCAAGCGCCAACGTCATTTGTCAGAGATATTAAGAGATATGGGGATGTCTTTTGAGGTTGTTTTGCCTTACGAGATAACATACATATGAGTTGTACAGTTTGAATGAAGTGTGTATTTGAATTCACATTCACATCACACTAAGGGATCCTAGTAATTAGATTTCAGATCTATCAAACATCAAGCAAAGGTGGCAACAAGCACAAAGCATATGGTTTCACTTTAATCATCCCAGATACGGTCTTGATAAGTCTGGCGGGAGTTGAAACGTCACTAAAGAGTGTCCCGTCTGTGACACACAAATCCTTTTCTTTGTTCCCCTCCAGCATCTAAAGCGCGGCAGCCATTTCAATTTACGGGCAAAATCACAGTCAAGACGAAAGAGAAGGACTATTCAAAACTTGAAATTCCATACCAGGCAGAAGTTCTAGAGGGGTGAGAATGCACCTTCACTCTCCACACCAAGCCCATCACATCAGACAGGCACCTCAAACACAACAGGGGCCGACCGAATAATTGGCGTTGTTAAAACAGGGATCGAGTGGAGGGATTCTGTTATATAATGATGCTGTATGTATATAGAAGTAGGGACTGAGTATAGTTGGCATATTCCCAATGTTCTCCTAAATCTGAAACATGATCATAGGGGGTTGGGGGGGGGGGGGGGGGGGGGGGCAGGACTCAGTACTCTGCACTGAGTATGTTGATTTACATAGTATAGTAGTTCCTGTATATTAGTATAAATAAAATACTACTGTACTTTTACGTATGGTAACCAATATACAGTATAGTAAAACATGTTGGATGAGGACACTGATACTTCTCTGAGGGATATTCAGACAGCTTCAAGCAGACGGTAGATGCGCTGTATGTTGCTGCACATCATGCCACTCCCATCCAGCCGTCGTGTCCTGACTTGTCTCTCGCCCAGTCCACCCTAACCCACCCGTTTGTTTGGCAGGTATCTGGGCTTCGATCACACAGACACCCTGTTCCACATCCGAGACAGCCCCGTAGACCCGGTGGACAGGCCCATCTACCTCACCAACACGTTCAGCTTTGCAGTCCGCATCCACAATGTCTCTCTGCCCAAGGAGGCCAAGACCATGTTTACTGTGAGTACTGCTGTGTTTTGCAGGCTTACGGTGCTCTAGTACACTGACTTAGTAGAGTGGATATGCGTTGACAGACAGACAGGTTTTTTCTGTCTAGGTTTCTGTCTAGAAAATGCTAAAAAAATAAAAATGTCTGTCCTAGTGGAAGCATAGTAAATGTTCTAATTGGAATGTGTATGTTGACTATCTGTGTCTGTCTGGGTCCTGTTTTGTCACAGGTGCACAACTTCAGTGGGCCGATCCTTTTGCCCCCCCCAGCAGTCCTACTACATCTTCAGCCTCCTCTTCCGGCCGGTCCGGTCCCCTGTCCACATTAACAGCAACATCCTCCTCATCACAAACGCATCCAAGTTCCACCTGCCTGTGCGCGCCTACACTGGATTCCTAGAGGTAGGCGACAGACCCTTGACCACATGCTTGATTTATGAAAACAATTTTTTTTAAATTTGTTAACTTATTTATTTGTTTGTTGTGGTGTTATCGCCACATGCTTATTCATAATTTGTTGTTTTTAATTTGTTATTATTGTAATA
Source organism: Limnothrissa miodon (assembly GCA_017657215.1). Classification (NCBI taxonomy): domain Eukaryota; kingdom Metazoa; phylum Chordata; class Actinopteri; order Clupeiformes; family Clupeidae; genus Limnothrissa; species Limnothrissa miodon. The sequence goes on from JAGFZM010001633.1 coordinate 471,432, forward strand.
CATTTTGAACATATTGTTATACTTTTGAATGAGCATAATTTGCTTATTCAAAAGTATTAATAATGTATTAAAATATCAATGATTAACACATGGTTAAATATTTGTTCCCTGGTTTACAGAAAAATAAATTGGAGTCTTAGATAACAAAACCTACTTTATTCAAACAACGGGTGGCTACTTTTATTACTGTAATATATAGGCCTTATCTTATCTTATTCGAATCACGGCTGTTCTTGAGCAGGAAACCTTGAGTAATAGAAGGATGTGATTGTGTTGATGTTGCTGTGTTGAGAAATGTAGTGACCCTTACTGTATGTGTTCTTGTCTGGAGCAGCCGCTGGTGCTGCCTCCTAGCCTTAAGGAGCACACTCTGGACTACGGGATCCTCAGCGCCACAGACACCATGAGCTTGCTGTTGGTAGTCATCAATAGCAATCCCATAGAGGTATGCACCACAACATACCCCTCAAATGTTTCATCGCATTCAGCTCAAACATCTCTAGTTTCACATCATAGGGCTGGGTTTATCGATTCATTATGAGAAGGATTATTCTGCATTCCTCTTTTTTCACCCTCCCATACTCTCTGCTTTCACTTTATCCCTTCTTTTTTTCTGTCTGTGTTCTTTCACTCTCTCTCTTACTATTTTGTTTCTCTCTCTCTCTTTCTCTCTCTCTCTCTCTCTCTCTCTCTCTCTCTCTCTGGTGTCTGTCTAGCTGGAGGTGAAGTCGTGGCTGGTGACGGGGGAGAGCATGTCTGTGGAGCTGTTGCAGCCTGAGAGGGGCAACAGGAGCATAGCTCTGAGTCGCCAGTCTGAGTTGCACAATGCCTTAGCAACACACCACAGAACAGTAAGAGACGCACACATACACACACGCATTACAACGTTATTGATTAGTCGCCCCCCTGCCCCCTGATTTGTCAGGCCCCAAAGACTGGGGCCCAGTGTTATTTCCTCCTCGGCTGACCTACTTGGAGAACTTTGCCAAACTGGTGTCGACATGATATTGGAACGTACGGAATCCCATTGATTTCCTCTTCGAGGATGTTTGTTTTGCCTTTGTTCTTTTTCTGCTCCCTTTCGGCTTATATGGGAAAACTAGCAACCTCAGCCCAAAGACTTGCCTTTGTTGTAGCTCACCACTCTTAACTTTTTACTGTTTAGGTTTATGCTTAGGTAATTGGCTTATGTCAGCATTGAGTCTGAAATCTAAAAAACAACCACATTCTGCCACCAATATCTGTGTTGAGTCATCCTAAAATGAGTTGGGTTTTCTGTGTTACCTGTTTCTGGGTTATCTGTGTTGAGTCATTCTGAAATGATTTGGGTTTTCTGAGTGGGGTCAGCTGGCAGTGTCTTTGGTCAGCACCCTGACCCCCCAGGCCTGCCAGCAAGGAGCCTCATGGGGCAGTGGTTGCCCCCTAGTGTCTGCTTTCAGGGAGGCGCAGGTGACACAATTCACTTGTGCTGCCATGTTTCCATATTACAATAAGAAGAGTGTAAAAAAAAAAAGAGTGAAGTAGGCAATTAGAAAGTTTCTGTGTGTGTGTGTGTGTGTGTCTGCGTTTGTGCGTTTGCTTTCTTAGGTTATACTGGCCTCTGGCTACTACGCGGCTTTCCGAGTCACACTGGTAGCTGAGGGCCTGGAGGGAGCATATGACGGAGCGGTTCACATTACCACAGACTATGAGGTATGTGGCTAGGCAAGTGTCTCCCGTCCCTTGCCAGTGACTCACTCACTCCTGGGAATTTCATGTGATCTCCCTTGTGTTTCAGATCCTAACCGTTCCGGTTAATGCACTCATAGCAGTGGGGACTCTCACCAGCTCACCAAAGCACATTGTTTTACCGCCCTCTTTTCCGGTAGGTTATCTGTGTTGCCCGTGTGTGACTGAACAGACCATGATTATGTGCATGTTGGTATCAAGATCAGGTCACATTGATCTAATGATATGAACTAAAACAGTGGCGTTGGGAAAGTATGTGCTAGTTGAGTGATTAAGAAATGACTTCCACATTCCTTACTTCTCAAACTCAATGCGGCTGAGAACCCAAAGAGAAGTTACTCTGATGTAACCTCTGCTGTAAATGCGTCACATAACTTTGTGTTTTAGCCTAATTTTTTTATTATACTTTACCATGAGGGTTCCCCTGTCTCTAATCGTCTTAGCTTAATCTAAACACACTTATGCTAGGGCTATACCATAAGCCTCCTAAACAGGAAAAAAATTGGTGTTCTGGTCTTTGGTTTTAGCTCTTGGTATACTATTTCTTGTCAGTTAGCAGTGTCAATGGTTGACAGGATAAAGACTCAAGGTTGCTGGTGTCGTGTTTTGTCCAGGGTAAAGTGGTTCACCAGAGCTTTAGCATCTTCAGCTCCTTCTCACAGCGGGTGCGGCTGCAACACCCAATACGCTTACTCAGTGAAGACGCCCGCTTCTATGCCAAGCGCCTGCGCAGCAACAAGGATGAGCTGCAGCCCAAGCGCAAATCCAAGGTCTGAGCTACCTGTTCACCATGGGAAAGTCCCATTTACGTGTTCTGACTCATTACAACATTGGACGGGGGTGGGGAGAGGGGGATGTTCTATCAAAGCTGCATCCCCAGTCCATGGATTTGTTGGACATAAAACTGCAGCTTGGTGTCAGTAAAGACAAACCTTTGTTAAAGATTATTTGTGAATGCTTTCAATATTGATTGAATTTCGAAATAAAGTCATTATAGTTAGTTCTCCAAATTTGGTGTACATTGTTGGGAGTAGAACTGCAGTACTATTGAAGTAGTATATGTTCAATAGGTTCAATAGTATAGGTATCAATGTTTTCTTATGTGTTTGAACAGTTACTGGTAAAGTAGTTAGCTAATACACCGTCGATCCTGCTTTTTGAGAACTTATTTTTCTGTTTTGTAGGTGGGAAATATTTATTTTGATGCCAGTTTGCAGTGTGGAGAGCACTGCTATGTGGGAGTTCCATTCG
>JAGFZM010001633.1:479572-606290 GCA_017657215.1 Limnothrissa miodon
CGATAGATGGGGAATTCTGATACGATCCTACACATAGAGGCTTTAAAGAAAAAACTAAAACGACATTGCTTCTTAAACTAGGTTACTGTTGAAAATATTTGAATAGCTACAACCTGCATGAAAAGAAATGTATTGACATTGAACTGAGATTACTGATCTACCCTTTGAAATTATTGTGTGTGTGTTTGTATGTGTGCGTGTGTGTTTTTTTCACAGCTTGAATGATTATGGCGATGTGAACCAGAACTCGACCAGAGGAATGTACGGATCCGGAGTGGGAGGAGGACGGTCTGGAGGTCGGCAGGCGAACGGGCGAGTGTCGGCTGAGTCCAGCGAGGCTCGGTTCAGACAGGGCTCAAGCCGCACAGCAGCTACACAATCTTCCTCCCCCTTCTCCTCTTCATCTGCTAAAGAGAGCAGTCTGGGTCAGCTGACCAACCGTAAGGCCCGCAGCAGCACCAGTAAACAGCAGCAGCCACAGCAGCCTCCAGGGCCCAGCCTGGCGGAGGAGTCCAGCACAGCTCCACGGGGCCACAGGGCCCCTCCTTCAGAGGATCAGGGCTACGACAGGCTCCTGGTGGCCATGGAAGGGGACTTGCACCGGCCCGAGTCCCTCTCCGGAGAGCAAAGCTCACACCAGTCTTCACAAAACAAAGGTGTGGGGTGTGTTTCACAGAGCCATAGTTGCTCATTGGTTGGCAATTGGAAATTTGCATTGCAGCTTACCACAATGCTAACTTCATGAACAACTATAATTCTGGGAAACGCACCCCTGATCAGTATAAGTCCAGGATAATTCCTGTTTGCATTGCTCAGATCTTGTCTGATTCTGAACATGTGCTGTGCTGCGTTTATTTGAGTTAGATTAATATCAGCAAGCTTTTAAAGTTCAATTTATATAGAATTGTATGGTATTCTGTATAGAAAGACTCTATATATAAGAGTCTATATATAAAAAGACTATCTATTAACGGTTTAACTGAAATATTGTAAAGACATTCATTGAAATAATAAAAATGGCATGACACATTAATATGAATGTTTTTGTGTATGCACAGTTGTGGAAACTAAAGGGAACGTAAAAACCAAAACAAAAGCCCAGAAGAAGAAAGAAGAGAAGGAGCGCAAAGCAAAAGGAAAGAGTCTCAGGGAAGACCTGAAGGAGGCGCTAGCGGACAACGACGACAGCTCCTCAACCACCACAGAAACCTCAAACCCTGACACAGAAGCCAACATTAAAGAGGTGTCATTCTTAAAAAAAAAACTTTAAAAAATTTTTCTTTTAAGTTTAAGGTGTTTTTTTTTATTATTATTATTATTATTTGTTTGTTATTTACTCTTTACTACTTTCTTACTGAATGCTATCAATCTTGTCATCAGGAGCCAGTTAAAAAGAAAGGCAGGACAGCAATCAACCAGGAAAAAGAAGAAGCGCCTGCCTCGCCTCCCAAACCAAAAAACAAAAAGCAACAAACAACAGTGAAGAAGGAGCCTCAGCCTGACAAATCGAGGTCAGCCCTTAAAGGTCTTCCTGGATGAGCATGTCTCTCTTGTGACTTAAGTAGTAGCACCTGTGTGTGTGTGCATTCCTGGTAGTAGGGGTGCTCGACACTGCAGTGATTCTTCTGTCTGCTTCTACAGCTCCCTGGAACTGCCCTATGTGACTCCCCTGGAGAATAAACAACGCAAGACCGCAAGAACGCAGGCTCTGATGCAGTCAGCCCTTAACGCTATCCCAAAACCAAGACCTCCTCAGAAACCCAGATGTAGGTATCACTGACGGGTTTTTGGTTGTACTTGGTCTTATTGAGCTGCACAGTTTTGTTTGTTACAAATGTTGACATTTTTTATGTTTGTGATATTAATTTGATATCATTATTGTCAGTATTGAGCTGTGTGATGTCAGTGTTGAGATGGTAACATTAGTGATGCAGTTGTTGGACGTGTTGATATTTATGTGACCTGTGATCTTGATGTCAACGTGTTGACTGCATTCTTCTAGCTGGCGGGAGGACAGAACATGGCCGACCTTCCCTTTTCAACAGGTTCTTCTCCAACAACTCCCTGCAGGACCTGGGCCATAGCAGTGGTTCAGAGGGGGAGAAGGAATCCCCCCCACCTGAGTGGGACATTCCTGTTCACAGAGCCATAAATCGTAAGTCTGACAAGAGCTTGTAGTTTAATGACAATGTCTTACTCAATTGAAGTAAATTAGTAATTAACTTGATTTGCTTTGCTTGTAAATGAAAAATTCCCAGAATGAAAAATTCTCTCTTCTTTCCTCTTGATCTCCCTGATGCTTCGCTCACTGTCACAGAAGCAGACAGCCTCCAGCAGATCTCTCTACAGACAATGTATGCAGACCCCATCCTGAGGAGCTCCATCTCCAGGGCCTCCCCTCCCCTGCCCGCCTCCCACTGCCTGGTCCCTCGTGGCACTTACAGCAGCGTGATCCACAACAGGTACGGTCTAATGCTGTATGTGTGTGATTGTGGGTGTATTTGTGTTATTATGTTCAGTATCATTAAAGGTATTATTCTGAGGATCAGAGAAAAAGGATATAAGGCACTGTAGTGACACAGAAAATACCAAATGAGTTTTTTATAAAAAAAAAAAAAAAAGCTCTAAATTTGCTCTAAACGATGAGTAAAGAATATGTTGCAGTACTTATGTGAATAGAAGCACAACAAGACAAAAAATATCCATTTTTTTTAGCAATGCAAGTTTAAAGATGGCCCCCGGGAACAAGCTAACCAAGCCCACTGCCCAGCCAGGAGTGAATGGCAACCCCACCTTTGCTGCTGTAGCCGCAGGCTATGACAAGAGTCCAGGTGAGGCCAGTCCTCCTCCACTGACTCTTGCAGTCTGTTGCACAATAGCTCACCTAGAGTCACTCAACACCCTGCTTACTTGTCTGTGTACATGGGCGCTTGTGTGTGTGTGTGTGTGTGTGTGTGTGTGTGTGTGGCACAGGTGGCAGTGGCGGAGGAAGGTCCGATGGCTTCGGAAAAGTTTTGCTACCTCATTTTACCTCAGCCCACACTGACCGTTCAGAGAGGTAAGCCTTACAACCCAAACCACCCAAAATCGCCTATCATACACACACACACACACAATGATCTCCTCATTCCTTTAAATTACAGACACTGTTTTCAAAATGAGGTGCACCAAAAATGATTTTTTTTTTCCTTTGTTCTCCTCAGCTCTGGAGTATGGGGTGCAGTTGACAGTTCTGGTAGCCAGGGTTTCAACTCAACCAACTCCTTCTCTGCATTCGGGCCGAACAACCCATTATCTGGAGGTGAGGGCAATGGAGAGAGAGATGATTTCAGTAGCAGGGATATTATGTCAGCAGTGTCAGTTCATTGTTTTTAATGTGTACACTTCCACTGTTACTAATGCATGCCAACCATTGTGTCTGTGCAAATTCATCCCAGTGTTCAATGGCCTAGCCTTACCGAAGAGCTCCGAGCCACAGCAGAGCTGGGCCGACTACACCCCTGCACCTTCTTCCATCTGGGATACTGATCCAGCGAGCCCCTGGCCCTCCACCAGCACCTCCACAGGCTCCTCCACAGCCCCCACCACAGTAAGACACAAGGCCACGCACTGTATTCAGTTCAGAGCTGACACTGAGCCTGATAAAATTCAACTCAGTATTGTAACTTGCAGAATCAGAAATGTAGTGTGAATAGGTCAATAGTTCAGTTCATTGAGCTATCTATTCTGCATTGAAGTCCCTGAGAATTCCCTTCAGTCCAACTCTTTTAATCCAACCCTTTTCTTTCCTGTGTCAGTCCCGCAATCCCTGGGCCACCACAGCCCCGTTCAGCAGCTCCATCTGGTCCACTAGCGGAGACCCAACCCTTCACTCTTTCACCACACGTACCTCCCCCACGCTCAGCAACCTGGTCAGCCACACAGTCCCTCCTGCCCCCGCCGCACCATCTGACCTCAGCAGCCCCTACAACTCCAACCCCTGGAGCTTATGGCCCACATCGGCGAGTCAATGGAACCCCGACCCCTGGCAGAGCAACCCGGACAACAACAGCAACTGATACCTCAGCGACAGCCATGTTTTGATCAGCCTCAAAGCGAAAACAACACAAGGAGAAAGACGAGCCATGCATCTGGAAATTATGTCTCACAGTCATGATTTATTTTTATTATTTTTTTTTTTTAAGTAAACAAAAATGAAAATATTTTCTTGTCCTTGAAACCTTCATGAAGAATGGTGGGAGTTGTGTTGAACAACGGTTTTAACACATTATTCTTATCAGATCAATTTTATCATTCCAGAATTATATGGTACCATCCTTCAGTTTCATTAGTCAAGAGGAACCAACCAACAAATAACACAGCAAATCAGGCCAAATAGTATCCTTGGGATGGTTTTATTTTTGTTTTGGTATGATAACACAGTATTGCTGTTGGAGACAGTATTACGGATTTAAACAATCAATTTTGTGCCACCCCCATTCTCAGATACATTATTCTGGTTCCTTTTTTTTTTAGTTTTTTTTTAGCACACTCATGCTGGACCCTTCTTAATGACTGAGATGTCAGAGGGATATAATAAAGTTTATTTAAGCGAACTCTGCTAAACTGTTATCCTATTCTCTCCAGGCAAAATCATGCATCTGTTGAGATTTTAAAGGGCTTCTCTTAAAAATAAAGTCTTGTTTTAATTGCCTTTTATTTTTGTGAAGGCAAAGGGAGCTAAATGAGACTTGAATTATGTTTGAAATTGTGTACTGTACGATTGTTTGTTGTCATCTGGAGTGAGAGCAGTCTTGAAATAAAATCCTATCAGACTGAACCTTTTGCCTTTGATTCATGTGGCACACAAAACTGTTTCAAAATCAAAAGAACACATTTAGGCCCTGGACTAATAGGGGTCTTTTACCCGATAAAGATCTCCACTGAAAAGTAACTTTTAAGACCATGGGCTTAATTAATGTTGGGGTTTCCAGCCCAATGTGTCTGAAGTCTAAAATAACTGATTAGAATATCTCATCTGCAATGTGATGGGTGACTCCTGCAATTTGAGAAGTTTCAGGATTTTTCTTTCTATAATGGTCTACGGCAGTTGAAGTGAGGCCATTAGCAACTGGCTAAACTTTGCTAGGTCGCATGTTTTCATGATTGACACACAATGGTTTTTTTTTAGTGTGTTAGTGTGATCCAGTGCCATCATCCCCCGGCCCAAAGACCCCTGCAGCTCCACGCGAACAGCACACTCCACGCTTTCCAACACAAAGCTGGGGTCAATGCATGCCGCCACTGCATATGCATCATAGGGCACGAAGCCTTGACCAAACAGTACGTCTCTTTTATTCACCCCAAATTCCCGAGAGAAAGCCCAGCACTTGGATGTAATGGTCTTCATAAAACGAGCAGCCGCATGGTCTTGGTCGATAATCTTCTCAAAAAATTCCTGGATGTCATTTAAAAAAAAAAAACATTACAGAAACCTAACATTGTAACACACAATAAGAAAAAATGTATGCAAACTAATTATGTGAAGAGAAAACTCACCCACGGTAGCTTATTTCTGCAAGTAAATTCCCATGTTGCAATATAAGTAGGACACATGTATTCTTCCAAAACAACATATGCAGATTCTGGATCCATAAAAAAGTTGAATTCTCCACATACTGATACATTACCCTTTCCTGTTAGAAGAAGCTTGTTGTAAACAAGTACATTTTAACTGTATACTATAGACATCAATATTGTGCTAAGCCATCTTGAACAATACACTTTTTATGAGTTTTAGCAACTTTTATGTCAATACTTGCCTTTAAAATGAGCTAAATACCAAATAAAATATTCAAGAGCTTTGTGCAGCATAACCATCCACCCCTTTTTTTACAGATAGGGCTGTGACCATTTGGTATTGCTTTATGAGAATGGTTAAACAGTTTGAGAATGGAAGAGCTGAGAGAGTTGGTGAATCAAACATATTGAGTGTTACCTACTGTATATTACGAATCACTTAGCTTTGTGTGTGTACCACACCTTTGTACATTGTTGCCATGTTCAGTTTGAATTGTCTTTCTCACCCTCCATGTTTCCTCCCATGATAAAAAGATCTTTCAACTTGTGAGGAAATGTTGGGTCCAGTCTGATTGCCAGAGCAAGGTTGGTCAAAGGGCCAAGGGCAACAAGAGATACCTATACATGACATGTACATTAATCTTTAATCCCCATAGCAATAAGAAGACTCTCCTATACATTACATTCCAGTGGTTACCTGTCCAGGGTTCTCGGACACAAGTCTGATCATAGCAGTGGCTGCTTGTTCTTCTTGGATCTGAGCTCTCCAGTCCAATGGGTCTTCCGCATTCAAAACATCCCCAAGACCATCAGTACCAAAGTGGTCCTTCAATGTGTTAAAACACCCCACCAGAGGACCAGCTAACCCTCTGAAGACTGGGATCTGGAAAATCATATTCCGTATTGCTATATGGCTCTTAACAAAAAAGCTTAAGACAGCAAAATAGAACCCACCTCATTGCGCTTGCAAACAGACAGCACCCGTATGACGTTCTGGCACACATGTTCAACTGAGGTATTTCCAAAGCAGCAGGTGATGCCCAAAACTTTGACGCTGGGTTGTGCCAATGCCATCATAATTGCCTGGGCATCATCAATGCCACAGTCCGTGTCAATTATCAGAAGTTTTTGAGCCATGTTTCACCCTCTTTGAACTGTTCAACATAAGCATGTTAATGTTACAATGGACACCAAAGACCATGTGTCAAACCTAAGTGGTAAATTGGCTGTTCCCATTAAAAGGAGTAGTTGTCTTTGCACTTAACAGCTTAAGTATTAAAGGGATAGTTCGGTTTTTAACACATTAAGCCCCTTTCACAGGTTGTCTAAAATGCAATAAAGTGGTTGACATCGAAATTTTGACGATTGCTTCTGTCTCGGCTATTTGGGAAATGTAGAATCGCCTCTGCCTGCCTTCAAAATGGCTAGCAATGGGCATGTGTTGTTTCCATCCTTAAAACACTGGTTTTAAAAAAGTGCTACTCACCAAGTGGTTAGTGGTGCTCAATGATGTTCCAAAACATGTATCGTAGCGAAATAAAGCTTCCGTCATGTTTTATTTGGCACTTTGTTTACATGAAGGAGCAAATAGATCCCTATGGGACTTACAAAATGGCAAATAAAACATGACAGAAACTGATACTTGAGTTGGAACATCAGCAAGCACCACTAATCACTCCATGAGTAGCATTTTTTTAAAACCAGTGTTTAAAGGATAGAAACAACACATGCCCATTGCTAGCCATTTTAAAGGCAGGCAGAGGCGATTCTATATTTCCCAAATAGCCGAGACAGGAGCAATCATCAAGATTTTGGTGTCAACCACTTTATTTCATTTTAGACAACCTGTGAAAGGGGCTCAATGTGTTAAAAACCGAACAATCCCTTTAAGTTAATTAATAATTTCACTGAGTCCATTTTGAATGTTTACACTGAATGCCGTGTAGGGACAGAATTTCTGTACAAGGTTTATCAATTTTCAGTAGGCCTACCCTGCAGTGCTGGGCCAACATACCCCTGTTATGCGCCAACATTATCCAGTTATGGTGGGCCTATCCCTATAACACGCGTCACCTCCACTCCTCCACTCCAGTGTGTCCACCCCTAGATAACATGGACATTCCTTACACTTGTTTTTATATTAGGCTACTACTACTACTACTACTACTGATAATAATAATAATACTACATGTGTAGGCTACTACCTATGGGAACAATACATTTACAAAATACTAGCGGTGTAATGTTAAGAACATCACAATAATATTGACTAATATAAAAATCGCAGGGAGGGCCGCGACCCTTAAGTTGAGAAACGCATTGGCCTAACATTAACGCACAAAGAAACAACGAGGCATTCGGCCGATTCTCTCATGAAGCGCTGGTTACCGAAAATAACAGAGTTGTAGAAAGATAGCCCGAATAGAATGAATTTACGCAATCCACGCTAAAGGGATTTGTAATGAGGTTTCTCGTCTTTAAACATACCTCGTATATGAGATAACAGAAGTAAACCAAGTTAGGCTACTGTCTGAGAATAGAAACTGCCGTAGGCTACTTGCATTATTGCAGCTGTGGGTTAGGTTACATGATCTGTGGACAGAGCAAACTAGTTTGTGATCAGGCGAAAATGAAAGTTCTGTAGATCCACAGGTCCTAGTGCCTTCGATTCACCCTGTTCAAAGTGCATGGTGTAGCCTGGCTCACCAACCCGGCGTCGATCGCTGTCGACCTTAGAGACATTTCCGGTAGATCCCGAACATATTTCTGTAAATTAGGCCGGTCATATCATGCATGTTTAACTTTCGATTTGCCAGCGCCCCTCCGCTTACTTTAACCAACAGTAACTAATAACTTATAACCTATAGTTAATTTGAACGTGGTCACTGCGTCGCGTTATTCATGAACTGATCCCAATCAAGGGGCGCGCGTATTGGGTGGCTCGTTAACTTTTAAGTATAAGAGGCTGTCAAAGACTGGTGAACACTTGTAATAGATGGTATTAAAGTCTTGAGAGAGCTGGAAACAAACTCAGCCCAATGCCAAATTCCCAATGTCTCCAGATGTTAGAATGCACCAGACGAAACATCTTCCACAAGCAGGCGTAGAAGCTGTCATTGTCGCACTTATGAAATAGCACTGTGGAGCTGGCAATAGGCTTTTAATCCCGTGAATTGGTGAATTAGATGCAGATGGTTAGCCTACTTTAGAAATAACGGTTCAGCGGTTCACATTTACATTTACATTTATGCATTTAGCAGACGCTTTTATCCAAAGCGACTTACAAAAACGAGGATAACAATCAAGCTACATAGCAGAAACCTTAAGGAGCATAGTGCTAGGGGATAGTGCTTCAGTTCATTTTAGTGCTAGGATAGAAGATGTTCTCTGAATAGCTGGGTCTTTAAGAGCTTTTTGAAGGCCTCCAGAGATGGCCCTGTTCTGATTGTTTTTGGTAGGTCATTCCACCAGCGTGGGACGACACATGAGAAGAGTCTGGATTGCCTTGGGCGAGGTGCTGGGACTGCCAGTCGACAGTCATTGGAGGACCGGAGTTGTCGGGGGTAGCCTGAGCTTTTATGAGAGCGCTTAGATAAAAAGGGGCAGATCCTCTAAGCGCTTTCAATCAAGTTCAATCAAGTGATGTTGCATTGTGAGGAGGAGAACGCATACATGTAACAGCCCTGCAGTTTGTCATCTTTACATCAGACTATAGGCCTACTTCCAGTTGCATCGAAACAGGCATATTCTGCACCAACCACTGACAGCACGTCACAGACTGGCGCAGACCATCCTCACTGGCAGTAGTTAGACAGTGTGATCACCATAACTACAGTTAACAGACTTTATTAAAATCTATGCAATGAAGGTATTTCCTGAAGTTAGCTGTTTGGTTTGGCAGATGTTATGGTGATCTAATTGGTGACATGTAGCTACGTTAAATTTGCTTGAATAGAAAGCCAAGTCTATGCAATGTTGGACCGACCTATCTGCAGGTACATTCTAGAACAGGAAAGGTAACAATAGCAGTTTGGGACAAACAGCTACAGACATGACCGAAAAAGTCGCGTTGTATGTCAGGAAACAAAATATAAAGTGTAGTTTTAATGAAGATCTAGAACGCCATTCCACGTTGGCTTTGATTGACTGCGGAGATGTGTGTGACATTAATACAGATAAATCTGGACGAAGCACCGGTGACTTTAGAGGATGGTCTGATTGCTACTTTCCAATCGCAAACAGGCAGTTCTTGAAAGTCAACATAGAACAAAGAAAAAGTGGAATTGGCATAAGAAAAATAGGTCAGTCCAAATACTTAAACAACACTGCAGTCTATATGGATCGATATAAATGTAACGTGCCGCGTCCTCGAGGCCAAAGCCAAGAAGGGAATCGCGACATTGATTTGTCAAACAAATCTAGGCCTACTGAACAGTGTCACCATCAAAGTGCCACAGGAGACAATAAAGAGACAGCCCCTCCCGAAAATAACATTAAAGAACCTGATGATAAAAAAATACGAAAGCATTGTTCAAGGTAAGCAATGTAAGAGTTTAAGTTTGAGTGTTTTTTTACATTGTCCAAATGTTCTTATAATTTAATTTTAATTCATTGTCATCATTGTCTGACAAAACTGATTTGAAAAACTTTCAGAGAAGATCATGATGGACCAATATGCATCACATGTTATGTTAAGTCATATCAAGTAAGTGACTAGCCTACACTGTATTATAATTTTCAATCACTTAGTGTCTGTCGGCCTTTGCCTATTTAAAATGACTCTGTGGTGTTTTTTTTTTTTTATTATTATTATTAGATGATGAAGCATCGTAACCATTATGTGAGCTCAAAGGAGGGAAAAATCCAGAAAAGCCCAAATTCAGGAGACATTCCATCTACACCTAACCAAGCTTGCACGCCCCCCAAGCCAGCCAAGGCTCAGTCAGTGTTTTGGACTCAATTTGGACACCGTGGAGTGAAAAAATGTCAGGGCAGTAGTGAAGCAATGAAGGACATCTCCTTGTCAGCTCACACAAATAATATTGTATGGTGCAGAAAATGCCCAGGGCATGATGGCCAGCATATTGATACAGCCAAGCCTTCTGGAGGCTCTGGAAGAGAGGGAATTGAAGTAAAGAAGCCTATACGAGTGTTAAGACAAAAAGGAAGAGCAAGTGATAAAAGGTCTGTTTAATTTCAGAGGGAGTGGTCCAATGAAAACATGCATAGTAGCAACATTGAATTCCATTGAGTCAGTCATGAATGAGAGAAAAACAACACCCCCCAGTGATTTAATCAGAATCACACATGAAAACAAATCATGGCATACTATGTTACGGTTGCAGGGAAAAGGGGAGGACCTGCACACTGTTGTAACTCTGCAAAGTATTTCTTTTATTTAGTGTTCAAACAATGCTTTGATCCCTTTGGATCTTCAGCAGGCCTTTCACTGTCTACTGTAATTGTGCAGCAACTGTCTACTGTTTTTGGAAGTGCTCACCACATCACACTAATGCATTATGTTTTCTCTGTTTCAGACAGGAGCAGCGACACAAGTCTGTTGTGTGCCCCTTCACCAACAGGAGGTCCCAGACACCGGTGTTATTCTGGCATGGTAATCTGCGATCCAAGTTTACTGGGTCTTGTGCCAGATTCACCATTTGTCCAAGATCTGCTCCACCTCAAGCAGGAGGACATACAAAAACACAGAAAAATCCTTGATATAGTCTATTTCCGATGGCCAGTATAGAAATCACTGGGCAGATCTTATTTTTAGGAAATACAGTATATGAGATCTTGTATTGGAGCATAGAATCCTGAGCTTTTCATGGTTAACTCAAACATTGATTCACAAACCTGACATTGAACATTAAAAGCATTTTATTGGATCAAGGTGAAGTTTAGTCTTATAGACTGTGGCACCATAAACTGCTATCAAATCTATGCTACAATCAGTCACACTTTTTAATATCTAAACAATGTGGGGTATATGCCCACTGATTTGGAAAAGATGCATTGGGAAAAGTTTAAATGGATGTATTGTAACCACTATAGAAATGTTTTGGTGACAACTAGAGGGCAGTATGTGCATTGAAACAATGCTGCACAAGTAGAAACAATGTGCATTGAAACAATGCTGCACAAGTACACATTGTACACATATTGTATGCATTCAGTATTTTTGGGGTTCTTTTTTTGAAGCATCTTGCAAGCATGTTTAACCCTGATAATACTAAAAGCATTGCTAACACATATTGAGTGCCTTTTAAAAAATATTACACTATTTAAATTAGGTTTTTATTTTGGACAAAACAAGAGACATAAATTACATATGCATTCCTACTGAAAAAAATAGATGTTTTATTTAACTCTGCCTTGCGTTTTATTACACGTGCAACTACTGTAATAGGACTCACCACAGCACCTTATGGTACAATGGTCCTCTCTTTCTCTTAGAAGGAAATTTCATTTGATATTATAATTAGTTACTCCTTCAATAAGAACAGAATTGGGTAAAACATCTTTCACTGCAGTCCAAAACACACAAAATCTTGAGACACTTCCAAAAATCTCCTCAAATCAGCCCTTAAATAGCGTTATTGCTTTTAATGGTGATCTGATTGATAGTAAGTGGGGATTGAGGATTTGTGTTAGACTTGTCTATTTGCTATGCACTGTTCTAACAGTACTTGTTGCATTGTCTACTGTCTCAATACATCAGTGAAATTTATGTTATTGTATAGTTATATGTTCCTTTGTTTTTGGTATACTTGGTTGTATGTCTATTGTCCATTGTTTAGTGTATGTGAAACTTACTTAAAGGCCCACTATGCAACATTTTTCATTTAATTAATCCGTTTCATACTGTTTAGAATGCTAAAATTAGTCATTACACCGCGAACGAACCGTGTAGAATGCGCCACCGTGGCCAATAGCGGTAGATACAGCACTTGCAATGTTCATCAGCGCGGACCGCCTCCAATAGAATGCAGTGCAATACAATGCAATACAGCGGGCTTTAGAGGGAGCTTGTGAGAGAGAAAAACAGAATGTTGCCTAGTGCCTGTTTAAACTTGTTACTTTTGAAGTTTATGTAATGACCGTGTCTCTTTGGTAACTTGGCCAGAACTCTACAGAGTTATTGTACCTCAATGGGACCCTCCTGGTAAAATAAAGGTTGAATAAGTAGTAGAAGAAGTAAAAAATCCCCATTCCATCCTATGCAACAGATGTATATTTTAGAAAATCTAAATGTTTAACCTACATCTTTATATATCTTACCTAAATCAAGGCTTGAGATCATTGGAAAGTTATTTAGGATTGATAAGTAAACTAGCCCACTAGTTTAGACCAGGCAGCCAGCCAGCTCTCACTTGCTGGGAGCCTTAATTTAGCCAGCCTGTTAACTGATAGCTATGACATTAGCTATCTGCAGGGAGATGTAAAGAGGAAACAGTGGTCCCTTGGGTTTCAGGACACCGTGACTATAGGACTGCCATTGCACTTCTGTCACTAGGCCCTGACGCACTCTCTGTATTTTCACAGATACTGCACTGGCATAGTTCAAATCTAGTCTAAAATCTTTGAAGTTATTCATGGATGGGACTGGTCATGGATCAGATGCAATAAATAGTCTGGCGGACACAGCTAATGTTTCCATGAGCTACTGTCAGACACTTCTGCTTAAATAAGAAAACCAGTGAATTATTATCTTACTTTTTTAGTCATCACTGTTACTAGAGATGTTCCTGGATGTGAAATTCAATTCGTAACGGAAGGAAGGCAAATAAAGCGATGGAAAGACATGCAAGCCGGTGTCTCAATGGAAGCTGTGTAGAGGATAAAAAGCTAATCACTCTGCTAATCACAATGGTTTCATAGCACAAGCAGTTATGAACCATTACACACTGGGTCTAAATGAGAGGATCTTATTCAATTCCAGATAACTGTAAACTTTCAATTTGACCACCCCACACCGCCAACCCCAACATGAACACACCTGTTGTAAGAGAGTCCCCTACGAGTGCCTGACAGCTGAGCCCTTTGGCGAGAGACTTCCTAATTGCAAGCAAACAGCTGAGAGTGTAAGGCATGTCACTGTCACCTTGCTATATGTTCACTGGGAGTTGTAGTTCTATTGCGTAGCCATTTTTATAGCCCCCTTTGGCATAATGTCCCGTGATTGACAGGACAACAAAGATGAAATACAAGTTACTTCAATTTTTAATAGCCATTACAGGTGTTTTTTTTTGTTGTTGTTTGTTTGTTTTTTGTTCTGGTATGATCTTTGAGCCTCCTGGGTTTCCACTTGTCTTTACAGTCTTTTGCTTATTATCTTGTTAGCAAGTTGAAGGCTATATGATGCCTATGTGTCTTAGGTTACCTGTGTGCTTTGAAGCTCAAATATGCAACCTGCTTCCAGTGTCAGGCTTCTACACAGTTGATTTAGGCCTACATTATGTAACACTATTTTTTCTAATAATACATCCACTATACTAACTAGGCTTGCTGCTTCTGCGTAATTTCTCATTTGAGTACATCATTGGGGAGGTGCATAATTGTCTGGGCCGTTCTGGCAGATAATGCTGTGGTTGGTCTGGTCAGCTGTCCAGAACCAGAGGTCAGAGCAGGATGTGTGACAACTTCCTGGTCCTACCAGTGCATAAGTCCCGAAGGGAGAACAGTGGGGCATTGATGATTTTATTTTTCATCTGTCCAGATTGTGCATTGTCCTGCTTCAAACCTGTGGTGGATAAACAGATGATTAATTCAGTGGAAGCAGTATAGAATTGCTCTTGTGGTAGGCTTTTGCATTTGCCATAGAATTGGTAGCCATGCAATGGCAAAATGCAAGGCCACCTGTTGCAGCTGAATTTACAAGGAAATACAGGGTAACAAACTCATCAATGGGCATTATACATAAGTTAGATACACTGTACATATCACTTTAAAGATTCTCTATTAGTGAACATACCATGGTCTGAGATGACATGATGGCATTTAGGGGATAACTGCTTTGAAAATATATGCTGACAATGTAATTAGTTGTCCAAAAAGTGGTTTACATGTTTGTACACATCCTCCTGGCCAGTGACAGGGGCAGTGGGAGTCCCTCCCCCAGCAAGTAGAGCAGAGATGGGCTGATGAGTGCTGACACTTGGTGGCTGGCTGGAGGGGCATGAAGGCTCATCAGTGGCAGCTGTGGCCTCACTTGGGTGAGCTGTCTGCTTGGTGTTGAGCAGAGGGCACAGGTGGAGGAGCTATTTCAGGAAAGCCCCGTTATTGTGACCATGGATCTGGAAGCCCCCTTTAGCAAACGCACACTGCCTCCAACCACACACACACACAGGCAGTGACACACCAGCTCCCAAGCTCAGAACTGTCTACTGTGGCCTTGAAGACTCAGGGGACGTTGAACATTGACCCGTGCACTGGGATGTCATGCAAAGTGGAAAATTCACAGAATGATATCTAAAGTGGAACGTGTCCCTCCTCTTTGTACAAATGACCCTATCTGAGAATCGGCTGTGAAGTCTGTTTCAGTCATTTAAAAATGTTATTTGGGATACAATATAACATCATATCTGTTATAAATACAGTGAAATACAGAGGTGTCATCTTCACCACTCCCCATCATGACCAATGACAGCATTAGTTTCTTAATGGCCCAGCTGAAAGAGGTGCATCCTGGGTCTCAGCTCATGTTACACTGCCAGAGCATTGGGATGTGTGCTAGGGCTTTCTGAAGCCTTCTTAAAGCAAAACACCACCTTTTATTGTAGGCTGTATATTTTCAATTTTTAGTATATGTAGAAATACGTTTTCCATCCCATTAGGGAAATTTGATGGCTTGGACCTATCATGAAAAAGTAAAATACACATATCACACAGTGAACACACAGTGAGGTAAAGCACACATTAATCCAGCCACAGTGCTGTCCAGAGAGCAATAAGGCCATGGCCAAGGCAATGCCATTCAGTGAGTCCCAGTAGGAAACAGCTAATGACATAATCTTCTCTTAGCACAAATAGTTGAGCGCTCCATTGAAATACAGCCTACAATCAAAAACCATCTTTATTTTTCTTTGAAGAGCTACCTCCAACAATTTACTGTAAAACATTATGGTTGTGCCATGAGACGGATTATACTTGTCTATATTATAAGCTTTCAAAAGGTTTCCAATGCTATTTACTCTAAAACACATCAGAAATGAAAACTGCCATTAACCAGGCTTAAAATGGTATATTTATTTATGAGAAACATACCGTAACATCCCGACTGCTTCATTCCAACTTTGTGCCTATAGATCTCACTAGGTACAGTATTACAAACTCTCCCTGGTGATTGCCAGCTCAGAGATGTGACAATGACTACATCAGAGCTAGAAAAAGGCTGTGTGTAACAACATTCCATTCAAATACCCAAGGGAAAGCCTTCCTGAGAAAGGGATTCTCGTTGTAGCATCACTAAGTTACCGTGGTTACAAAGGAAGCAAAGAGCAACACTTGGAAAATTGAAGAGTTAAATACTTAGGCCTATGCATTAGAGTATCACCCATATCACTGATATCAACTTAAATTCAGCTGCCTCATCTATAGACTAAGTTAATTAATTGACCAGAAAACTGTGGTAATAACAAGCATCTACAGGCATGTGGGTCATGCACCCTAAATTATTCCCTCTAGCCATTCCAGACAGTGATATTTAGGTTATCGGTCTCCACACTGAAGTGTGTGAATGATATGTGGGCCATGGGCTGTTAAGAGAGGCCAAACATTTCTTGGCCGTTCGGCTGCAGCTGATAATCGGCCCACCTTCCAACAATAGCACCTTGAGTTGTTTGCTGTTTGTTGGTGTTAAAAACCATGGTCAAAATGTACATGCGTTTTTAATACATTCAATAACAATAACAGCTATAATACATACTGTTTCATTCTGTCCTTCCCTACAGTGTCAATTAGAAAGAATCTTCTTTGTCATAAAATACGCCACATCATCGTATCCAAAGAGTCATTTGTAACCATCTTTTGTATAGTGAGCAGATTTAGTTAAAATGGTGCTATCAGCTTTAACCATGACTATTAAAGATGCCAAAGGAGTCGAAAAGACCATGCGTGTGTGTTGGAACAGCTGAAGCTATAGAAGGCCCGCCTGGAATGCGGTAGACGGCGAGAGGAACTGCACTTTTATGGATACTGCTTACCGCTACGTAACTTCACCCATTCGAGTTTGCGTCCCCGCAAAGGGAGCCGGACACGACCGTCTCCGCACATTTAGGATTTTTGACTTGTGATTGTTATCTCCGTCAAATTACCCTTTATATGACAGAAAGGAGAATATTATTCTGAAGGAGGTAAAATTATTTTAAACGCATGCTTTCTTTTTCCATGCCAGTGTGTCATTATAAAATGCACCTGTATATTTCACCTGTTGTTGTTGATTTTTACTTTGGGACCATGGTTGTGTTGTTTAAGCTAAAAAAAAAACATGTATGCCTATCCATTTATCTTAAATAATTATACTTGACTTACCTTGACATGTATCACTACCATAGTGTTGCTATTTCATTTCATAAGCAACAATGGTTAGGCTACTGATTTTGCTGTAAAAGAATATTACTGGATAGATTGACATTTTTTTCAGTGACATATAGTTAAAAGAGAAAATTCACTTTACTGTAATCAGGCCTATATTAAGCGTGGGTTAAACATGGCTCTAATGGCAGTCAAATTAGGTTGATAGGCTATATACTAGTTATTGCTCTTTTGGTGTTACATTGTTAAGTTACTTTGTGATATATTGTACTGGTAGTTTTATGACTAAAAACAAAATGATTGTTTTATTGATTTGGGTCCAGTTTTCTTGTTTAGTCTGTTCATATCACTATCAAAGTGATATGAAGTGAGTTTTGCTTTGTACTGTAATAAGGGATTGCTAACAACTTGGCTCTGATCACAGAGAGAAAAACATGACATTTCTGAAACCATATAACTTTGAGCCAGACTAAACTAACTCACTAATGCAAATTAGGCTGTAAGTTGGATATCCAGGCAATGTTTTAGTCGTCAGGTAGCCATGATGAAGGGATTCCGTGGGAATTCAAGATTTCAACATAGCTAACATTGACTTTGCAAGATGTTATTCTCTTGTCTGTTTTCTGGAATACTCTAGAACAAAACCTCCAACATGGTCAAAGTTTATTCCTAGAGTATTATCTCTATAAACAAAAATAGATCAGTGACTGTACTGGTTGTAGAGCTGGTGCCATGCAATGCAATTCAAAATGGCATTGTGTGAGTCATGAACAAATGTTAGTGTGTACTGTAAGAATTCCATTTCTTAAATCTATTAGGCATCATGAAGATACCACACTCCTGATAAGGACACTTACATTTATATAGATGACAGTGTCTTTTTATGCTAGGCCCTTGTACTAAGATGGAAAAAAGCAAGTGTTGGATACATGATACAGCTCAATGGCGCTAAGTTCATCAGGGGCAAAAAAAAGTCTATAGCTAAGGCCCAATAACCAAGCCTGGCAGATGGACATTGCCCAAAACTACTACAGCAGATCAACTCAATGAATCTGGGTGTTTCTCTGTAAAGGTGGTTACAGTGAGAGACAAAGCAATACTGGAACAAAGCATCAGTGTAAATATTCACACCTAGGCAGGCCTATGGCACTGCAGACCGTCTTGGCAGCAAGTCTCCGGGCACTTTTGCGAGGAGTCTGCAAACCGACATGTGGTGCTGACCCCCTCTCTGTCCCACTACATATCTCTGATCCAAAATAGCTCAGGTCACATGTCCTGAAACACAGAAGTGGGTTATAATTAGGGTCTGGACATTGTACTGTGGCTCAGCATACAAGTGCAGCCGTTACACTCTCTGACAGCAATGGCTTCACCAGACAATTAATTCAGGGCTGCCATCTTGTTTTCACAGACACAACAAAGGGACTGAACCAATGAATAATCAGTGTAACACTGTATTTAGTTACTGCATAGAAAATTGTCTTTTTGTCTAATTGTCTTGTTAAACATGTTAAAGATTGATTATTAAACACGGGCAAATGTCAATTTAATCTGTTCTTTTTATACAGCCTCAAGCACAAGGAATTTCAAAGTGGGCTGCGTCACGTGAGTGTGAAGGAGAGCAACCATGGCTGAAGTGGCGAGCATGACCAACCTGGAAACTCTGGAGACTATCGATACCATGAATGACGAAGAGGAAATCCACACTGAAGAAGAGGAGGAGGAAGAGGAGGAGGAAAAAACCCCAGAGGAGGCCCAAAGCTCTGAAGAAAACACAAGCCTAGCAGATCAGGCCAAAGAGAACACAAGCGCAGACCAGGAGCAAAAAGAGGAAATGGCTGACCCTGTCAATAGTGACGACACACAGCCTGCACAGGATACAAAAATAGATGCAGAGAGTGTGAGTGAGGATGTCAGTATGAAGGATGAACAAAACAGCATTGATGGTGAAAAGGTAAATGGTGTGGCTGAAATGAATGGTGACGTGAAGGAGCCTGAGACACCTACCATGAATGGGGTTGAGAGCATGGATGAAGACAAAAAGACAACGGAGAGTCAACAAGATGCTGAGACTGACCATAAAGCCAACGCACGGACAAGGAGCAGAAAAGGGGCAAGGGAAGGGAGGGGGAAGGATGCCAACATGATAGACATAAAAAACATTGCAGATGTTGTATGCGAGGAGGACAGCAATCTGGATGAACTCCACACAAAAAAAGAAGTACGGGAAAGCCTTAGTGAATGCACCAGCAAAAAATATGAGCATCTTACTGTATATGTCAATCAAATAGTCAAATATCAGAATACATATACTGAACTGTCTAATCCCTGTGTTGTTTCCATGTGTCTCTTTCACACACACCCACACACCTACACACAAACCCACACACCTGCACACACTCTATCTCTTTCACACACACACACACACACACACACACACACACTCATTAAAGAAACTCTTCAAAGCCGCTAAGCCAGTGCAGAGGAGCTACGTGCCCAAGCTTAGCAAAGGAGACGTGAAGAACAAGTTCGAGGCCATGCAGAAGGCCCGTGAGGAGCGCAGCAGGAATAGGAACCAGGAGGAGCAGGCCAAGAGGAAGGAGCAGTACGTCAAAGAGAGGGAGTGGAACCGCCGCAAACAGCAGGTCAACATTCCCGTCACTAGCCTCTGGCCAGACACCTAATAAGGGCTTGTTATAGCAGCCATATATTCATGTTAGATCTCTGTAAATTCAGTATGACTGCTAACACATTAAGATTGATTCATATTGAATATTTACAACAGTGTATTTACTCCCAATATGGTGATACAGGATATGTGATGGTTTATATGTACATACATATGACTCAGTAAGAGTTTATTTCTGCTATATGGCAATTATGAGTTGTGATAGTTGATTTGCTAGATGATTGGTGCTCCTCAGTCTACTCAGTCTTGTCTTGTCTGTCTGCATGCCTGTTGATCCCTTACCATGTCACAAGAGATATAGCCAATCAGCAGTTTGCCTCAAGGTCATGTGGTGCCTACAAGGATTAGGTGGCGAGGCTTGCTGGTACCAGCATGGCTCCTGAGCTAGCAACTGTGCGAGGCAGATGATCCCAGATAAACCGTAACCTCACTGCGCTCTTACCGTCTGATCTGTTGCAGATAAAAGAGCTGTTAGCATCCAGTGATGAGGAAGAGGAGGTGAAACCAGCAAAAGTTGAGAAATCGTATGTCCCCAAGATCACAGGTAGGGTGAGGGTGACTCTGACCTAGATTGGACCAGGAGATTTTGGTCTGGGAACTACAAGTGCAAGCAGCCTTAAGGTCACAGTTACTCACAACAAGGTGGCCATGTGGTTCCACAGGCAGTGTGAAGGGAAAGTTTGCTGAGATGGAGAAACAGAGGCAAGAGGAGGAGAGGAAGAGGACAGACGAAGAGAGAAAGAAACGTCTCGCGCAGGAAGCCATGGAGAAGGCAAAGATCCAGAAAGAACTTGCGAAAAAAGCTGAGGAGGTAAGACGGCAAGAGCTGAATTAGGACAGCGTGGGGATAAGAGTGTGTGTGTGTGCGTGTGTGTGTGTGTGTGTGTGTGTGGGTGTGTGGCTGAAGGGCAGAGGCAACACAGTTCAGCATGCAAAGGTCAATAATCTGCACCCCCATTGGGTGAATCGTGTTCCATGAATCAGTAATGATGCAGGTAATCCGCAGCAAACACCCTGATGAGTTATTTTAAGTAACACTTGAAAGCTTGACCGTATGTGCTGGCTGAGCCTAATTCCTCCATTGGAGTAGAAAAGCAGGAGACAAGTGTGTGGCTTCACTGTTGATCTAGGCACATGGTGTTCATTGAGCAAACAGTGGATAACTCTTGAATCTTGGATCCCCCACAACGTTTTATAGGTTTTTTTCTACATCTGACAACCTATATAATATATTGAATATGCAATAGCTGCAACAGAGGAACAACAGGACAAATGGCAATGTAGGTTAGTTCAGGTTCATTGGAACAACAATCCCCTCATTTACCACAGTAGCTCACGATAATCTACTGTAGGGTCTATCTAGCTGTCAGGGTATGTGTCCAAAAAGAAAACATGGGGCTGAATGTAGCAACAGAGAACAGGAAACCATCATCTCTTAATATAGATCACTGTTGCCACCGAGGTATGCACTAAATCCCCATCAACAATGCATTTAATCTTCTAACTTTATTTGCTCAGGGAGCCATGCCATGCGCTCACAGTTTTATAAGGCGTTAACTCACAGTGACACACATTAGAGAGGCAGAGCCACTCTTGAGGATGTTGGCAAGCGTGTCTGTCCAACGTCGTCAACATGGGAGACTGCAGAGTGTTTCCCACACCGTGACCTGGAGAAACTGGCCTCAGTCCCTCCGCACTTTGACAGAATTAGAACTCCCTATCTACCACCGACCCGGTGTAAATGGAGACCAATAAGGCCAAAGGAATGTTCTCCTCCTTAGACACTGAGTGATCTTATCTAGAAACGTCTGTGTGTGGGTGTGTGCGCGAGTATATGTTTGTGTGTGGGAGAGACATTGTAATGTTGTTGTCGTCGTTGTTGTTTAACTATGTGTAAAGTTGTGTATGTGTTTATATATGTATATGTTGCTAGAGTAAGTTTGCAGTTGGCTTTGTGTGTGTGTGTGTGTGTGTGTGTGTGTGTGTGTGTGTGTGTATGTGAAGTAAAAGAGATTGAAAGGGGCGAGAGAACACATTGCAATTCAACATATAATGACACAATGCTGTGGCTGTCATAAGACACACTCTACTTTGCAGGAAGGAGATGACACCATTCTAGTGAGGGTGGTCCCAGCTAAGCCATTCAAACCTCCTGGCAGGATTAAGATGAATTTTGAGGACATGGAAAGGAGCCGTGAGGAGGAAGAGAGGAAGAAGGTGGAAGAGGAGAAGAAAAAGCGATATGATGAAAACAGGCGCTCTTTCCGGGATGTCAAGCGGCGCTCCATGGCCTCACAGGTACATATTCCTTAAAAGCAGGAATGCATTGTGCTTTTAAAGCACAATCCGTATGGACATGTTCATATTATACACTCAAAGTTGAGTGTTCAGAGTTGATGACCTTCTTCATGACCACTTTGTCACAATCGTGCTATTTGAAGGTGTTAGTCCATAAAAATGTCTTCTTCTCCCCATAGAATGAGGAGCCACAGCCAGTAGAGAAGGAGCTGGTGTCCCCTGGCAAGCTGAAGATGACGTTTGAGGAGCAGGAGAAGGAGCGTCAGGAGCAGCAGAGGAAGCAGGCGGAGGAGGAGGCCAAGAAACGTTTGCTGGAGGAGAAGAAAGCCTTCGAGGAGGCCAAACTCCAAATGGTAACAGACAAATATAAGTTGAACTGAGTGCTCTATATTTGTGTGGCAATGATGATGTAAGGACATAAAGACACTCTCAGTGTCAGCGGCTAATATAACAGGCAAAGGGTCTAAAGTAGACCGCACTAGAATCTTTGGGCATGAAAACTTAATGCAAGGCTAATGTGGCACACACGTTCTTATGGAAAATATTACCTCCCCTTATGCCTTTTTAAATTAATTTGCCTCTTTACAAGACAAAGGTTAGAAATTTCTTCATACTTCTCATTGTGACAAAAAGATAAACAAAGAGAAGAATATTTTCTAGCACTTTTAGAAATGTTCCAGAAGTGCCAGTAATTGTGGAATGTGCTGTTTGTGTTTACTGCTAGTATAATGCTTTGTTATTGTTCTCATTGGTTCAGGGGGATGACGAAGAGGAAATGTCCAATGAGAATGCGGACAAGGAGGAGTTCAGGCCTGGCAAACTGAGGCTGAGCTTTGAAGAGCTGGAGAAGCAGAGAGTGGAGGGGGAACGCAAGCGAGCCGAGAAGGAGGCCAAGAGACGCATGGAAGAGGAGAGGAGAGCTTTCGCTGAGGCCAGGAGGAGCATGGTCTGTGTTGTGTCATCTTAATTCCACGGATGTTGCTGTTTTGTGCTGAATTGTTTATAACAATGAATATATTATAACAATGCATTTTATAGGTACGTCACTACGAATAAGATCCTGTAAGTGATCCCAAGCAGTATCTAATCAGAAATAACTCACAACCTGTGAGTCCATAGTAAATAAAAAAAAACATATAAGTACACAGCCCTGCTCTGTGGACTAGGCACAAAGCACTGCCTGTTCTTGACACAAACATTGCAGCCAATTATTTAAAAAGGCAGGACAGGAGATCAAGGGAAGGGAAGTTTGGGATTGCATGAGGAGAGTTGTGATATGGTGCGGTGTGGTAGGCTAGGCTGAGCTTGCTCTCTGGTGTTTTGTTTTTTGTTTGATATAAACACATGATCATAGATATTAGCTTGCAGGAAGATTGCTGTATACCAGGGCTAAATTAACTGTCTGGATAAACACTAAATAACACAAAGAACGGTCTCTCCATCGGGTTTTTCATAGCTTCTAGATGAGGATGACGATGTGTTGCTGGCCATGATCAATGCTGAAGGTGCCAAACCAGGAAAGTTGGGCATCAGCTTTGAAGAGTTAGAGAAGCAGAGGAGGGAAGAGGAACAGAAGAGAAAAGAGGAGGAGGCCAAGCGTCGCCTAGAGGAAGAGAAGAGACTCTTTGCCGAGGCGCGCAAGAACATGGTAGGGTGCAAGAAAAACAACGTCAACAAACAAAAAAAAAATGTGAACACACAAGGGGGTGTCCCATTACATATCAGCATGAGTCAAGCCTGCCACCTGTCCAACACTCTTAATGTCTAAACAACAAGCACTAACACAGAGCCTGCTGAAACAGCACATTATTCTGTCTCATTTAGCGTCCTTGTCTGGCAAGTCTGTGTTGTCATACATGCCATTTTATGTGATGCTTGCTTTAAACAAGCTAACACACGTTTTGCTTATTGATACATTTTTACTGATATCATCTGAGCACAGATTCCAAAAACAGAGATCAATACCTTTATTTAGTTATAGGCTACCTAGGGCTGGGCGATTCAGCCTAAAATCAAAATCTCAATTAATTTAACATTTTAACTCGATTACGATTAATGAACGATTATTTATTTATTTTATTATTTTGCCCTCATAGTTCACTGACAAGTTTTGTACAGTAAATACGCTCACATATTACAAGGGAGATCTCAATTGTCTCAGTTTTTAAGCTCTCCATGCTCAACATGTCAGTGGAATAATGTAACAGGGCGGGGTCACATGACTCGCAGTAGTGTTTTAAGAAGGGAAATTAATTGAAATAATTGACCTGGAAAAATTAGAGCGATTTAGGTTCTAAATGTCGATTTAACGATTACTTTTCGATGAATTGCCCAGCCCTAGTTATACCTGTCCTAATAAAGCTCTAATGGCAATGGTTTAGACATCACACAACAACCCAAAGTTATTTATTTTTATTTCAATGTGCTCAAATGGTACACCTTCAACAGTTCTCTGTTCTGCAAATTATGTCTTTAAGAGCCCAGGAGGGGATCAGGAAAGGTCTATGACTGCATATGGAGATGGAGAAGTAAGGCATTTTTGTTTGGCACTCTGACTACAATTCCTATGTTTATAGGGCTAAATGTACTTTTGAAATCTTCATATGCTGATGTGTACTCGAAGTAAGACGTTTTCACAAAACAAGGTCTGATCAGTTTGACAAAATATAAGAAATCTTGATGAGTCCCTTGTTTTGTAAAGAGCTGTATGAAAAAGTGCATGCATGAACCTACTGCAACATGTACAGTATAGGTGCTGTAGGCTATATGTATGTCTTGTTATGCTAAAAGCCAAAAGCTTTCTATGTCATCACCAGTCATATTCATTACATGCAGAAAAGAAGGGGCTTTGGGACTAATCCATACAACTTATAGAACCTGTCGAACCTGGTCATTAGACTGGGGTCATGTAGTGGCTGGCTGTTTGTCTCAATAGGCACAGGACGATGATGGGGAAGGTCTGATGAAGTCGGCATCTCAAGAAGCACTGCACCCTGGGAAACTGGAGATCAACTTTGAGGAGATGCTAAAGATGAAAGAGAAGGCGGAGAGGAAGCGCAAGGAGGAGGAGAGGCGGAAGAAAATGGAGATGGAGAAGAAGGAGTTTGAACAGCTCCGACAAGAGATGGAGGAGGTCTGTAAAACTGTAAAACCAACTAACAATTTAGACTATCGAGTATTGATGAAGTATTGATTTGACTAGTAATCAATGAAGGATACAGAAGTTTGATGTTATTAAAGCAGTAGACTAGACATCACTTGGAAACATTACTTATTACTTGTAATTGAACTAAAATGCTTTATGACTTACTGGATTTCTTGAAGGATGAAGTTAATGAAAGCACGGAAACGGTGAGTGCTGAGTATGCGGAGCTGACGAAGCTGAAGCGAACCGGCTCCATTCAAGCCAAGGACCTTAAGTCCAAGTTCGAGAAGATCAAGCAGCTGACAGATGAGGAGATTCAGAGGAAAATTGAGGAGGAGAGGGCAAGAAGGAAAGCCATTGACCTTGAAATTAAAGAGAGGGAGGCCGAGCGATTCCAGGAGGTACTGCAAGAGCATGTTTTCTCACTCTCTACTCTCCAATAGGAATTAGCTTCTGTCTTTTTTACAGACATGAGTTTGCCAGCTTGCCAGATCCATACCTGAGACAGTATCCCATCAGTATCCCTTATTACAGGCCATGCTCTATGACCATTATGAAAACTGGACACACTTGTATCCTTTCAAGTATTTGTCATGACAGATTTTAAGTGAAGGGGTTTTGTCTGCATAGGATGAAGATGAAGGCAGGCTGGAAGCTGCAAAAGAGATGGACGCGCCATTTAAGCAGAAGGTGGACATGCGTGCACGCTTTCAGCAGATGGCAAAGGCCCGTGAGGAGGAAGAGAGGAGGAGGATTGAGGAACAAAAGTTACAGAGGATGCAGTTTGAACAGCAGGAGATTGATGCAGCTCTCCAAAAAGTAAATCGCAAAATAAGGCCATTGTGCAATAGCTAAAGCTTGACCAGAGTGATGGCCTGGTGCATGGACAATGCCACATGCATGAGTGGTGTTTGGCAGTTTGATCCCTCCATTTTAAGACAAATGTGTTTTACTGTGGTAAGATCTGTGATGTGTTTTGTGGCAGAAAAAGGAGGATGAGGAAGAGGAAGAAGGAAGCATCATCAACGGCTCAGCAGCCTATGACGATGAAGAAGATCATGCCAGGTCTGGGGCCCCATGGTTCAAAAAGCCTCTTAAAAACCAATCGGTGGTGGACGCAGAGCCAGTCCGGTTCACAGTGAAGATCACAGGTGAGCCAAAGCCAGAAGTCACCTGGTGGTTTGAAGGAGAGATGCTCCCAGACAGCGAGGACTACCAGTACATTGAACGCGGAGAGACATACTGCCTCTACCTACCGGAAACCTTCCCCGAGGACGAGGGAGAGTATATGTGTAAAGCCGTCAACAGTCGAGGCACAGCTGCCAGCACCTGCATCCTCACAGTGGAAAGTAAGCCTCTGAGTGCTCCCCCCACTAACTTCAGTGCATGCTGCTATGATTTGCCCTTCATCATTCCCTGACTAACCCAGGACTGCATGCTTCTCTTCTTCATCTGCGCTAATGTACATTATTGATCTCTTCATCATTACTGTCAACATCATGGTGGTCATCATCATCATCCTCGATACCTTGGATAACAGCCTTTTCTTTTTTCTCCTTTTCCAGCTGAGGACTACTGATTCATCCCTCTGGTGGAACTTTCCTTTCCCTTGTTTTTTTTTTTTCTTTTTTCTTTTTCTTTTCCTTTCCTTGTAAATCTTGATCTTCATATCTCATGGTAGGGCCAAACAACAGGGAGGAGGCAGTGGGATTACGTGATTCTTTCATGTTTTATTTTTCTCTTTCTTTTTCTCTCTCTTTTGCCATTCCTCCAAAGGAGAACATAAACTGCTATAAGTGCAAAACTGTTGTTTACATGTAACTGTGCACAAATTTGCACTGACAGTAATCATGAATCAGAAATTTGTGCCAAAACTCCAGTTTTGTTCCCACATGTTGTTGCTATCATGAATTGTGCATAGGCTACATAATACTATTTTAAAAACACTTACATTAATGTAATGAAACTTTCAAAGGGGTTTGGTCCATGAAACCTTATTAATTTCCAACAATAACAAAAATATATAAAATTATATGAAATAATATTCCTTCTAAGGATTTGATGTTTCTTTTTAAAGCTCAAAATGAGTATCAAAATTGTAGAAATCTGGAGATAGTTTTACAACCAACTATAATCTGTTTAGAGTGCTTGCTTTTTACATTTTGTGATTTAAATATTTGATTTATGTTCATTTTAACTGAATGTAAACCAGTTTTCATATCTCCAAATGTTTTTCATGTACTGAATTAATGCTAGCAGAACAGACGTCAAAGCACTGTTTTAGCACTATCCTATTAATAGTTACAAATGTGGTTTTGGGTAGAATTTTTGTGATATATGAAAGTTATAATAAAACTACTTTGAATAGCAAACTGACAAGGCTGTATTTCTTTATGTTCTACAATTTCACGCCTTTGATATTTTTTGCTATCTTAATTAGCAGAGTTCCTAAAGTAAAAAAAAAAAACCCTGTCTGGTGCACACCTAACGCATACGTAGACTATGCTCGTGCTTCTTTACACATCTATTCCCACTAGGTGGCAGTATTTCATAAGGCGCAATTTTGACACGTGGTATGGTGGTTCTGCACAGGGGTAACCATAGAGACAGTAGGACACAAGCAGCAGGCAGCTAGCTGACTTGTGGCTAAAAGCTAACAAAATAGCTAGGTAGACGCTGTTTGTTGTTTGTCCTTGGTGTTACCTCCACTGACTCGACAAACAGCTATGTAATTTCGTATTTGCTACGACAATGTCCGTGCTGTATCTATTACAACATTAGACATGATACGTGTAGACCCCAGCTTTTAAAGAGAAATATGGGGAGAATGGTGGTGGAGGAGCTATCTGCATCTCTCGTCAGAGAATATCTCAGTCGTAAAGTAAGTTGAAGACAAACTGGTAATGTTAGTCGAAAGCCGTGATCATGCGTAATGTAACTGATAGATGTATATAATAATATGCCAATTACAAACCAGTAACACGAATGTTGTTACCTAAAACGTCTCTGATAAAGGCCTACTGAATGGCTGCTGAATTGAACTGAATATACTTTCGCTAACGTTATATACGAACTACTGTAACAATATGAAGTCAATGGTTTCGCAAACTAATTTCGTGTTCTGGTGTTGTGTATCGTGTTTTATAGCCGTTACTCTGTTCGGGATGAATCACGTAATTGCAACAATGTGAGAAATTATTGTTACACTTTTGCTACATTGTTCAAACATTCAATTCGTCTTAGGGACTGAAAAAGACTATCGCTTGTATGGATGAGGAATTTCCTCGCTCAAGTTCCAGCATAAATAGTCGTGAAGATTTGCGTCGGATTCTACACCTTGAGAATCTTTATAAGAAGAATAAGGTAAGATTGAGATGTAGATAGGTACTGTGGCAAGCTTTAACAGTTAATCAACACAGTACTACACACACAGTGACTATAGATGTTACCCATCATGGAAGTTGTCGTTGCAATATCTGCAGTCGTCATCTGTTAAATATGTTACACCTTCAGTTACAGGAGTGTCCTTTTAAAACACTTTTGGAACTCGTTGTGTGGCACCGAACAGAAGACAGTGGAAGTATCAAGAGAATGCAACTGAATTCAAGTAATGAATCGCAGCCACCAAGAGCTGATAGGAACCTAATAAATCCCATTTGTTCCTCCGTCATGGTGCCTAAAGAGGCCAGTGGAACTAATGACGGTACTGCAGTCTTCATTCACCACAAGTCAAATCTATCAAGGTATGCTCATTTGTATTGCACCAATATTCACAGACTATTTTTGTGGACGCTAAAATACATTAACTCAATGTACATTATGTAACCCTATATAGTCATGTAATACAAATGTAATTACCAGGTCATCTAAAAGTATAGATTCATCTCCCAGAGTGATGACGTCTTACTCAGTGGGTGCACAGTCTTCATTCAGCCCAAACTCCATTCTCATTGAGGGTGCATCAGACAGCCTATCTGTGTCCTGCACCCAGGAAACTCTTACCTCCTCCAATGGAATGGACCCGTTTACAGAGAAGAAGAGCAGTGAGAACCTTAGGAGCAGAAACAGGATTCAGAGGGGCATGATGGCAGGGCCAGTGGCTAGCTCCCCTCTGGTAAGCATTCGTCTTAGACTGCAGAGTATTTGCATGTTCAATTAGCGTATTCTGTGACTGACAGAACCAGTGGTGACAATAACCCACCCTCATCTCTACTTCCTGTCAGGGTGGGAGCAAAAAACATTTGACGCGCAAACCTGCGGGTCCCTCTCGTCTCACTGTGAGTGCTGAGGAAATAAAAGACAATAACTCCTGGTTAAGTAGCATGACTCCTAATGCTTCGTCTGACAGTGGGCCCTCAGAAATGGGGACCATGGCACCCCCAGCCTACTGGGAGAGGGTAGGGGACCTGCCATCGGAGGGTCATTCGCTGGCAAGAACTGGATTTCAAAAAGTCTACTGTGACAAGCCTCAACCTGATGTGTAATTGAAATACCTGTTCTTAATTGTAAAGATTATAGCTAATGATTGTAGTTATTCAGTTTATCATCCTCCTTTTCCTTTTATTTCCTAGACCCAATTGGGAAGAAAGTCCAATGGCTACTGATGTTCATATGTCAACAATGACGCTTGGTAAGTTTGTAGGTATTTTGTCAATAGCAGACTTAAGTACTTGTTTTGGTTTGAATCAATAATTGATGCAAATGCGGTTACATTCACCCATTAATTTGCAGTGCATATACTCTGCGCACTAGTACCTGAAAACCATAAAACCATCAAATTCTGTCATGTGTGGACTCCTGTGTCACCTTCTATTCAAAGCATCAGCAACAGATCTGTGCTCTATTGTCATGTGTTAGAAGGGCAAAGTATATTATTGAAAATTAAAGTTCTGTTGATTTTTATTTCTGAGAGCTATCTGTCTTGTCCACTTCAGATGATATCGATGACGACGAGGAGGAACTTTGCGGTCTCGCTAGGCCGCCTCTAAATCATTCTGTGCCTCAACACACTTTTGACTCGCATCCTATGGATCTTCCAACTGCCACTGTAAGAGTCCTCGGCCAGGATCTCCAGAGGGTGTTTTTTTTCTTGCCCTTTCATATATTCTAGTGATATATTTATTTGTCTTTAATTTCTTGCAGGCCTTAAAAGAGCTCCTCCTTGGTTCTCCTGTCAGTTGCTTTGGTGAAGAATGGAAGTGTCAGAGTTTCAGCTTTTTGGATAAGCCCAGTTTAAGATATGGGATTGTTCAGAAAAAGGTGTGCCTTGGAGTTAGGCTCAGATCCAAGAGATGAGCACCATGCAGTTTTCTCACATCATTACTTACTGGTTATGAGACAGC
Source organism: Limnothrissa miodon (assembly GCA_017657215.1). Lineage (NCBI taxonomy): Eukaryota > Metazoa > Chordata > Actinopteri > Clupeiformes > Clupeidae > Limnothrissa > Limnothrissa miodon. The sequence continues at coordinate 510,141 of JAGFZM010001633.1, forward strand.
TGCCTGAATGTCAAATCATAATGTTTGCAGTTGTGATCAGTTCACATATTAACTATGTATCTACTGTATAACCATAAACTGCTGATGAGTAATAGCTATATATTACTTAGCATAACATGTGTTATGTTTCAATGAGACTTTCAGCAAGTAATGTAACACTGGTTTGCATAATAAAGTTAACATGTCAAATGAACGGTTTTCTTTAGGGAGGTCCTTGTGGAGTACTGGCCTCTGTGCAAGCTTGCGTTCTGCAGAAACTTCTGTTTGAAGACACCGAATGCGACTCTCCTTTTGAGTAAGTCTTGTCATCACAAGACCCTCTTCTGCAGGCACAGCAGGACAACAAGAATGTGTCATTGGCAAGATAATGACCTCTCTTCTTTATTCTGGAATTCTCTGCAGGCGAATGCAGCCATCACAATCAAAAAGGACTCAGTGCCTTGCGTTGGCTATTGCTGATATTCTATGGAGAGCAGGAAACCAAGAAAAAGCCATTGTGGCAATGTAAGATTGTTGGCAATAGGCAACAGTTTGCATGTGAGCAATAAATAAATTAAAACTATAAATGGAATTTAAGTTGGTCCCCCTGCATTGTCATTCTGTGACTGTGTACTTGATCATTGCAGAAACTCCAAAAGAAGTCATTTCAATTCAGTGAGGCACTATAAATCAGATGGAGTACTGGAGATGGTGAGGCATTTATACCTATTAAGGCCACATTCATGGGATACTGACCCTTTCATTGAAATTAATGCAATACTAATAGCTATTGTAAATATATCTCATTTTTTGATGACGTGTTCATGTGTAATTTTGCAGATTACCTGCAGTACACTTAACAGTTTGGAAGAACTCAGGTCATTTGTGAAGCAGCATATATTCCAGGTTGAGTACATTTTTGAGCCTTTTATAATGCTAGGAGAGTCCCTACGAGCACCCCCACACCCTTCCTAATACTGGCACACTTGATGGCATGTTGTCTCTCACTTGTGTTTGTTGAGAGGTCTAAACCAATACTACTATTATATTATCTCACAACCTCTCTTATCATTTGCTGTGATTTTATTTTTTTGTAGTTTGAGTGGGGTCCGTTTGGGTGCATTCTACTCGCTGTCTCTGCCATCCTTTCCAGATCATTCGAAGGGTAAGTAATTAACGTCAGAGCACTTTGTTGGGCAAATTGATACAGTTGTTCATTCATGAATGAATCATGCTTCATTAATGATGTGAGTTTCCACATGTCATGGGCGGTTACAAAGGTGAACAAGCTGTTCAAGCATAGTTCCTGCATTACTGTGCCAGTGCTAAAATTAAGATCCAGTTCAATCAAGGCATTCCTTTCTCTGTTTGTTTGCATTAAGTGTCCGCTAAGTCATGGAACTCATGAAGGAAAGCAATGTCTATGCAAAAGAATTTGCTGTTGACAAATGGCATGCCGCTGCTCTTGTGAGCTATGTCCACAGTTATAAATTCCTCAGTTGTAAGTTGTAACGGCACAGTTGTAATGGCATTTTACTTTATCTTTATGGGTCTCGGCATGGTAAAGACGGGCACTTTGACTGCACAATGGGTGGACTATATTTATACAGTATTTCACCCTTAAATCACACAGCGGGTACTAATGTTTTCTTTGCCTTTTGTTCCCAGACTGCGCAGTGACATGGATGTGCCCACAACTACTCTCATAGGTGCTCATGGATACTGCACGCAGGTGTGTGACACGTCTTCTGTGAATGACCAGAATGACCTGAGCCAATACAGTCACTGACAGAGATCCTTGTTTGTTCCAGGAGCTGGTTAATCTCCTGCTGTGTGGGCGGGCCGTCTCCAATGTCTTCAACGGCGAGATGAGGCTGGAGTCAGGGAATGACATGTTCACTCTGCTGAAGGGGATCTCCAGCCGCAGTGATATTGGGCTGCTCTCCTTGTTTGAACATTTCAATATCTGTAAGGTATGAACATTAAAAAGATTCATGACTTTAATAAATGCATGAGTGGTGGGATTGCACAATCGCCTGGGATTGTTTGAGAAATGCATTGACTGGATTCCCTGGAATACCATGGTATCATACGATAGCGACACCTTGTGGCTAGTATGCTGTTGATTGTAATTAGACATTTTCCAATAGTGGCTGTTTCTCAGTCAAGGAAGGATGCTTGACCAGGCTTAGCGGCTGTTTGCTACAAACGCTGCCAAAATAAAGGGATTCCCCAAAATTCTTTTCCGAGTGCTCCTTTCCAAAAGTCCTCCTTTTTGCATCTATGTATCCTCACATAAACAATTTGGCATATTTTAAAATGGCTGAGGCACTGCAGCAGCATGCACTTATCTCAAATGCTAAAAAGGTTCTCAGGTATTTCAAGTGTCTGTTAAGAACATTACCACATAGATACTCTATCGATGTTTGAGGAAGAATTTAAATGCTATATGTGTTTTAAATTTTAAAGGTTGGGGATTACCTGAAGCGCCCGAAGTATCCGATTTGGGTTGTCTGCAGTGAAAGCCATTTCAGTGTGCTTTTTTCTCTGAACAAGAACACAACCTCCGACCTGATGGAGGGTTTGAGCTTTGACCTCTACTACTACGATGGCTTGGCCAACCAGCAAGAGCCAATACGCTTGACCATCTGTAAGTCCACCTGGTGTCCCTGTCCAGTTCAGTACAATTCTACCTTGTTTCTAGCATGTTTGCATGGTTTTAAGCGTTCCCATTTTTCCTGTAGAACCTGGAATTTTAGAAGTGGCTTCTTTAGTCAGGAAACATACCTAGGAACTGATCAAATGGAAAAATTCTATATTGCCACAGACAATGATAATTTAATTTAGCCCCTGGTTTAAATGACACTATATCTTGGTGGTTGTTTTGTGCAGTTCCTTGAGTTTTTGTGAGGACAATGGAGTACTGATGAGCTAAATATCCCTGCATTGTGTTTTCAAAAACTATGACGTCTTTTCAGATAAAACTGCATGAAAAGGATTTTAGCTTCCACATTTGGGGAAAAAAAACGCAAATGAGAAAGACCTGAACCCTTCACTTCCCAAACTAGCATAGCATCATCTATTTTCTTAGTTATTTCAATTATTTAAATCTGGTTCACTCCACTCTGCCCAATCCCAGTAGTCATTTACTTGTAAAATATATATTTGGGAAATACCATATATAGCTTTCAAAAGATTTCACATTGATCCATCTTTCCTTGGAGAAAAAAGTGTGAACCCTGTGTCTGTAAGCTTCCATTGCCCAATTATATGGCTTCTACAGTGTGTTGATTGACCAAACATAGATTGTGTTTTGAAAGGAAGGGTGTGGAATTCCATCTTCCAACTCTTATCAAAGTTTAGATGTAATCTTTGGCTGACGTCCTCTTGGCTTTCTCTGTCAGATACTACATACACTGACACCACAGAAGAAAATCATCAATCCAACAACAATCATGATTGTGACACTGCCAGATTTATTTAGGGTAGAAAAATGTGTCAGAACGCATTTCGAGTTTGAGTAAAACAGTTCTTGGTCATGGTACTAATCTGTGATCAGGGCCCAGTTGCTCAAAAAGTTATCTTCAATTCCACATAGCAAAACATAAGACTTTCAAATCTGGATCACTATGGTTCAGATTAAATCCAGCTATGTTATTATTTATTAGTTATGGTGCTCAGAGCTGATCACATCTATTTACTTTTGTTTATCTCCCTCCTGCCATCAGCAACAGGCATGCCAAAGGTGACCACTGGCAAAGACTGCCTGGACAGTGATCTCATTCCCCCTCTGGAGCATTGCATAAGGACTAGGTGAGGAAGCCAAATCACACTACATGTCAACTTATCAGGCTGCTTTAAGACAAATCAGTATTTAGGAGTCTACTGCAAATTTTCTGGGAAATCCACAGAAGTTGCTTTAAAGCAACTGAACTGCTTGGTTTTGGTTATGAATCCTCTGTCTGAGGATTTATTGATTTGCTTAACAGTCTTAACACAGGAAAATAATGACAGTGCAGGCATAATTCCCACATCAACATCAATTCACTTGACCTGGAGTTTGCGTTCCTGTTGTAGCAGCAAATGATTCTGTTTTATTTGACTTTTCATTTCAATAATCATGTCTCGTCTGTTTCAATCCGTAGATGGGGAAATGCTGTGGTGGACTGGAATGATACAGAGCCTATACTTTGATGGGGCATTTTACACTTTACAAAGAGACTATTTAACAATCTTCATTTTACACATTCCCAGCTCATCCACATGATGTATAGCCAAAGATCTTTTAGAAATTGTCTAAAGTTTGTTAATGAGTAGAGTGAGACCATGGACTCTTGTGAAGAGACGTTTAGAAAGTTATCAAACTCTGCTATCATGACTCATCTTGTCCTTTACTTAACATGATTACACCGGATCACCTTAACATCAACATTTACAGGGTGCAGGAAAACCAAGTCTTTTTATGTGCCTATACACATATAAGTATTATCTTATTGTGCTGTTCTGTCTGGTCACTTCGACCATTCAAATAGATTTTCCCATTGTCTCATGAGATTGTTAACATTCATTATGCTTCAGTAATGTTTGTTTTTTTAATGTGCCTATACATCTGTCTATGCATGCGTCACATTATGTATTAAAGTACAAGAAGCCTTTCAAAGGAAATGTTTTCAAAACATAACCAAAGCCTATTATGTTTTCAAGGTTCTGTGCATTACCAGGGTTGTTTGGTTTTTAGTTCTGATTAGAAATGACCTTTAGGTATGTCTAAGATGAGGGCAATCCTGTTATTGGTCATTGCTCTTTACTGCTTCTGCAAATGTATATAGTGTATTTCCAGTTAGTGGGTAAACCCACAACAGGAAGGTAAGGTGGTGTCACGTCATACCTTCTTGCAGCAAGTGACCGAAGAGCAGATGTTGAAGCTGCTTTGCACAGCCTGTTGATACCGTAGATTATTGGCAATATTTGTTTGGTGCTACGATATTCATGGAGATAAAAACAGCCAAAGTGCTACAAGCCAGCTGTTGGAAAGATTTCCGAGAGGACATCATGTGTGAGTCATCCCCCCATGTTCACTGTTGCACCCTTCTCATCCCCACCCCGCTTGACGTAGGGGAGGCTTCATATCTTGTCTCAGCCAAAAGTGGGCCGAGTCCTTGAGTGCATCCCCACCACCCCCTTGGCTCAGTTTTTGCATTAGGCGCACAGTGGGGAGACGGAATAACAAGCTAAGAGGGGCGTCTTGGTGAAGGCCATTAGCCATGTTGTGAGTAATAGCCATCCTTCCTGAGGTGAAAGATGATTGCAAGGCCTAACTGATTCTTTTCATCCTAACTACTGATGCCATGTCAGCTGAATGTGTCGCGCAAGAAGTTGCCTTTGCTGCAGAAGACAGAGGTACGGCGTTGTGCGTCTGTTATCTATAGAAGTTGTTTTTTTCGCCTGAATGCACCCATGGTTTTTCTGTCGAGTTGGCATGGGAACATGCCTGAAATGCGTAAATCTCAGTGCTTGGAAAAAAAGTTTTTTTTCTTTGGAGTATCTGAGACCTGTCATCTGAAGTGTGTCAAATGTGAGCCAAGTCAATTAGCAAAGTCCGCAGGGGTTCACATGTCAGTTGGTAGCCTGTACTGCTGTGATGGGATGAAGTCATGATGTTCATTGTATCCACACTGTTTCCTATTGGTTATGTCCTCCATCTGTCATGGTGGCTTGGTCCATGTACTTTCTATCGGTACCCCTGTCCACCTGATGCCATCCACAGACCTTTCAGCCATACCGGACCATGAGCCTTTCTATGACTGCCTTGGTTTGGGAAGTGTCTTGTGTGTTCTTCTTCCGACACCCCCATCCATCTTCCTGACGCTTCCCCTGCCCTCTTTCTCTGTACCAGCTGTAGCACTAAGAGTCATAGCATGACTTTTACAGCATGCAGACCTGTCCATATAGATGTGTGCTTGAGGACTTAGGGTTGTGTCAAGCCTGAATATTATCCATTACAGCCGAGAGACCCCTGAACACACCCTGCCTGAGTATGCTGCTGCCCTTTTTTGGTCTAAAACACGTACATCTCAGTTGTAATTTATTGTTTGATTTCACAGCCATGCAGATGTTGGTGGGACACACGGCCAGTGGAGTGGAGCGTGGCCAGAGAATGTTGCTGGACTTAGGGTGTACAACACCAGTTGGCGCCCTATGCTTTAATACTTGAGAGGAGGAGATGTTTCTCTGAAAAATTGGAAAATACAAAATACAGCATGTTTTTTTTTTTTTGTGTGGTTATGCAAGAATTTGGTGTTTTTACGATCCCCTGCTTTTCTGGAATACATTTTGGGGCGTAAATACCAGTGAACTGAAAATTCTCCACATAACTCACTAGGGTTAGAGACCATGTGTTGGGTACTGGGGTTGGGCAAGGGTCAGAGGAGAAGTGTGCTGTCTGTCAGCTCATATCAGGCTGAATGCAAAGACTGCAAAGACTCAAGCCCCCCCCCCAACACACACACACACACACACAAACACACACACAAACCACCACACAACCACTGTGATATCAAATGCCCTTGCTGGTTGCTGATTTGACTATTAGTCAAATTAGGCCTATTAGGACTATTCAAACTATTAGGCCTATCTGTGGTCTGTGGTGTTGTGGTGTAGTGATCTGTGGCTCTGCGTGTGCTCACAGGTCAGCTGCCATTTTTGTTATTTTATTATTTGTGCATTTGACTAATGATTTCATCCAAAGCGTTCATCAGTTAATTCATGATCAATCTCCCACAGGTCAGTCTAATATGTGCTAAAGGGTGGCCTCTCAGTCCTTCCCTTTCACATGATCTTGTGGTGGTAATGTGCATTACCACATTACTTTGAGTAGCTGTCATTCCAGCTCAGCTCTATTGTGGACTGTCATATGACGCATTTTATTGAAAGGCCTACACTGACATGTCATCATAAACACGAGTCCAGTGCTCGAATGGAGAATAACAGAGGCTTATACCTGGCATGCTTGTGATGTATTGTTTTATGAGTAAATTAATAAATGGCTTTACATATGAACAGAAAATATTCACATTTTCAAAATAACATTCCCAACTGAAGTATTGCATTAGCTTCTGTGGTCACACGACTTTTTATTGCACAGATAAATTATTTGCTCACATTATTTCCCTCCAGGGTAACCACATATGAGTTCATTTGTACCAAAAGAAAACAATACATCTTACAGTTAACCACTATGAAATCTACAAATCTTGGATTAATATTGATTTGAATATGAGCATTACCTGAGAAGGTTGAAAGGATTTGGTGGATCCCTTGGTTAACTTAATTGTAACATCACAATATTTCTGTAAGAAGATATAGCTTACAGGACAGGACAATATTTCTGTAAGAAGATATAGCTTACAGGACTTACAGGCTGTATTCTGTAGACAGTTCACACAAAGACAGGCGAAATCCATAAGGTGTTTTCATTTTAATTATTTCATTTAAGTAAGCTCTGTCAACCTTCAATCAAACTAGAAATGGGCTGATTGGGAAGTTGATCAAAATGTATAGCCTAAATATATATTTCTGTAAATTCTTTGCACATGGACTTAAAGGATTTTGCCTCTGAACTATTATTTCCACCAATTAAATACATTTTCAGAATCAAATATTTCATATTTCAAGTGAGGCTCATGCCAACTTAGGACTGCAAGTAGTTTTGACTTTGTGCCACATTTCCCACAATCTATACACTAAGAACAAGCTTAAAGGGAATTACATTATTAAACCCTCCCTAATCCATAGTTGTTTCCTAGCAAAACCTGGCCGTCAGCCAGTTTGGACATCCAAATAAACATGTGAGGGAACAGCTCGGTTTGCTTTTGTTTTCTTTTAGTGATTCTCCCCAATGATATGTCAAATACCATAGACATTGTGTAATGAGGATCAATCACTAGATGAAGTCCCTACAGTTGAGTTGACTAGTATTATTTCTCCTACTGTGCATGCTCTAGTGAAGATGACGTCAAGAATTCAGTAAAAGTAGAATGGGTGGACCAAAACAAACCTCTGGTCATATTTGGGTTTGTTCTGCCAATCACAGAGCTTTCCAAAAACTCCTGAAAACTCAGAATCCAATTGCAAACACCTCTCTAGAATGGGGCATGCAGGATTTCTATGATGACAAACTGACAATGGTGAATGCTGTTGACAGCTCAGTGCTGATGGCATCAGTCTTTAATGACTTTGAATATAGGTAAAACAACAGTATTAAAATTCTTTGTGTCTATTTTAGCATTTCTATTTTAGCTTCAGGTGATTTCGCTGTGAATGTTTTTTTGCAACAGATGCTCATTTGCTCATTATGCTCATTACTGAAAATCAGAATAAAGAATTCTATTTCATATTTATTGTTATTTTGATAGTAAGCTGGCCAATTGTATCTACAGTAAACCATAGCAGTTTCAAAGAAACATCAGTTGTTAAGCGCAAAAAAACGACCTTAAAATTCAAGAACCTTGAAGAAAAGGTGATCCTGATGTGATCAGATGCACAGCAAGCTGAACAGCAGTGCTCAGTTTAGGGCCATCTGCTGCTGTATTTTTTTAGCCTTAATAACAGCACAATCCACCCACACACTCTAATATTGCACTATCACAAGGTGCCAGGACCCGGCTTCTCAATGAGATACCGTATCAGTTTCACACCGTGTCTGGCAGTGCTGAAACTATTTACATTTACATGAGTTCATTCATACACATTCAACAGTGTGATAGAAAACTGTTTGACACTTGGAAGAATAAACTGTATTTTTAAGCTGTACTAGAACACGCTACAAAATCAGAACTGCTTCCTCAAGTCTATATTTTCTTCTATATTGTCTCTATTCTCAATAAAAGTGATTGAACTCATCTAAACGAAAAAAAAAAAAAAAACAGCTTCACTCCTCCAAGTAATTTCAGGTCTGATCTTGTTTCCTTTCTTCAAGGCTGCAGAAAATGAATTCAATATGTCTTTTTCCACAGTCTGCTTTGTGGGGAGGCTCAGTGGGTAGGTGCATGACAGTGTCAGAGCCATTCAGTGCTAGAAAGTGAAACGTGTTGGCAGATTCCTTTAATTCATGCCACACACTCGCTGGCTGCTGGTGGCATGAAGAGGTGGAAGGAGCGATTCCAAGTGCCAGCATGGCAAGGATCAAAGAGGGAGCAACTGGAGTCATGTTAGATGAAAAGCTTGCCTTTCATCCATGGCGGAGGAAGACTCTGTTCAGCCATCTCTTTGGATTCAGCCCTCACAAATGGGCATCTGTCAACCCCATATAGCCTATACTGTAGACAGACACTATAGTCTGCCTCATTCATTCATATTAGAACGTCCACCGCTTTATGTCAAACCCCCCCCCCCCCCACCCCCCCTTTCTGCCCCATTCAACTGTCACTGAGGCAAGTGTAGCACAAGTAAGCACTTAGTCATATTTGCTGCAGGAGTCGGACACATCTCCAAACTCTTACACTTCACTTTTATGTGGAATGCAAAAGCTGGAGATTGAATTCTCTCCCCTGATATTGGTGATTTTTGGCTCGGATCACACAGCGCATCCCTGGCATCCCGAGCAGCAAACCAGCTTTTCACAAGCTGCCGTTATCATTCATTTCGTTTTCATTCATGTTTTTTGATGAAGTGAAAGTGGAATGAAAAGGTTTAGTTGTGTGAAACATGAAGTGAGTCCAAGGTTCCAGGCAAATCATCTCTTAGTCACATTGCCATATTTCCCCACCTCCAAAACTCATGCTGATGAATAAATCATAAGACATCACAAAATGGATCAAGGGTCTTTCGAGAAGGGTACTGTGTGTGGGCATTAAAGATACTACATAGTTTGGCTAAAAATAAGAGTACTTACTCATATGCATAGGATTAAAATGCTTATTTTTGTTCTGTTTTCCCCTAAGGCTATGCGATTTAAGCCAGTGCACATCTTTCCAAATGAGGCATCAGTCAATTTAAAGAAGGTTCATGTAACACTGTTGATTTCACTGACTTCATATTGCAGTAATGCATGACATGGTCCTAACTGTAGATTTGTTAATATCATCAGTTACCTAATCCAATGACGATGTTTTGTGTTAATGTGTGTGTGTTTATAAAAAGTTAATTGGGGGGGAGGGGGGTGTTGCAAGAGAATACCACCTACAGGCATGTCCTTGTGTTTCAAGAGTGGAAAAAGGGGTAGTATGCAGACAGACTTGAAATTTCCTAAACTTGACAGACCCAGACCTGTAGATTCTGCAGATGAGTCATGGGCAGGGTAATCAGAGCAATAAGCACTCGTCTGAGCGGCGGGTGAAAACCAGCCTCTTTGTCTTTCCCTTCCGCTGCGTCGTGCCGAGGGCTCCCCGGTTCAGTGACAAAGAACTGAACACAGGCAGACTCACTCATATACACACATCTACACACACACACACACACACACATACATACACATACACTTTCTTTATGCCTACCTTACACTGTTTCTCTCACTCCCCCTTTCACACAACACACTTTCTCTCCCTCTATGTTTGTCTCTCTCTCTCTCTCTCTCTCTCTCTCTCTCTCTCTCTCTCTCTCTCACACACACACACACACACACACACACACACACATTCTCCTGCACACATTCATTCATTGCCAGGCTGGACGATGGGGGATGACCTGTCTTTTTCTTGTCCTTTGTGGGGCATCTCTGTGGTAACTGAAGGATTTGTTGTTGCTTGTGAGTGTAATTGTGTTAGTGCCCTCCCACGTGCTGTCCCCGGTGCATCCTCTGTCTCCTCTCTTAATCTCCACTGTTTGTCTTCGCCAGGAGTGATATCCAGCTCCGATTAGGATCGGGTGTCCTTGCCCACCCTAGCAAAACTATCAGCGGCTATGCCCCTGTGGACCCCCTTTATTTATAGCGGGCTAATCTTGTTAGAGCTATCACTCAGGCTCAGCCCTGCACATTTTAGCCTTCTTAATTGTTTCACAGAAGAATGGGTTCGGGCACCCACACCCCCCGACTGTAAACCAGACCGTGAACCTCCATAGATACCTTGCCACCTCTATCACTATCACCATCATCACCATCACCTTTATACTTGTATACTTCTTGTATACTACGTATTCAATCACTGATAACAGTGAAGCTTTACAACCCATAGCTTTCAAGGAGGGCACCCTGAAAAATACTGTGTGCACCACTGACTGTGTTTTAAAAAAAATCAAACTAAACTGACAGGCTGATCCTTAGATCAGAACATACAATACATATACATACACAACATCATGCAAAGGAGATGCTATCAGGAGTCCATAGATGCACATGAAAGCAGTAATGTGAATGAACTGCACCCTCTGATGTGTGGAGTTTACTGTATGCTGGTGGTGTTTTCCAGACTGGGAAAGTATTTTGTGAATGGTTGAGATGCCTGACATTTATCACCCCCTTTTTTATAACGCTGTAAACATCGATCTTAGACGTGTCTCTTGAGATGTTTGTGATATGTGGTAAAAAAGAAAACCAATCCCTGCAAGTATTATAATACTAAATCTTAACCACAATGCTGTAGAGAAGTCCTATCAAATGTTGGATGTTTACCACACTCTATCAGATACTGTGAAATCTCAATTTACTTAGCAAGAGCTGTATCACAACACAAAACACAAATAGCACTGGGTGTGTTTGAGTCTACTATTTTAACTCAAATGGCCAAGGAATAACACATAATAATGAATCCCCTCTAGGCCTGTATCATGTAAAATCATATGCATTGCCCCTGCCCCAAAGAATCACATATGATATGTACTTGTGTTAAGCAGTAGTTGCTGAAGAGGTTACATCCTTGTCCCCCTCCTCCTCCTTTTAATTCAGTGTGTCTCTGTTAATGTTTATGACCAAGACATTTTCCCATGGTGTGACTTCTGGTGCCGCCTTTCCTACAGTATAAATGATTGACAGCATGGGTTTGAGGTCAAGATAAACCTTGTATTGCGAGTGTAGAACTTCCATTCTAGACCACACACAGTTTGAGTTTTATTTATCACACTGGGGATTGTTGTCCCACATCTTCCTATTGATAAATGAGCCGACGGGAAACTACAGCGGATTTTAAATGTGGAGTTAAACTGGCCGGCTCATCGCAAGCTACTCTCACAGTACTGCTCATTTAGTCAGGTGGAGTCAAAAGCAAGTCATGGCACAGGTCTAATACACAACCATACTGCTGAAGCGTAACCGGCTCATCTTTTCCTCATGTCATGACACAGCAATTTATTGCAGTAAGGATATTATCGTAGGCTATTGTTTTTTTCCCCTGAATAACACTAAGTTCACTTGGAGCTGTATCTCAGTCCCCTCAAACACCTCTTAACTAAGCATAACATGCCCGACTCACATTTCTTTACATACACTCAGTCTAAGACAGTCTTAAACATAATCCAAATGAAAGAATCTTGATGTCCCTGTTTATAAAGCTGATGAGATAAAAAAAAAAAATGTACAAAGATGTACGCTTGCTAAAGGAATGAGTCATTGTTTACTGTGACCTGCATGTCATCCTTAAAACAGCACTTAAGAAGTTAGCAGCCCTACTTGCAGGGAGCAGACCTGAGAAGATTAACGATCATCCCTGTATCCTTTTGTCTTGGCGATTTAAATCACTTAGAGGAGTCTACTGAGACATGCTGGCGTGAGAATATTTGACACGCGGGGCTCTGGCAAGGCTCTTGTTTGTTAAAGAGTTTGTTAATCCAGTGAAATTGTTATGTGGCGAGGGGCTTGAGATGTGTGTTTATGTCTGTCCCCAAACAACAATAAAGTCATGTTCCCCACAGCTATTTTGACATCTCCACTGATAGGAAAAATCCAAGAAATTGCATCATAGCTACCACAGATGAAAATCATAACTAGCTACAGCATATCTGCCATCACTAAAATATTGAAGGAGAAATGTATTGTGAATCAGTCAATAGCTCTGTTGTTCAGGGTCCCGTGTGCTGGGTGTAGGAAAAAGAACCAGAAATTTGAATACCAGATCGACTAAATAGTGGACCAATAATTAATGTTAACTAAATTGGACATTTACAAATGCAAATGGTAACTGAAAATGCCTCACAGATTTAGTATTGTCTGTCAAATTCCCATTTGAAGTATGCTATACCAGATTTTCTCATTTTTTTCATACTGACAGTGACCTCCAACAGGGCAACAGACCACACCAGATCTCTCTCAATAACATAAACACTAACATACTATTCAGTTTGTTGTTTAGTTGATAAATAAATAATTCACACATCCACGGATGTGTTTCTGCTCTTTTAATAAGATACATGGAGGTTTATGCCCCATTTTTGCTTGAAATTCACACCAGTCCACCACAGAGAGCCCATGGCGTTTCAAATCACCAGACAATAACAACTTCTTTGTTGTTCAGATATTGGGTTATTTCTTTCTCAGTACTACCTAGGCAAACATTTGTATGCATTTGTATTTGTAAGTTCGATAGCTCAGTCAAAGAGCTGGGTGGTTCAACCAAAGGCTCATTTGATTTTAGAGGCAGATGACTCATAGGATAGAATACAATATTGAAAGATTCCAAGAGCTAGATCATATGAAGTGTTTATAAATCAGGGATGATTGACAGTACTAATTAATATTATCCTATATTGAAAATCTACACCAGCAAAAATGGTTCTGGGAACACAATTTGCCAAACAGATACAACATGCAGAACAGATTTCATCAGTGCCTGACTGAGGCAGTTCAGATAAGGGACAACATTATTAAAATATCAGGAAGTGTTCTGTTTCAAATTTGTTTAAACAAACTGTCTGTGCATGGAGAAGTAAAAAAAATCTTGCTTGATTCAACTATTCATCAGACAATTAAAACCGTGCAACTGTCAGTAGAATGAGAAAAGGTTGAGCAACTTTGTGAGTTTGTGGTCCCCCTGGGACTGTTCATTGCCTGCTGTGCTGTTTTGAAATCCCCCAGAAAAGCTGAATTCATCTACAGCTCATAATGAAGATTATAATTCTCCTCACTCCCATCTTCAAATGAGGTTGATCGGTATTGAAAGAATTCAGGATTTACAGCCACAACGAGCCAAAACAAAAGCACGTCTGCTAAGGTGTCAAGTGATGCATTAGAAAGCTGTCACAGAAAAATAGTTTAACCAAGACTTGACGCAAGTTGCTACTGTCCAGACCACTCTGAGTACAATCATATAGAGTTTCATTTTCATTTTCTGTTCAGCTGAATTCAAAGTATTCCTTCATTTGGCATCTTGATGCAACAAATTGTAAAAAAAACAAAACAAAAAAAAAACAATAAAATAACAATAAAAAAATATTCTCAGAAAATGTTGCATTACAGTCCAGAGAATGTTGGTTATAAGAGTTCCCTTTGGTAACACCAGAATAGAGTACAGAGGGCTGTATGAAATGGAATGTGCACGAATATGTCCTTTATTGTTTAAAAGTCTCAGTGCATTATCTCCAACCAATCACCAGTTCGCACATTATACACCTTATTATTCGAAACCAGCTCTGTAAGTGCCGAAGAAAATCAAAAGACAGCAACATACACAGATATGAGACCTAGGGTTGGTCGTTGTCGGAATTTGCAGAGCAAACTTTGAAATCATAGTGTGTAGGGGCACAAAAAATTGTACAGCACATTTAAGGAAAACAAGATGGATGAGTTAATTAAATAGTATATTTCTGTCATAATCACAAACTTCTATTTACATAACAATTCAATAAATAGTGGACTGAATGTTAAATTAATATTTTTAAAGATCCATGATATAAAAAAAAGCAAAAGTGCTCAATAAAACTATATTTTAAAAGCATTTCAATATTAACACCAATCATAAAAGTAAAAATAAAATGAAACAACAATAGAAAAACTAATACAATTTGAATGCAGGTATGACAACAGTTAAATGTTGGCATCTGAAGGCACTTCCTTGAAGAAAAACCAGTCCCTTCTTCAATCAGTCTTGAACCTGGGCAGCACAAACAGAAGCACAGGGTTTCTCAAACCATTGAAGCTGCACTGTTTACCTCAAGTCACACGCACAAAACACACAAACAAAACCACATCACATATATCAACCACAATTTACTAAACATTTCTTACATCTCTTGAGAAAGTAGAATAAAGAAATGCATTCCCACATACAACTGTATGAGGAAATTTCGCAAAATCAACGTATTAACCTCAAGATCAGAAAATAAGTGCAGTTTATCATTATTGGCTTAAGATCTGATATTAGTAAGAGAAGGCAAGAAATATTTTGTTGAAATGTATGGTCCTATAAAGAGTTTGATTAAAGTTTGACAAATGACAATTGCAATCACTCTAATATAACAAAGTATACAGACAAATTGTGAACAACATGGACTTTGTCCATCAAGTTGAATTTGACTTCTTTTTAAAGACCTTTGCAATCCTGTTGGCCACCAGAACCTGCACAGCATACCATCAGATCACTTACTGATAACTAGCCATCATACTTCTACACAGAGCTGAACAGTAATCAGGTCTGTACATGGACAAGGTTCTACAGGGGCCCTAGCTCTGTGGGTTTGAAGTACATGTAATAACCTAAATCAGTGTTATGCTCTTGCACCTTAGCAGCCAATCAAGCGCTTCTCTTTAAGAGTATAAGTAATGAAGATCTCATTAGAGATAATGTACAAGTGCTCCTCCGGGAACCGTGCTCCTGGTTATTGGAAATCTCTGCTCTATTTTTCTGTCTGCCTCCAAATGGGATTTATCTAAAACATATATCCCATTTCACTTTGCAAAATGATAACACTCATTTGCTATTCTGAACTGCGATTAAGTCTTTTGGCAAAGGGCAAAGAACTGACTCCAGTTAAAAATAGAAATATGTGTCCATGTAAAACCGCTTGAGCGGTAAGTGCCACTTAAAAGGCACCATAACAGTCTGGACTTAAAATAAAAATGAATAAAAACTCGTTGTTTATGCTGGATAAGCCCTGAATCGAAGCAGAAAACCAAAAGCTCATAAAAGGCTTAAAAAGGCATAAACCTAAATATCACATGCAGTTAATTGAGAGCTTTTAAGGTTGTGCCAATTAATTACAGATCTAACAACAAGTACCAACTCCAAATGTGGAGTTATTAGCTAATTTGTGAAGTGATGTTTTATCTCATTTAATCAGTGAAATGCTAGATCCTTTAACCGTTAAGACAAAAGAGACAATTACAATTAAATCACCATAAACCTGTTTCAAATTAGGGCTCTTTTGTTTCCAATGTTTTACAATGATGTAATGTTTTACTTGTGCATTTTAAGGATGCACAGTCACCCATAATATGTCAAATGGAGCATAGAAACAGTCTTTCTGATACTTACATGCAACATTTATGACTGTGTACAGAGTGGGCTCAATGCTAGCCTTGTTAGCAATCTTGCACATCTTTTGTAATCTGTGAATTGCAAAAGAAAAAGGGTCAAACCCCCTATAGTACATCATCCATTAGATTTTTCTGCAGCAGGTCTATTGGCTTATTAACAGTATATGCCAAACTACTATTAACATTTTTCTAGACAACACATTCCATGTAGGACCAAAGCGAGAGGAAGGTGAGCCAAGCATTATTATGGGTGAGATCATTTTCATGTGAGAATTAAAGGCGCTCTAAGCTATGCTGTTTCATGTCACTTCTTGTTGACGTTCGAAGTATTGTCAAACAAAACGGAGAATAGCTATCTCCTCCCATGCCTCCTGAAAGACTCATGAACGTGCAATTCCTTCTTGTCGTTTATTGGCTGGAACACTAGATTGCTAGGTTTGCCCACTGTGTTTTTGTTGCCGTTTGTGGAGCCTGGGCTGTCTACAGAGACCGCGTTTTTTTACAGTGTGTTCAGGGGACAGGCAGCTAGCAGATTGTAAGGAGATGTTTGCTGTATGTAACAACACATGTTTTAATCCTATAAACGCGTCACATCGCTTAGAGCACCTTTAATAGTACAAAATTCATAATACTTGAGATACTAAAGTTTGAACCTACAAAAGAGTGGTAGATTCAAAACAAATTGGTCCCACTCATACTCATTATTACTGTATTGTACTGAGAAATAATCTCATTCTTTTTTTTCCCTTTTCACTTGGGAGTGGTTTGCCAATCTTGTGGCCAATGACTTTCAACAAGCACCAAACCAATGAATAAAGAATCCCTATTGGTATAGACAGCTAAAAACAGGATAAAACATGTTTAAATAGCTAAAAAAGGCTCTGTAGTCTGTGGTTCTGTGTAATTAGTACTACTTAAAACATTTGAGATTGGCGTTCTAGGTGCCTAACTCCCATGACACCAAAAGCAAACATGAAAACATAATTTCCACTGCTATTAGGCTATTCAAAAAAAGAGCGTCTCTTGTTTCCTGTAGAGGTTTTCAGAGGGACTGAGCCAAAAGACCACAGGGCTATGTTCAAATAAGAGACAAAATGTTTGCAACAGATACATATCAACTAGGTCCACCAATGTCTGACAGCACCCCTGGGACCAGTGAACAACGAGATTCAAGCACACTGGGTGGGTCTCTGACATGACCAATAAATCAAGAATAGCTCTGACTGCACCAGAATTAGGCCCGATCAGCACCAGAACTGAGCCTGTGTCAGAAAAGAATAGTTGACTGGTGATATGGAGTTGTTTTTGCAAACCTGACTCACAGAAGAATAATAACGTAGCATAGTGCAATGATGAAACATTTAAGATTCAGTTGCAAGGGGAAAACACATTTATGTCCTTCTCCTCAGTGAAAAGTGAAGGATGCTTGTATGCTTTATGAGCTTATGAGGATGTGGATATGATTTTTAGAACCCTGAGGACACAATAAATGTCCATTATGCCCTGTTTTGAAAGCCATTTCCAAAGTGTGTTATGTAAAGGACCATGCAGTCCTCTAAGACCCATTGAGGTGACTGAGGCTGGGCCGATTATTAAAGAAAATAATCCACAATGTAGTAAGTGCTTAAGGCAGCCAGCCCTGACACATTTAGCAAGTGAGCCCAGAGAAGTTGCTTACAGTGCACAGTATCCACAGAGTGGATTTAAGAGGTCACAGTGGTCATGGCATCTGTCACAGGTGACATCATACTATATAATATGACTGATATGTTAAATTTGATACATTTTTAGACAAAAACTATAACTCCCTGCCCCACCCCACCCCATCCCTACCTGTGCATCCTATGAATACTATCAGTTAATGTTTATGTTTTATAATTCAGGATGTTATCAGTTGCTCACTTTCCTTATTCTCCCAAAAACAAGATAAGAAATTCCCTCTCCGTGCAAACTACCTCTAAAGCACTGATTGAGTACATTGGCACCCTAGTGGGATGGTGGAAATCCCAACAGACCGATGAGGAAATTTGCAGCTGCTCTCTGCACAGACATCTGGCACATTCAAGCACTCTAAGTTCACAGAGATTTTTGTTAGCTTGTTTTCAAATTACATTGAGATTTTGGTAAATAAGCTTTTCATCAGCTCTGACATTCCATGACAAAGCCATATCAAACAAGAGGAATTGTATGCCCACTTTAACACTGATTTCTACTGGTATTACTCAAATGGAATTTGTGACATTTGGGTGTGTATTGTGGAGAGGTCAAAGACTGATTGTATGAAAGTACTTGCAATTGTATTTTTGTTCTGGGGTACTTACATGCTGGTCTTGAGCAATCTCTTGTATTGTAATAAAGTCTCTGAAAATGTGTTCTGCATTCGGATGAGAACTTCACTGGTCCTGCTTGAGAAAAAAAAACCCTAATCAAGATTAAATTTCAGACATTCACATCTGATTTATCACACGCAGATGGGCTTTTTCTGATGACCTTTGCAATGTTTTATTTGAAAGTGAGTTGCACCACATATCTTTCACTAGTTTACTGAAGTTAAGCATCAAGTACTGTACATGTGTTCTATCTATAAAAAGAAGAATGAAAGGCTTCATGTTTCTATGAGGCTTCTATGATGTGTAACACAAATTGATGTTAATTAAGCATGCTCTCGGACCCAGAAAGAAAAGGGTGCAACTGCATGGCATGACATCACAAGAGGGCAAGGGACTTAATGATTTCTGCAAGGCACTCGCTGCCTCTTTGTGTGAGCTTCCGGAGAATGGATTTTCACACCAATTCCAGCTGCCTGGTCTGGTTTTACACACAGAGCCTGAGACAAATAAGAGGCTTAGACGTACTTTTCTTACATAGACGTGGCTGGAACAAGTAAAGTATTTCTGCTTTATATGAGCCCCCCAAAGAACTTTTCTCATGCTTGCCAGGGCACTTTGGAACCTGTTCTGTGTGCAGGTTTCCGGAGGAAATGTTTTAACTGATAGCGTTCAACTTGCCTGTTCCCAGCATTTTAACAGTTTCTCGTTTATCTAGGATTACCATGTGGATATGGTAGTTAAGCTACTGTGTTCATTTGGAAGCTTTTCCTTACCTGTAAAATGATTTATGAACCTGTCTTTCAGGCTTGTGTCTCTTGGGACAACCTCTAGGAAAGAAAGAAGGAAATAAGTAATTGTACTTCAGTCCTTGAACAACGAACAAATAAACCATACATAAGCTACATGTTAGCATATGGTATGGTAACATTACAGGCCTAGCATTAAGTAACAAACTACCCAATTTTGGTAATGCATTATGAGTCTTAGGAATGTGTAGATATTGTGGATTGATTTATATACACAATTATGACATTATGAGTGAGACAATTGTTGTCTGACACCAGATTTTTCACAGTAAATATTAAGATGTCAAAACTGAGGCTATCAAGCACACTTTCGACACATCAAATATGTATAAATGAGGTCTTTCATAATTACTTGCAATCTGCAGCCAAGATGACCCCAATACTCTGTCCACACAAGCAGAGCAAATGGTGGTCAGATGTGTTTGAGCTAACTCAGTAAGGAGATTATTGCTTACAATAATGTAATGCTTATCAGTGTCAGAGACATAATTCCATGCCTCGGCTAATTTTAGCTCCCAGACAGAGGGATGGCCAACAGGTTCTATATATGATGTATGAATCTGAGATAATCTGTGTCATTACATGCAAAGTATACCACAGAGGCAAGTCTGAGAAACACAAATCAGTTTATAGTTAGCCAGCCGATTATGATACACTGAGCCATATGTGTCAATTGGCAGCATCATACGTAAAACCTGTCCCTGTACCCACACTAGGCCTTATGTAAGAGAAACACGTAGATGGCTTGATGACTAGGCGAGTCGTACTGTAAACCAAGATTTGAACTGAAACAGTAAAGGCACAGTACAGTACAGTGTGTACACGCATGTGCTGAATAGGATTAGGAAAAGAATTATATGTCTGGGAATGTGGGCGTTCTATGCTGTTATCATGCTATAATGACCATCTCCCTGCCCAAATTATTAAGTTGTTATACAATGCCTAGTATGCTTACTTTGGCAAATTATCTTTTGCCAATCACAAAACAAAACCATGTGGAGAAACTTTTAAATCGTGTACCATTTTTAATCATGCTCCACTCTATGGAGACCTATAATCAAATCAAACTCCCACTAAGATCCCCTTTCAACATGACCAAGTTGACAGACATGTCCTGTAGCAAGAACATGATAATAGTTTTCTGGCTAGTACAAGTGTGTGTTGGCCAAGTTCCACACAGCATGTACTCGTTATGCAACTGCTCGGAGTCTATCCTAATTCTCATTTGCTGGTGACATCAGAGCATTCACACATCCGGTGATGGACGGGTCAATAGCAGCATCATTACAATCTGTACAAGTCATATGACAAGGTAGCAGGGCTGGCAATATTGGTTTGGCATATGCCAAACCCAATGAATAACATATGCTATATTCCTTTCAATGTCCAATATCCCAATGCAAATAAATTGGCTCACCTCCTGTAAAATACATGGACTCGACAAGGTAACAAACAAATGCATTAATCTAAAAAAAGTTCACATTCAAATTACTAAAATCAGTTATACAATGCAGGGGCTGAACCACTTGGATGTCAAATTTGTTTTATGACATTTGGTTTTTAAATTGTAAGTTGAACAGGAAAATCTATCTACTCTTTGACCTTAGATAAATCTGCAGTACAACCGCTGGACCAAGCTGGACCAACCTCTGGAACAAGATGGTACTTAAGAAAATACAAATCCTGCAAGGCTGTTTTCAGAACATGCCATAGTGTCTAGAAATGTTATCCATAAATGCAGTGCATGGTGGAACTCTTTCATGCTGCTGATGAGGAATAAAATTGTGCAATACAGTGTTAAAAAGCTCAAAATGTCCCCACAGCTGTGGTATGCAGTACATATTTCTATCCAGAATTCCTAAGGCTGTTCACAGATCAGGTCATATGCAAAACCAACTCAAGAGAGCCTTTCTTAGGTGTGTACTAAAGTATGCTAAATGTCCAAAACAAGTCAAGATAGGACATATGCATGGGAAATTAATGTTTCTAGATGTTTATAAAGTACATGGACCTGTATCATGCAACAGGTTAGAAATCATGGCATCAAAAGTAAAAGATACATGACTGCAAATGCTGTATACAGTATATGCGCCCACACACACACACACACACACACACACACACACACACACACACTTTGACAATCTGCCCTGGACTGTCTACTATCTATGACTACTCGAGATATATGAATTGCATATACAATTACAGGATAAAGCCTCTAAAAAGTTGTCTTTTACACTCTAATGTGTCAAAAACAATATCTCAGTGTCTTTCCTCGGAAGCTTAGCAAGTCTAATACAATCCTACAAGGAATTTGGGAACATGAACAATAATATCGCTTGCTTACCTATAGGTTTGCTTCTGTCTTGTTTGGGAAAGTATGATGATTTTTCACGCGAGGAAAATTTCAAGTCTTGAGGTATGGAGAATAGGCCACTGGTGATGCGCCTGGAGGTGAGTTTGTCCCGTTGGTTATCGCCAATCACTTGTAAGATTAAATCCAACAGTGTTCTTCTCTCCTTCAGCTTCGCCTCCTTGCTGTCCATGCACTGGCTCGAAGTTATGAGCATAATGATTATACTCAAAAGTATGTGCCATTTCCTCTCAGCCTGCATGGCTTTCCAACCTAGCAAACACAACAAATTAGGAAACAATTTCAAGTTCAATGCTATGAATACTAAAATGCTGTGCTAACTTAAAAGTGAAACTGTAGCCGGGTATCATTCATTTCTATAAATCATCCTCTTAGACTAGTGTATACATACAGTTTTGCGCAACTAATTGCAAGGTCCAAATACACATTTTCCTAAGACGATTGCGCATGGTACTGTCCAAGAAAACCAAAATAAGTGGCTGTATTAGTCGAATACTATACATTCTATTGTTCTAAAGATAAACGCTGGATGTGTGATAACAAGATTTGTGAATTGTATGCATATGAAAACTTTACAACTTACACGTTTTACTGTCGTCGAGTTCTGTGCGCTCCGAGTGCGTACTTGATGGCAGCAGAATATTGTTGAGTCTTCACAAATGCTATTCCAACGGAAAGTCGGCAACAGGTTCCTATGAGTCGTGTCTTTCCTGGGCACATGCGTCCCGTTTTTATACGTTCAGTGTGAGGTTCTTGAATGCAACACTATCGATTTCAGGTGGGTGTCAAAAGTAGACATCTTTCGTTTAGTTTTTTTCAGCTCGCTCCCTCTGTCAGTCGCCCCTCCTTTTGGTTCAAAGTCATCACGAAACTACACATAAAAGTAGCATAACTTCTCTTCTTCCTTCATTTATTTCAATTGAAAGATCAGTGACAGAAAAAAAATAAACATGGCGAAAACGTTGCGATTGCTATCCAGTTCCAAATTAACTCTCCAGCTTGCAGGTGGAAAATATGGACCTCTACGCGGTATAGTTCCCAGCGGCTTATAGCCAAGCTGACCTATTACCATCGTGTAGTGTTTTTGTTCATGGATGTTCGGGTCTTGTGACTGCGCTAAGTACGGGAATATGCGCTATCCAGGAGAACTCGGGTGGGTTTTTTGTTAAATATGTGGGTATATGTGTTTTTCTCATAACAGTTACAAACTCATTATACGAGTTTAATGTCACATTTTGCATGTTCGGGTGTTTGTTGCATGTTTGTTTTAACAAACCAAAAATATTCTAATTTAATGCTTAATCTTATTATCTATCGAAGGGTTTTGATTACTCCTAAAGCGTTGGCAACTGCTTCCAGTAGCCTAAAAGTACGAAACCTTCACTCATGACACCTGTGCGCACGGGACATGAGAAGATAGCAGAGCTGGGTTGCGACCTCATGAATGAATGGGCTGGCAAAAGAGTACAGTCAGACATAACGGCGCTCCATTCAGTAGCCTACATGCGACTTGGGAAGTTGTAGAAACCTGGAAAATAAGGTTTGTTGCTACTTTCAAACGCACACTTAATTGCCTCAAGAAACATTAGCCACCGATATATGGCAAAGGTCATATTGGACTATTTGCAGATGTGTTTTATTCAACTAAAAATGAATGTTTGTGTGACGGTAGACCACGTGGGTGATAATCTAGACTTATTAACTGTGCCAAACTCTCAAGGAACCACATACAGAGCAAAACTATCAGGATGGGTACTGTGCATGCGCATTCTTGACACCTGATCCACATTCCCATGCGTCTGGTTTCCTTGGAGACGACGTTTAGCCTACCCACTTTAGTCTAAGGACATCGGTAGGTTTTGACATTAAGCAGCTGTAAATTAAAAGGAGGCCATCTACGCAAAGATACTCCTGTTAGCTGTCGAGACTGACCTCTATGTCTCACAGGTCAGTAGGCTCGTTTGGCTGGGAAGCGAATGACATTGTCAGCTCGATAGCTACAGCAGTCGTAGCTTTAGCTTTTAATTACGATGAATGTTTGAAGTTCAGAATACCGAAATTTTGATATATGAAACCGTTTTACTGAATTCAAAATGTTTTATCAGTGTCGTAAACATATTGCAGCATACTGTAAAACGTTAACGTAACTTAAACTAGTTGTTGTATTGTTATTGACCTTAGTTAATTCGCATTTCCTCTTTTCTCACTCGTTCTTCCAACAGCACGTACAATAGACTATGGGCTGATGCCCATTTTGACCTGAGCAGCCTGTTGTTTCAGGAGCTCCCTGCCCAACCACCACGTCCAGAGAGAGACAGAGTGGTGTTCTTCCAACGTCTAGCTACTTTGTATGTTCGATATGTTCAGATTTTCCGAAACCTGGAGGAGGCCTATGACCAGATTATTCACCCTCAGAAAAGACGCGTGATACGCAAAGTTCTCGATAGCGTGATGGGTCGGGTGGTGGAACTAAAAAATGAGATGGTAGAGAAGGAGTTTTCTGAGTATCACTACATGGATGATGTCATTCAGGACTTAAAACTGACACCAGTGAGTATATTCAACAGTGTAATTGTCATGTTACTGTAACATTTTTCACACATCAGGGCTATGGTTTACACTCTTTATTATTATTTTCAGGAAGCCATTGAGATTCCTATTCCAAGATATTTCAGAGGTGAACGAAACAAAGTGCTTCAGGACAGAGCTAGGATGCTCTCAAGCATTCTTGATGTCATGGGAGTGGTGGACAAACCTAAAGTGAGTTTAATGTTTTCTATTTTTTCATAACATGATGCAGTGGTCTAGGCCTTATTGGTAGAGGCACACTGCCCTAACCTACAATATGGACTGCATCCTTCACTAGACCACAAGGGACCTGACCCTGAGCCTGGAAGAGGCCATTAAGGTGATCCAGGTGGCTGAGAGAGCCCGGCAAGGCCGACTGCGGGCCAAGTTCATGAGAGAGATCCAGCGTGATGAGGAGAGACAGAGGAGGGCCAAGGACCGGGACCTGGGCGCTGATGCTATCGACCAGGCAGTGGTCAAAATTCAGAAGGCATGCTAGTCCATAAAGTATTTCACATAATGTACACTGCTGCAACACATTGGAGGCTTTCATAGTGCCAGTGTGAAAGAAAAATATACCCGAAGATTTTATGTAGCTCTGTTTTTATAGGTGTGGAAAGGTTTTGTGCAAAGGAAGAAAACCAAGAAGGAACGTGAGGAGGAGATGATTTTTTTGGGCATGGTAAGATTCATGTGCAGTCATGGGGTATCATATTAGTATCATGTCAGTTAATTATAGATCTGCCTTATGATCTCTCTTTATTTATTACTTTGCTTTTTCTAGTATTAACCATCAGTCAAAGACAAAATTCAACTACATGTCCTTTTCTTAGTCTTGTGCTCTGTGCTTCCAGTAGATGGAGCTCTACTTTTTTTTTAGGCAACTTGTTCAAACTCTGGTTCACCATTTTTGTTGGTTGATTGACAATGCAAGTTGTGCACTCCCTTTTGAGGAATGCAGTTATGTATGCATGATTGAAATACTTGAATCTGCGAGTAACTTATTGACAAGTAGCTGTTGCAAAGGTATCGTTTCATTAACAAGGCCCGGCAGAACAGCCAGGCCCTGAATTACAACAGAGACTCCTTGCCCTGCATTACAATGAATGCATCCTCTAAAACTCTTTGTTTCTAGGTTATGGGCCCGCAGGGAAGCCAGCCACGTAGCTACGCTGCAGCTGTTTATGGCAACAAGGCACGCCGGCGGCAAAAGCAGAGTGAACACGAAGAGGACTACCAGAAAGCCTTAACCATCGTTACAGATAAGATCCGAGACCTAGAAGGGCCTGACATCAAGGAGACTATGAAGGACCAGATTCGCCAGTGGTTTATTGAATGCCAGTGAGATAATGAGCAATATCCACAGTATAAATTCCAGACAGCGTTATGTACTTGATTAAGTAGCTGTTCCATTCTCTTACTGTTGCTGTGTATTGAGCTAAGGCAGGAGTAACTGTACAAAATTGCATATGTATTATAGAATTTGACTATTCACCAAATATATAATTGCACCCTTAAGTATACATTGATGTTAAGATTACACACCTCTCATTACCATATGTGTAACCTTAACTAGTTTTTTTCTATTGCAGTGATGCAACAGGTTCCTTTCCTGACTACCCAGATGAGGAGGATGGAGGCTCCGCTCTTATTTTTGCTGAGAAAACTCCACAGCAGGTTTTAATATATCTTGTCATTTTTACAGTGGGTTGGCGGCGCTCTGTAAATACACAGGTGATTTAGTGTAGCTGGTGCAGAAGGTGACCAGCTTTGCTCAACCCCAGACTGAGACCAGCAGGACACCAGAATCATGTTAACTGCCCTCATGCTGTTGCTTTATCATAAACTGGTGGTTGCGCTTGTTGTCCTGCATCGCTCACAGTAAGCCATCTGCCCTTGTTTAAGTTAATGGAGGAGCTGGCAGCAAAGGAGGAAGAGGATGCCAGCAAGAAGCCGAAGGGAAAGGAGGAGAAGAAGGATAAAGGGAAGAAAGACAAAGGAAAAGACGGAGAAGAGGTGGATACATGCTCATAGGCTGTGTGATTGCACCGCACTGTTGACTGTGTGGGGATTAATGTTAGCACTGAAAGCCAGCAGGCACAGGGGTGTCCCAGGACTGGGCTCTGGCAGGGAGCAGCTTTTAACTGCCTGCTTCCAATTACAGGAGGAAGAACCGGGGCTGAAGATGCTGCCGTCTGCTTTCCTGGAAGATCTTGAGGGTGGACACAAAACCTTTGCTGGTATGCTGAAGACCCCCCCCCCCCCCCCCCCCACCCCTTTCGTCCTGCAGGCCCCTTCCTATTGGTGATGATGGTTGAATGAGTCTTTGATTGCATCCTTTGCCCTGGTTGCAGAGGTGTGGCAGGTTCGTGACGAGACAAAAAACCTAAGTCAGAGACACGAGGTGGAGCTCATCAAGGAGGAGAAGAGAAAGGAGGTGGAGGCAGAGATCCGAGTTCAGGTAGGAACTGAAGGACAACTTCACATAAGCCCCTTTCCCCCCAATCCTGTCCCATCTTTCCTTCCTCTGTGCGTCACCACAATGCAAACAACCACGTCTGACAAATAAAGCGCTTGTCAGATTAAGTTATTCGGAGAGGAAGGGCTTGAAGTTTGGCTCGGTTCATGAGAACAAATGCCTCTAACTAATATCCTCATGCCTGATAGAGGCCCTCCCTCTCTCTCTCTCTCCTCTGTACTGCATGCTCACTCAGGTGGATGAGCTGATGAGACAGGAGCTAGCTAATTGGAAGTTGGCTGTGGACAAAGATAAGGGTGGCAAGGCCAAGGGAAATGCCAAGGTAGGATGAGCCATTGAAGAGCCTTGCCGCAGGTATCAGGCATTGCCGCATCTGTAGCCAATGTATAACTTTTTTTGTTGTGTATGCACTATGCATATTTACAGTGTATATACAGTATATGTATATATTTATACAGAAAAAGAAAGGATCAAAAAGTGCCAAGAAGAAAAGGAAAGACAAGGACTTGACGGCAGATAGGTGCAATATAAATCTCTTTACTCAAATTGGTTTAGTGAAGATTAGTTTACCACATATGTGATTTTTTTGTGTGATATATTTTGAATGTATTTGTGACTAGGACTATGGAGTCCTTGTTCCAGGAGCTTGTGCAGCAGGGACTACTAAAACAACCAAATGATGTCAAACTGGATAACTATTTAGGTATAACATAGTTAATATGATGAATGATTCCACTTGTACCACAACATGATATTTTATATATATGTGAATATTATTTTTTGTTCAGGAGACTATAGTTACCTGGGAACATCTCTAAGGCACTCTGACATTGAGCCTATGCCATCTCTATCAGATGTACGGCAGCTTATGGCCCTCTATGGTGTACTGCCACTGGGTATGTCTTCTGCAGTGGAAGAATAGTTATTAGTTAATATTTATTATTTTTATTTAATATTTCATTATTTTATTATTTTTATTTTAAATTATAGTAAACAACAATTTAAATACTAAAAATAAATTGTCTGTAAAATACAAGTGTATCTCATATTGCATATGACCAGAGATCTATTTAAAGATACATTGAGTGGTCTAAAACAGTGCCTTAATGTTCCCTAACTACTTCTATGCTTCCTCTTTTTCATCTCTCCCAGGCTCTCAGCAAGTGCATGAGAAGGCGCCCCTGATCAAGGCTATGCTTCTTGTGGGACCGGCTGGTGTGGGCAAGAAGATGCTGGTGCATGCCATCTGTCAAGAGACCGGCGCCAACCTGTTTGACCTCTCACCTTTCAACCTGGTGGGGAAATACCCAGGCAAGAGTGGCTTGCAGATGATGCTTCATATGGTATTTAAGGTGAAGGTTTGAAATGAACAGACAATCCAGTGCATTCATGTTTTAACACTTCAATGATTATTATTGACCTTGCTGTGCTGATGAATAGTAAGTGTCTAAATATGTCCTGAATTAATATTTTTTTAGGTGGCACGAGCCATGCAGCCCTCAGTTGTGTGGATAGGAGATGCTGAAAAAATGTTTTATAAGAAAGTACCGAAGGAGGAAAAGGAGGTAATATAGTTTTATGAGGTCTAAATTATTAACTGGGTTTTAAGGCCATTACTTAATGAATTAATTAATTCATTCATTCATTCATTCAATTATTCATACAGTTAGATCCCAAGCGTTTGAAGAAAGATTTGCCAAAAATCCTGAAAACGATTAAAGGAGAAGATCGAGTCATTATCATAGGGACAACTCGAGAGCCATTCAATGCCGATATTAAGACCCTCACTAAGGTCTATAGCAAAATCATCCTCATTCCACGTCCAGACTATGCATCTAGATATGGTAAGAGACTAAAGTTTTATTAAACTAAAGTCATATTAATGCCGTACTGCAATACTACTTATGTTAAATGAGAACAGACTGCTTAGTAGTGGTAATAGTG
This sequence comes from Limnothrissa miodon, assembly GCA_017657215.1. Lineage (NCBI taxonomy): Eukaryota > Metazoa > Chordata > Actinopteri > Clupeiformes > Clupeidae > Limnothrissa > Limnothrissa miodon. The sequence goes on from JAGFZM010001633.1 coordinate 539,020, forward strand.
TTTTGCGGATTATTCTTAAATACAAACCAGAGAAACAGGAGACACAGAATCCAATTTTGCAGTGTGGAGGTTTTCAACTTTTCACGAATCCACTCTAAGATCATTTTACTGTAGATTTTCAGTGTACGGACCACTTGCCGAATTATTTGAATTAGTTGTGAGTTGGCAACTATTGTGACTTTCTGGCAGATGAAGGCAGCAGTCGTTCATTCCATATTCATTCAGTAGTAATTATCATAAAATATTTCAGAATGGTCTGTTTTGATACATATATTCTGTATCTAATCAGCAGTACAATATATTTCCATTTGATTATTCTGTATAAATATGAATAAATCAGAATCTAATGGCTCAGATCACCTTTATAGTTATATGGCGGCAGCTCATTGAGAACAACCGTGGACAGGTGACCAGCACCCTGGACCTCAGCTCACTGGCAAAGATCTCTGACGGCTACACGCAGGGTCACATGGTGCAGGTGGTGCGTAGCATTCTGACAGAGCGCCGTCTCCAGCAGCTTGCCAAGAGGCCGCTCACGGCCGCTGAGTTCATCATGCCCCTTGCCAAAATCGACCCCGTGTTCCAGGACGAGGAGGAGGCCCTAAAAGTAAAGCCATGCACATGTTTGGAAAAGACTTAAACTAACCAGTTTTATTATGGTGCTTGCACACTGCCCCTGCAAACAAACACCAACCAAACCCAGTATTCTGGGAGAAAGCCAGCAGGGTTACAGTTCTTAGACAGTTGAAAAATCACCTGCCAGTTTCACAATGCACTGACAATAATCAAAAAAACTTGAATTAATTTGGATGGAACACAAACAGTTCCATCAAGCTAAACCATACATATGCAGACTGACAATGGCACACTGGTCACACGGTTGGTGTTGGAGTTTGCAAGCACCTTCAGACGAAGAAGGCTGTCTATATACAGTACTGTCTATATGACTTTATATTAAGCAATACAACTGCATATAGACCATTGACATATACATATATATATATACATACCGGTACATGTGTTTGTGTGTGTGTGTGTGTTTGTGTCTGTGTGTGTGTGTCTGTGTCTGTGTGTGTGTGTGTCATTGTATTTCATTGTGTCTTCACAGGCCTGGTATGCAAAGACTCCTCTGGGCAAGAAGCGAGCCAAGGCAGCCTCTGGAAAAGAGGGAGAGGAAGAGGCATCATCCAAGGGAGGCAAAGATGCCAAGAAGAAGAAGAAATGACTCAATATACACATTCATCACAATCTTTCAGTGTGGTTTGGATATCGGAGAAAAAGAAAAAAAACTAAATAAATACTCTTAGTATTTTTTTGCGGGAGACTTGGTCGACTGTGCAAGTGTAATGTCTAATTCCTAAAGCTACTGCTCAAGACATTGTCCAAGCCCTACAGTAAAAGCAGTGTTTTCATTCAGATTTGGAAACTTCCACATGTGAGTGACAGATCCTATTTTGCGGACCATGTTAAGCCAGTGCAGTAATTGAAGTCTATTAATGGTTGTGCACCAAAGCCTATGTCTAAAAAGAGTCACTACCTTGTATATTTGAAAGGGTGCGAACACTCCTCCCATGATCAAGGTCATATGGACACTCGCATTCTGTCTTCACGTCATGGAGTTTTTTTACATTTGTAAGGAGCAGTTTGTGGAACCATGGTCATCGTTGTCGGCTGAACTGAGAAATAATGTGTGTAATATATGTGCCATATGAAAGGACACTAATGCAGTGCCGAAGCAATGTGATGGGGGATTTTCGATTCTGAAGGGTTGCTGATTTTGTTTCTTGAAGTTGTTAATTTCACAGCCTAAGATTCCACTGCTTCCATGAAGATATAATGAGTTCATGTTTGGCTGTTCTTTAAAATACTGTATCACACAGGCTGGCTTGGGAGATAAAGCGTTCTCACGAATACATAATCTACCTTTTTTAAAAAGAAAGATGGGTGTGCATTAATCCAGACCAGCCTGAACAATACCCCACGTTTATTCATTCCTATCATAGCTACTTATGCAGGAAACCGTAAAAATCCCACATTTTTGGCTGTCAGTGTAACTTCATTGGTTTCATGGCCCCAGTCATCCCACCCATAGTTCACAGTTGTGAGGCTCAGGCCATACATAGAGGTGTGAAGACTGAGTTCTGTCAAGGACAACTAATGAGGGTGGGGGATTTCTCAGGCCCAGTTATGCTTGCGCCTCTGTCATTGGTCTGGGATGAAACTGAGACGTCCCCCAGTCTGGGCTTTGGGAGATTATCTTGGATCAGCAGCGCCTCGGTCGTATCACGACACGCTCACGGTAAACACAAGTATTTTATGGACTGTCAACTGCATGACATGGACAAACCTGGTCTCCCATAAACACAAAATGAGTCCTCTTTGAGTGTGTTTCCAAGATTTTCTTTTGGAAATCACACAGGATGTCAGTTGTTTCCTATGGCTGGCAAGGTCAAAAGCAGGCCAAGGCGAGTGATATCACTGTCTCTCAAACATGTCTGTGATGTTCTTTCAGTATGTGCCTGTCAATGGAAATCAGCACCATGAGCATGAATTTCTGGGGCTGTCTGTTTTATATCACATCTAAATGAAAAATGTCAGCTGACATACTTAAGTGGGTGTTATTGCGCTGATCTCAATGGATAAAAAGCCCGTTAATGAAACAAGGGCAATGATCAATAGCCTACTGGCCTTTGGCGCAGGGCAACAAAGTCTGTTGTCAGCAGGGAGAGAAACAGCCAGGACCAAAGGAAATGTGAAACGCATGGGGATAGGTTCCAAACAAGGACTCAGGGAGCTTAGGTGCTGCTCAGCTGTTTTGTCAAGTTCTAAATTCATTCATCACTTCCTCACATTGCCAAGGCTCCTTTGGTGTGGGGGCTATTTTTAACGTGAATTTGCCCCATCAATAGTGTCTCCCTGTGGCCACATTACTCACACTGAGAGACACTGTAAACATCATCTCAGATCATGATTTACCAACACCGGATCACCCTCAATGCAGACATTTATTAAAGTATTCTTTGAATTTTCTCTCAAACTGAGCATTGCAATTTCTATTATATGAAAAAAAAAAAAAAATATATATATATATATATATATATATATATTTAAAAATATGTATTAATTAAAAAGGAGGAAAAAAAATTTTCAGGTGTGAATGGGCCTTGTCAAAATGAGTTATTTATCTCCGGCCACCTGAGGGCTGTGTACCCCTCACCTCTCATCAGTGGACAGTTCCAGACCCAGAGATCATGACACACTTTCACAAGCCCCCATGGACACATGGCCTTGTCTGTCAAACATCCAGGGATAAACAAAACAAGAGAAGCTTAGCTTTGGCCAATGTTTATTGTGTGTGCACAGAAGAAAACCCCAGACCTGTGAGGCCACTTCACAAAAAAAAATAACAGATTTGTCTAGCATTTCATCCGGAGTCCAGTTTTATCTGACAGCTCCAATCACACGTTTTTGGTCTTATTTGGACTTGCATAGGGAAACTGATGCCCAGCAGTGACAGCATTGAGCGTGTGAGTGATGCCTGTGGTAGATGACAACTTATATCTCCCTTAATCTCCTGTGACCTTTCAACTTTCGATGGCTTTGAATTCAGTTTGTGAAGCCTGCACCAGAAAATGGCGGTTAACAAAGAAACGTCAGATATCTAAAATCTAACTTTCATTTTAAACCAGACTGTCACTGCGGGCTGTCTGTGTGTAGAGAAAGAGTTGTTGTAATGTCAGGTCTCTATTATACTCATATATTTTCCGTATTCTCAAAGGGCCTTTGATGTCCTGTCCAACTTTTGTCACAAGTATTTCCAGATTTAAATGACATTTTTACTTTATGCAAGTTACACATAGCAATATGTCTGAAGCAGAGCCCTTGCACTTGAGCTTTGGTATCCCGTCTGGAGTTGATGCGGTGCCTGTAGTGGCGGGAGACTGGACAAGCCCTGGTACAGAGAGCTGTTGCTATCTTTGTGTGTAGAATGACACAAGCTATTTTAGCAAAGAGACTGTGAGGGGAGATATGTCAGCTGTTCAGCATTAGGCTTTACCAAAGCTAGCAGGAGAGAGAAAAAAAAAAACATGAGGCACACAGCACATCCACTGACTGGAACAGAGGGTAGCACACTGACCTGGGCATACAATTGCCTCACCAAACTGTTCTAATCTTAGGGGGATTTACATGTAAGCAAGGATACATGTTTATGGAACCTGACAATTTTTTTCTTGCCAAATCTCCCTTTTCAGTGAAACATTTTTCTCTTTCGATCTCCAGCCAAAGAAAGGGAAAGAGCTGCCTCTCATGTCAACACAGAAGGTGAGTGCACATGGATTTAAAGGTATTTTATGAAATTGTCTGTTTATGGTTTTTAATATATTTTTTTCCTTTTTTCAAGATTTTTTAAAATTCTGACTTCATATCTTTACATTTTTTTGTCTCTAAAATACAGTATTGTTGACTCCAACTTTGTTGACTCCAAGAAAGGCAATAGAAACAGAGACAAATATTTGGTTGTCCACAACTAGAGAATGTGCATGCACCTTAAAGTTCTATTTTAATATAATCATGTGCCTTGGATGTGGTAGCCCTCTCTGTTGCCGTGGCACTGATGGTACTGACATGGGAAGAGGCAGTGTCAGGTGTCTGATATTCGGAGTGCTAATAGGGAAAATCAGGTCCCGAGAGAGGTTCACATGTGCCACAGAAGTACTATATGGTTCACTGTGGCTACGAAAAAGATACAGTATGTAAGGCAGGTCTGAACTGAGCTGAAGTTTGTGGCCTTGAGTCTTTTTTTTCTCGTGTTAGTTTTGGATTGTTCATCAAAGGCTGTTGTTAATGAAGTGCTGTTTTACATGTTTCCCATGTTCCCCATATTTCCCATATCACATTTCACTGTCAACAATGATTTCATGGAAGCTGTTACAGCACATACCATTCTGAAACGTATCTCAATTTCTCAAGCCTCGAATCCTTATCCTTGAATAGAGGTCAACTTGCTAAAAGATATCATTTACAATGAGATGAGTAAATATTGCTCTTATGGCTTGTCCTTGTGTACACATTTGCTGATGTTCTTGTGCTGTCTGCATGACGTAAAGGCCTGGACTATTTTTTTTGTGGCTCTTGAATGTTTGCTAAATTATGCTAACGCTAACTCATGTGGATCAGACAGATTGATCTGAAGAGAACCCCTTCATGGTAAAGGCCAATCCACCTTGAAGGAGAACTTAACATGGCATGTAAGCATACTTTTACCTCATTCTGGATGAAAGACGAGTGGTATGCAGTACTTGCCACAATGTTATTTCCCCTTAATAGCTTGTGATTTGTCTAGCTGACAAATTAGGCCCACACCATGGCACGTGGTGTAATCTACATGGTGTTGATTCAATTCAGAGTAGGAATGTAGTAACAGCTGTTTCTAGTATCATAGGCCCATATACCAGAGAAACTGCTGCCACTTTTACTGATAAATTGCTACTCCAAGTTCTACAGCCACTACTTCGGCTGAGAGTTTTTCAGGCCCAGTTAAAAAAAAATAAACACACAATCAATAAACACATTATAAAGACTTTTACTGCGGTGTTAGGTAGTTATAAATGCAGTGACAGCCATTGCCTTCATGTGTAAGATTATGTAGATGTAGCATAACATAGCATACATAGTGTGTCAGTGATTATTTAGTATATAGTAATGTCAATTGATGACCTGCTTGTATTAGTGAAGAAGATCCAAGTGGTGAAAGGTCTGGAGGATTTGGAGCTGCTGGAGACCGAGTCTTGCACTTTCGAGGTGACACTCAGCCACGCATTTGTGGATGGCTCTTGGACCAAGGATGGGAACCAACTGAAGTCCAAGCCAAGCTGCCGCATCAGTGCCCAGGGGAAGAAACACATCCTTACCCTCACACGGGTCTCCCTGGGAGACACGGGCGTGTTCTCTTTCCAATCTGAGGGTGTTGAGACATCTGCTAGGCTGGTGGTCAGAGGTATCAACAACCAAGCGCAGTAAAAACGCATAACGTCTACAAACTAAGCTAATCATTTTGTAATGGAAAAACACATGTTCCCATTTTGATAGTCGTGCATGTCTGTGAATATTTTAATCTTGACCCCTCAGCTGTAAATGTTCCGTTGCCTCCCAGCCAGGGATATCAGAATACTGAGGGAACTATTGGATGCAGATGTGACTGAGAAAGAGAGCGTATCGTTTGTATGTGAAGTGAACTTGGAGGATGTGGATGGACAGTGGTACATCAACAACTGCAGACTGAAAGCCAGAGACAGTGTCAAAGTTAAGCACGAGGGTAAGCCCATTGCAGCTCTTGTTGGCCCTTCTAAGAGGATCAGCAATTGCATTAAGAAGCAATTTTTGAATTAAGAAAGGTATTCTTTATTGATAAGCACACATTCTGTAAGTCAGTCCTTCGACCTCTGCCTTACAGACATTGTGCTCTTTTGCAGTAAATTATGCAGCCTGACAATCACTACATCCAAAATTGTCCATTTTTTATATATAGGGAAAAGGCACACACTCATCATTAAGTCTGTGAAAGCTGAGGATGCTGGTGAAATCAAGTTCACTGCAGAAAGACTATCATCAACTGCCACATTAAGTGTTGAAGGTATAACATCTTTCATTTCATCTTTCAAGTTTTTTTCATTAATCTTTACAAAAAGTGTGTTTGTGTGTGTGTGTGTGTGTGTGTTCAGTTGACCACTCTAAACTGAACACATATATATACTTCCCTATAATATTTGATCTCAAAAGTTTAGAGTATATTCCTGCTTTATAGTCAATATTCTTGACTTTACTGCTAAAGTAAACTGCCATGTTGGCTTTGCCAGTATAAAGATTAATACAGCAAGATAGCAAGGCAGCAAGACTTACAGTTCTAAGGGCACTTGACCCAGAAAAAGACCCAAAGAGTAAATCAAGTCAAAAACATTTCATGAAACAATGAATTGGACAGCCATCATCAACCTCAGGATTTAACACTGAAATAAAAGAACAGCAATATAAAGTTCTGGGTGGTTTCTATCAGTATTCTGTACTTTTAAAATACTACAATTACTAAATCATCTCTATTACAATTACTCAATACTCCACATAATTTATTTAAGACAGTTAAGCTTTTCGTATGAGATGAAGAGCATGGATCCTTAAGTAAAAAAAAACACAATGTTCAAAAGTAGCTCAGATTCAAAGATGTCCAGATACAGTATAATATTATCAACTGAAAAGGTGACTAGAACCCAACTTCCAGAGATAAGTATAGCCATACCCCTACTTAAAGCAGATTTATGACTAAAACATTTTTGTCATCCCACTCTCTTATCCAGTCAGTAACATTCCTTTGATCAGAATGAGTGTCTTGTGCAAATACCATATGTTTGTGCTTTTGTTTCACAAGCTCAAATAACTGTGCTCTCTGTAACATTTCTAGCACCATTAAAATTCAATGTAGCTTAAAGTTAAACCACAAAGCTGTGAAGGAAAGCACAAAACAAATACTGAAGCAAAAACACAGCATCAGCATTCTCTTGTCTTAGTTTTGTGAGGAACTTCTAAAACCTGCAATCTCTGGGTCTGTGAAGGTTTTATCCTCTGACTCACTTCTATCAAGCTGAGTCAATAAATTATATATCTGGAAAATATTCTTCCACTCACATGCCTTGTTTGTTTTTATTACTTTTGAGAAATTCCCTTATCCCTATTGCTGTGAATTACACCTACTACTACTACACAGTGGGACGCAAATCAGTTAAATCATGCTCATATTTAGCATTTCTTTTAACTTTAGACAAGATGTTCTTGTTTTTTCATTACATGCAAAGTTTTTCATGTTTACTGTATGTCCATTCTTAGTTCATAATGGAAATGAACTAACACCCTTTCTGAAACTTCCACAGTGGTCTTTCCATCTCCCCTAGTTTCATTGCCAGCAGACTGTGGAAAACATCTGACACAACACTTACACACTCAACCAAATCTTTCTTGGTTCTGGTTCAAGTCAATTTTGCTCTAAATCCCTTTGGTTTGTTGATATTCTACTTCAAAAGCCCTGTAGCTGAACCATCACTTTCCTCAGTTGTACCAGCTTCCAGCAATGCCACCTCATTTATGCCAGATGCCAAAGTAGTGTTAGGCCTGTGTTCTCCTATCTCCAGGCAAGAGTACATGTAAATTTAATACCCTTTACGTCCACAACATTTGATAGTTTCAGTCAGTGTTGTACCTGAACGCATTCATTGAACGAAAGTTCATGAACTCGTTCATAATTTTGGTGAACTTGAACTGAACGTACTGTATTACTCCCTGATAAACGATACTGTGAACGCGTTCATTCTGGTGACTGTGAACGGCTCGTTCACTCTTTTTTATGTTTGTTATTAAGTGTCCATTTCTATAAAGCCTATCAGGCGAAAAACACACCGTTTAGTCCTGTATTCAAAGGTTACGTGTGCGCCGAAGTTGCGCGGAGCCCGAGAGCAATATTGCACAAGAGCAATATTGCACAAGAGCAATATTGCACAAGAGCATTGCAGATCCAATTTGGCAACGGCAGCCTCCTCCAGTGTCGCGTCGCATGCGTCATCAAAACATAAAGCAGTATGGAGAAGGACTCTCAACCGTCACGCATTGGACATGAGGAGACTCATGTCAAAACTTTCTCTCGGTCTGCGCGCTTTGCCAATTCGTACGGTAAGGAATTGAGCTGCAAACAATGTGTAAATACGGACGGCATTGCTCTCAATGAGCAATCTTCAGTCAAATGCTTGGGACTGTCTGCAAAGTGCAAAACGCAAACGTGTTAATGTCAATAACTTCACGAGTAAAGAGTTACCAAAGTCACCAAAGCCTGTTAGAATGTTATCAGGGTCATATTACACCTCTTTGGCGAAATGTATGCTACCGTACACCTATATTTAAAGGGTTTTTAAATTACGAATTACATTCAATAAACTTTGCTCTTATCAACTGTACCAGCAAAATCAAAACACACAATAGTCTCATTCTGGTCGTATTAACTAGACTATTTACTTTGGTGAAAAACTTTGCTCCAATAAATTTGTAGTGCCACCAAACCTACAGTAATCTTAGGGTGGGAAAATGTGGCTTATTCTGTTAAATGGACTCAATTCAATAAATATCTCACTATAAACTAGTTGCACCAAAATCACTCTACATATACAATTTAATACCTTTCTTATAAAGAAAATATAAATTGTCCCACTAAAAAAATATATCAATAATTACAGTTACTATCTATAGTAGTATTCTGTGCAAACTTGCCCATCGGCTTTGAAAATTAAAATCTGCACTTCAGTCACGTCCTCAGCTAACCTGAACAACAAACAAGTGTTAAAACAATGGGGAAGGCTCTGCCTTCAATGTTAATGTAAACCCTGGTTAGATAAGAATTAAAAATTGGATTGGAAGATATGACACAGTTTCAGTGTTAAACTAAATAATTGCCGCCTGTGGCCGAAAAATCATAGTTCGCAACATACTGAAAAAAGAACTGAAATAGTTCATTTTTTGGAGCTGTGAACTTAGTTCATTTTTTTAAATTATGAACTATGAACTGAACTAGTTCATATTAAAATTTGTGAACTATGAACTGAACTAGTTCATGTAGAACGTGAACTTTCCCAACACTGGTTTCAGTATTGGCAAAGATGTTCATTAATTACAGCACCTGTTGCGATAATCTCACTACCCACAACCACACAAACACACTCAAAACTGCACTCAGCTACTTAAAGACAGAGAGAAAAAGAGAGATGGAAATGTTGTAAAGTGTGTTATGGATATCAAGGCTAGAGACGTATGCAGTGTATACAGTTTGTAGATACTGTACATAAACAATAAAGCACTTTTGTGACAAGGTGTGAATCAGTGGCTGTGTCTTGTCCTAGAACTCCCAGTTCAGATCATCAAGCCCCTGAAGGTGAAGATTGCCATGTACAAGCACCGAGGCCTCCTGGAGTGCCAAGTGTCTCGTGCCAGTGCCCAGGTCAAGTGGTTCAAGAACAACCGTGAGATCGCTCCCGGCCGCAAGTTTCAGATCCTCAGCGAGGATGTGTACAGGCAGCTGATCATTGAGGATGTGTGCTCTTCGGACGAGGACACCTACACCTGTGATGCTGGGGATGATAAGACATCATGTCAGCTGCTGGTGGAGGGTGAGATGCTCAGATTCCGATCAAACAATAACTGTTTTTCTCTGTGATATTAATATGCAAGCATGTCAAGCGTATGTCAAGTTATATGTCTCATTGTCTCATAACAACATGTTCAAGCAGCTGGGGTATGCTGAACCATTTTTGTCATCATTATTGCAGAGTGAATGAATGAATGAATGAATGGTCAGATGGATGGATGAATAAATTAAACAGTGCAGCACAGCTCATAATTGAGAGGGATGAAAATTCACGGAAGGACTAAACCGCCAACCAACCAATCACACCAACCAACTCAAATGCCACAACCTGACAAAATAGTTTGTTTTCTTTTGCAAAATGAGTCATGGTTACTGATACAGTTGGAATGGTGTCCGTTCTTGCAGAGCAGGCCATCAGCATAGTGCGAGGGCTCACCTCGGTTGTGGTGACCGAGCCAACGCAGGCCAAGTTCTGTGTGGAGACCAGCATAAAGTCGGTGCGGCCGCCGAAGTGGACCCTGAGTGGGCAGGTTCTGGAGGACAGCAACGAGGTGCAGATCGACAAGGAGGGCACGGTGCACTGGCTCATCTTTACCACCACCGTCAGCACCATGTCTGGCCCCGTGCAGTTCACCTTTGGCAAGAGCAAATCCACTGCCCAGCTTACCGTCAAAGGTAACATGTTACTCATATTAGTGAATAAGTACTACTACTATTACAATAGTAGTTACTTTTATATATTGCTTTTCAAGACCCCCAAAGAGCTTAGAGTGGAGGAAGAACCTCACTACTCATTGCTAATGTACATCACGCACCTTGAAGTCATTTTGTGCCCAGAAGCTTACCACAAATCAGCTTGAGCTGGAGAGTGGGGGTAATGAATGAGCCAGTAACAACTGGGGATTGTATTGTCGAAGACACTTCAGATTGCGAAAGAGGTTTTTAATGTCTGATGTTTTACTGTGTTTATTTAATCAACCAGAGCGCCCGCTAGCTGTTGTCCAGCCCCTTGTAGACACAACCACTAAAGAGCATGTCTCAATCACTCTGAGCTGTGGCTTTGCTCCTTCTCCACGCCTGGTGCGCTGGTTCAAAGGGAAAACCCCCCTGACGGACTCACCAAAATATAGCATGAAAAGAGAGAAGAACCGAGCTGAGCTGACCATCCAAAGCCTACGAGGAGCAGACACAGGAGAGTACAGGTGCCTGGCAGGAGGATCAGAGAGCAGAGGCATCCTCACTGTAGAGGGTGAGTCTTCTAAAGAGGCCTCAGGGGTAATGTGGAGAATAGAAGACTTACATTCAAAATTTGGAGGTTTGGAACTATAAACAAAGTTATTTTCCTTTTCAATTACCTGTACGAGCTGTGAACATGAAGATAAATTGACATAGTTGGTAATTCGCTTTAATGATTTTTGCTGAAAAGCTGCACATTGCAGTTTTCAGTGTAACTTTACCAGTCCAATTAAACGTAAATGTAATGCTCTAATATGAACCGTATATTTTGACACTCTGTGTGTGTTTGGCAGTGCGCAGACTCAAGATCATCAAACACTTGGAGCACGTGGAGATAGAGGAGGACTCCAACGCCACGTTCACGTGCGAGCTGAACTACGAGGTGCCCAGTGTGCAGTGGTTCCTCAATGACCGCATCCTCCACACAAACAACATCCACAAGATGAACAGCGTGGGAAAGACCCACAGCCTCACCCTCAAACGCCTGACTCCGCAGCAGAGCAGGGTGACCTTTAAGGCCCCCGGAGTCAGTGAGGTGGCCATACTCAGAGTCAGAGGTGATAGCCAAACACCAATCATCAGCTTCAGCAAGGGCTTTATGAATGATTTAATGGAGCCGTTAGCTAGCCTATAGCGGTTGATAATTTGTCTGGATAATCATTTTTCTGAAACAGTTTTTTTTAAGTTAAAGATAGATACTAGGCTACAACATTTTTGTTTTTATGCATGTGCCATTATTTAGTAACATTAACAGTTAGTTTTTTTTTTCAGGCTTTGTCAATCAGAATGTTTTTAACAGCAAAAAATATTTTTTTTTTTAGCACAGTAGACTTTCTCTGGCAGTGTTGTCAGTGCAGGGAGAGGTTTGTAATTCTGTGCTGCTGTCTGTGTGGTTGTTCTCCAAGAGAGGCCAGCTGTCTTCCTCAGGTCTCTGGAGGACATGTCCGGGGAGGAGCGGAGCGATCTTTGTCTCACCTGTGAGGCCTCCAAACCCAATGTGTTGCCCATCTGGAGGAAAGATGAGCTCGTCCTGGATGGCAGCGACAAGTATGAGATACTTCAGTCTGGAGGATCACTGGCTCTTATCATTCACAACCTGTGCAAGGATGATGCAGGGGAGTACGTATGTGACCTGGGTACAAGCCAGACTAAAGCCACAGTTACAGTCCATGGTATGTACAATTACATTTTTAAATAGCTGCATATTATACTATATTGTTATTCAGTGCTACACTGTATTAACCATGCTATACTATGCCATGCTATACAATAGTATTTTACAGTTTTTCCCTTTATGACATTATTGCCTTTATAACATTTTGGTTAAAAGCAAATAAACTTCTTGTTCAGACCTTCACATCACCATTGCCAAACGTCTGAAGACCGCGTCAGTCCTGGAAGGTGACAGCTGTAGCTTTGAATGCGTCTTGTCCCACGAGCTGCTGGAGGAAGCCTTCTGGTTTCTGAACGGTCAGCTTGTTGCCACCAACGACAGGATGCTGCTCTCCAGCAACAGTCGCAGGCACAAAATGAACATTGAGGAAGTCGCCCTGTCGGACGCTGGCGATGTCATCTTCACCATCAAAGACCTCAGCTGCCAGACTGTGTTGTTTGTCAGAGGTGACCCATCCACTTTTCTCAATCTATAACCTGCCATTGCTCCTCCCCTGAAATTTAATTCATGGTAAATGTAGCTGTGCGTGTGGCCTCTGTTGTTCTGTGTAGAAAGGCCTGTGAGGGTGTTTAGGGACATGCTCAACGTGCAGGTGACCCCGGGAGAGGACGCCGAGCTGAGCTGTGAGATCACCAAGCCCGAGGCGTCCATCAGGTGGCTGAAGAACGGCCACCTCATCCACGTGAGTCCAAAGTACGAGGTTCTCCAGAGGGATCACCTGGTGAAGCTGATCATACGATGTGCCACGTTTATGGACACTGGGGAGTACTGCTGCGAGGCTGAGGGGATCGCTACCAGGGCCAAACTGGTGGTCAAAGGCAAGGGATTCAAAGCCTTCACACACAGTATAATGGTTTCTTTACTGAAGAAAGAGAATGCATTTGTTAATAAATGACCATGCAGGAATGAATTGAAGATATAGTTGTGAAATGTGTTGATGTGTGTGTGAGTGTATGTGTATGAGTGAGTTTGTTTCTTTTCCTCTGTTTTCTTTCTTTGTCTTTGTCTATCTCTCTTTGTGTATGTTTGGTATGTGTGTTTGTGTCTGTGTTTGTGTGTGTGTTTCTACCTATATCTGGTGATTTGGAATATCTCTCTCCCTCCTCCCATCCCCCCTCCCTCCCTCCTACCCCACCTCCGTTCACACACACTCCACATCCAGACCTTCAGCACACGTTTGCCAAGGACCTGCGGGACACGCGCGCTGAGGAGAAGAGCATGGTGGTCCTGGAGTGCGAGACCAAGCAGCCCGCCACCAAGGTGACCTGGCTGAAGGGCATGATGGTGATCACCACAGGCTCCAAGTACCTGATGAAGCAGAGGGGCGTGTTTCTCTCCCTCACCATCTTCAACCTGGAGTGGACCGATGCAGACGTGTACACCTGTGACGTGGGAACCATGCAGTCCAAGGCTCTGCTGACAGTGCACGGTATAACTGTGAATATGTTCTTTTGAAGGATCAGGCTTTTGGATGTTTCGATCATGGGCAAGCACGTGTTAGCTGTTATCCAAATGTTTCAGCTAAGTGTTTTTTTTGGTCTCACTCTCCCATTGATGGTCTCCTCATGTAGCCTGTCTACAGATGCTCAGATGATCAAAATCTGTTTGCAATCTGTTTGGTGAAATTTGGGTTTAGTTAAGGTGACGTTCAGTGAAAAATGAGAACGAAAGAACATTAAAATCTACTGTATAAATCATCTCTAAACTCTCTATAGATGACAACTGAAGTAAACAAGTGAAGTGTTACCATTGTCTGTGTGTTTATATGAGTCTGACCCTGTGGTGACCTCTCGCTCAGGTCGGAAGGTGCTGATTTTGGATGAACTAGAAGATGTGGAGTGTTTGGAGGGCGATACAGCCATGTTCAGGTGCCGCATCTGCCCAAGCGACTTCATCGAGGTGAAATGGTACCTCGACGAGACGCAGCTGTATACAAATGACCTCAATGAGATCCACGTGAATCCGGGAGGGTTTCACTCTCTCGCCATCAAACGCCTCGCCCGGAAGGACTCCGGCACCATCTCCTTTGTGGCGGGTGACAAAAGATCGTATGCCTCGCTGCTTGTCCGAGGTAATGACCAAAACACACAGAGGAGGATGAGGATGATATGATAGCAGAGAGATGGATGATGTCTGGAGGCTTCTTAGGATTCCTCTGGCATCAGCCAAAATAAACAGTTACCCAGAATATCTACAGGAGTCTTATCCTGATGATTCACAACCTGTCTTTTTTCCCCATGTTCGCTGTTTAACCCTCAGAGAGGAGACCCACAATCCTGAGGCCTTTGGAGGATACAGAGGCAATTGAGGGAGGCACTCTGGTTCTGTCGTGCAGAACGTCAAAACCGTGCCACATCCTGTGGTATAAGGACGGCTTCCTGGTGTGGAACTCCTCCAGGTTCTGGACCAGCCGCTCAGGGAACGAGGCAAGGCTGACTATCCGAGACGTGAACGATACGGACGCTGGGGTTTATGAATGTGATGCTGGAGCAGTCAGCACCAAAGCCACGGTCACAGTGAAGGGTAAATGTTACACAATATATTTTTTCTGTCACTGCAAATTTCTCATCCTTATTTACTATATACTGTACACTCTGAGATGTTAAAGCAAAACAAATAATGACAATTCAAATGCATACTACAAAGTGCAAAATGCAAAATCATAATTCTATACCAAATTGCAAAAATAAAAAAAGCCTTACGTGTGATTTGATTGTGTGATTTGGTTTTAGCTGTACCTGCCGAGTTTACCCGTAAGCTGCAAGATGTGGAAGGGAAAGAGGGGCAGAGCATCGTGCTGTCCTGTGACTTCTCCCTGCCTGGCATTGCCTACACCTGGAGGAGAGGAGCGGAGACGCTGAGATCAGGGGACAAATATCAGATGAAGCAGAAGAAGTTTTCCATTATACTCACCATCAATGACCTTAAGATCCAGGACTGCGGAGATTACAGTTGTGTGTGCCGGGACCAAAAGACCACTGCCAGCCTCAGAGTCAGCGGTAATGTGCATGCAAACTGCAGCATTGTTTCTCACAAGTACACAATTAACGCACACTTACACAGACACACATACACACACGCACACACATATAAATAGAGGGACTAAAAACTAGTAACATTAGTCCTATATCTTCACTGAATTCGAGTCTTCCATTCCCAGCCATTCCCATATCTTTCCGGCGAGAGCTGCGTAACCAGGAGGTTGAGGAGGGCCGGAGCGTGACCCTGCGCTGTGAGCTCTCCAAGCCCGGAGCCTTGTTTGAGTGGAGGAAGGGGGCTGAGACGCTGACCAGTGAGGGAGTGTACCAGATCAAGCAGAGGGATCTGATGGTGGAGCTTGTGATCAAGAAAGCCCTGGTGGAGCACAGTGGCATGTACAGCTGTGTGTGTGGAGACCACCTAACCACGGCCACACTCAAAGTCAATCGTAAGAGGAACGTTTTTCTTCCAGCAAGCAACCCTTGAAATGCTGTCATAAATAAGCTAATATGTGCAGACAATATATCTGTCTGAATTATGCTGCTCATGTAGTCTTGTCTTGTTTGGCATGTTTGTGCTGTGGTTCTTTCCTTATGCCATGTTTAGTGTGTTTATATTTTGACTTTGATCTTACTTCCAGTATTTAGTAGTTAATACATTATCTGCCAAACCTTAAGAAAATTGGAATTATTACCTTTTTCTTCAGGTAAACAGATGCTGTTATTCCTCTTGCTAGTAATCTGTACACTGAAAATTATATGTGATTTGTGATTGTGATGATGTGATGATGTGATAGATGCCTCTAAATGCTTGTGATGTGTTGCGGTGCCTCCAGCCCAGCCGGTGACGTTTAGGCAGAAGCTGAGGAGCGTAGTGATGGAGGAGGGAAGCACGGTGAGCCTGCGTTGTGAGCTCTCCAAGGCCGGGGCCCTGGTGGAGTGGAGGAGAGGAGACACAGTCCTCAGGCCCGGGGACAAGTACACTATGAAGCAGAGGGACATCATGGTGGAGATGAAGATCCTCGACGCCACGCCATCCGACAGCGGCCTTTACAGCTGCATCTGTGGCTATCAGAAGACCACTGCTACTGTCACAGTCAATAGTAAGTTTGACTAGATCTAATTACATCTATGCCATATGCTATGCACTTGCTTGCTTTACTGACAATCAGTTGACCCCATGGTTTTATGGACCCCGCATTGCGAGACCAGGTTGCTTTGGAGAAAAGAGTCCACTAAATACCAGTCAACTAGCCACTTTAATGCTAGCTGCTCATAGTTATATATTTATTGTATTCTATTTTTTGTTCAGTTGAATTCCAAAGCAATTTCATTTGATAACTAGATGTCCATCTGCATTACATCACTAACCTCACTGATGTATAGCCATTCAGGTGACCTTCAAGGAAAAGCTGAACGACCAGACCATTGAGGAGGGCAGCAATCTGACGCTGCGCTGCGAGCTGTCTAAGGCTGGAGTCCCAGTGGAGTGGCGGAAAGGCGGTGACCTTATTGAGGCAGGCGAGAGGTTCCAGATGAGGCTGAGGCAGGCCACAGCTGAGCTCTTCATCTTTGAGGCCGTCCCTGAAGACAGCGGAGTGTACAGCTGTGTGTATGCAGATCAGAAGACAAAGGCCACCATCAAAGTCACCGGTATAGTGTATCTTAAGACTACTGAGATTCATGCAGTGTGTATATCCTTGGAAATGTCATGTTTAAAACACTGTGATCCCGACTTATCCTAATAAAATACTATAAAGACTTTTTTTTCCCACAGAGCTTCTGCTTTAACATTGTGTGGATGTTTAATGTGATATAAATGTAGTAGGAGTACTATGGAAATGAAAAAGTTTGTGTTGATCTACCCATCTCCATATTTCATTTGTGTAACCTAAGTCAGTCTTTTTTATATTGGTACATGTCTCCATTGCCTCTGTAGGTGTCCCTGCCACATTTATCCAGTCTCTGAAGAACCAAGAGGTGTTGGAAGGAGGCGACGTGGTGTTCCGTTGTGAGATCTCCAAAGCCGGAGTCCCCATCGACTGGTACAAAGGAGAGCTAGCAATCACGACTGGGCCTAAGTACCAGATGAAGCTTGATGGGAGGTTTGCTGAACTCCAGATTAAAAACCTGCAGCCTGAGGATTCTGGGATGTTTAGCTGTGTGACAGGGGGACAGAGGAGCACAGCTGAAGTCAAAGTGAATGGTGGGTCTATTTCTGTCGCAGAACTCCACAGGGTCGTATTTGTGGTCCTATAAATGCAACCAGATATCACTGTACTACCGTAGAACTACAACCAAATGCTACCATTTGGTCATGAAGTATGTTGTGCGGTGGAAACCCCTTCTCTGTTTGCTTGTTGGTCCACATAGACAGGGACAGAGCACCAAATTCTATGCAAAAGTTGTGCCCATGCCACAAGTCTTTTAACTCTATTAGTATGTAAAGGAAAAAAACTTTTTATATACAACCGACAGGTAATTTCTGCTGAAACTTACACTGTGAACACAACTGTGAACCCAAGCTGTTGTCACTGTGCATTCACTGTAAACTTTTCCACTCTTTTTCACAACAGTTTTTTCAATAATCAAATCTTTTTGCTCTTTCCTCAGCACACCCTGTAACATTCAAACGGGAGCCTCAGGACCAGACAGTGAAAGAGGGCGACAGTGCCGTGTTCAGCTGTGAGATCTCCAAACCTGGAGCTCCAGTGGAGTGGAGGAAGGGCAGACTGATCCTGAAGTCGGGGGAGAAATATGAGATCCGTCAGGAGGGAAAGTCCATCAAACTGGTGGTGCGGAAGGTGGAGGAGAGCGATGCAGGGAGATACACCTGCAAGACTAAAGACGTACAGGCTGGGGCTGAGCTCAGTGTGAAGGGTAAGACATGACGTTAGAAGGTTCTGGAAAGCACATTATGAAATCGTCAATTGACATTGACACTTTACTAACAGATGTTAGACCACTTCTTTCCTTCATTATAAAAGATAATTGCCTTCAGGAAAAAGCTTCTGTATTTAGAGGTTTGTTGTCCTTGTCCATGGTAACTCATCTTTGCTTTTATGTCTCCTTCTTCACAGCACTTCCTCCTACATTCATAAAGGAGCTGAAGAACCTTGAGGTGGAAGAAGGCAACAGCGTGACGCTGCGTTGTGAGCTCTCTAAACCCGGGGTGCCGGTGGAATGGCGCAAGGGAGCCGAACTGCTGCGCACAGGCGAGAAGTATCAGACCAGGCAGAGAGAAGCCGTGGTGGAGCTGCTGATAAGGAAAGCCCTTCCTGAGGACAGTGGAGTCTATACCTGTGTCTGCAAAGAGCACAAGACAGCAGCCATCATCTCCATTAATGGTAAAATGGACAATATTACAGAAGAAAGAAAGACAAATCTTTACAGTAGGTGGTGTAGCTCAGCTAGAAGAGCAAGCTGACCAATACATACTATAGGCTTCACTGTTTCAGTGCAGCCCTACTCTGTCATTCTGGCTATGAGTGTAGAGCCTGGGTGACCAGATTATTTCATTTTGATTTATTTATGTCTGGCTTCCGTCAATAGCCATACTGTATGTTTTACTGGTGGGCAGAGAACTTTTGAGAAAACAAATGGCTCTGCCTTCAGTTTATGTTCACTTAGGCTGTGTGCAGATGTACTGTAACACAATTGTCTGATTCAAAAGTGCTCCACAATGCTGTTGGAAATGGTGTGTGGAGGCCTTTACGAGATTCCCCTGATGCAGTGCTGTAGTAAAAAATCTCAATGCAACCCTCTCTTTCAGCCACCCCTGTGACATTTAAGCAAACTTTAAAGAATCAAGAGGCTGTGGAAGGATACACTGTCACCTTGCGCTGTGAGATGTCCAAACCTGGTATTCTGGTCAAGTGGAAGAAGGACAATGAGCTGCTGACTGCAGGAGTGAAGTATGAGATGAAGAGAGAAGGAAAGATTGTGGAGTTACTCATCAATGACGTGTCTCTGGAGGACTGCGGCATATACAGCTGCTCTGCAGGGGAACTGAAAACTACTGCAGAGGTCAAAGTGAGAGGTTAGTTTCATTTCATCATTATATATATTTGTATTATTTTATTCTTTATTTTTGTGCATAAAAATGGTCAATGTATTGATTTATTGAATGACAGAAAAAAAGAAAGAAGGAATCCTATCTGGAACAGTCAGTAGGCTGTTCAGTAAACTTAAATTAAGCTAAACTGAAAGTGATGACATTCCTTCAAACATTCAATTTGGGTTAGACACAGAAACTTTTCGCATGTTAAAAGATTATATATTTTCTTCATCATATTTTGTTCTTCATGGGCACAGCTCTTCCGGTGACCTTCAAGCGAGAGCTCCAAGACCAGACGTCAAAGGAGGGTGAGAGCGTGGTCTTCAGGTGTGAGCTGTCCAAGCCTGGGGCTCCGATCGAGTGGAGGAAAGGGCGTGTGGTTCTGATGCCTGGAGATAAATATGAGATGAAACAAGAGGGCAAATTCACCAAGCTGGCGATCCTCAGTGTGGAGGAGAGTGATGCTGGAATGTACACTTGCAAGAGCAAAGACTCAGAGACAAGTGCTGAGCTTAGTGTAAAGGGTAAGATAGTGTTCCTCATATGCTCAGTTTAGCTTGTCTCCTTTTCGACTGATGTATAGTATGGTTGTCACCAAGTTGTTCTTTTGTTGTACCTAGTTCCCCCAATCACTTTCAAGAAGAAGCTGGCTAACCAGGAGGTTGAGGAGGGCAATGGTGTCACATTGAGTTGCATGCTGTCAAAATCGGGCATACCGGTCGAGTGGAGAAAGGGCGATGAGGTCCTCAAGTCTGGGGAAAACTATCAAATCATACAGAAAGATGCGACCATGGAGCTGTATATTAAGAAAGCACGCAAGGAAGATAGTGGCGTCTACAGTTGTGTGTGTGGAGAACAGAAAACCAAGGCCACCATTAAAATATTTGGTAGGATATGTTGTTTTTAAACTGCCTTTACACACCCTTTACTACATAAAAAAACAAGTACAGTGGAAAGAGATATTTTGTGTAAAACTAGCAATGCAGGAAACATGTCCTTTATCATATTATTACTTTTACCATGTAACAAACACTTTTTTCTAGAGTTATATAGCGTAATTGAGTTTTCCTTGTGGTTCCTCAGCAATCCCTGTGACATTCAAGCAAAGTTTGAAGAACCAGGAGGCCCCAGAGGGAGGAGTGGTGATCCTGCGCTGTGAGCTCTCTAAGGCTGGGGTGTCTGTGGAGTGGTGGAAGGGCGAGGAGGAGATCCTCTCCAGCACCAAGTACCTGATCAAACACGAGGGCCGATTCGCTGAGCTACAGATCAACAATGTGAAACCCAAGGATGTTGGTGAATACAGCTGCGTGATTGGAGAGATGAGGACAACGGCAGAAGTAAATGTCAGGGGTAGGTTCAATGTTGAAATTATGATAATGTATACCTGTATATTGTAATGTATATTACATGTAATGTATATTATCTTAATGTATACATGTGTATACTGTGTATTGGCAAGAATCAATATAGGCCCTATATCACATCAAAGTGCATTAACTGCATATTCATTCTGCATTTCATAGTCTTTTTGTGATTGTCATCACAATGTTATAAGCTTTAATCTTCATTGTAACTGTCCTTTTTCTCATATTTTGTCCCCTTCAGCGGCTGCCTCTGTTTATTTTGAGAAGGAGCTAGAGGACCTGGAAGCAACTGAAGGAGAGACTGTGACGCTAAGCTGTGAGCTTTCAAATCCAAATGCCCCAGTGACCTGGAAGAAGGACTCAGAGACCCTCAGCCAAGGGGCCAGGATCTCCCTGCAGCAACAGGGCAACACGCACACCCTGGAGATCCGTCGGCTCAAGCCTGAGGATGCTGGTGTTTACACCTGTAATACGAGAGGCAAGGTGACCAATGCAAAACTTAAGGTGAAAGGTAGGGTAACCTGCTAAGATTCATTTTATTTTTTTCTGTTGTATGTGTTTCAGCTGCATGTAGAACGTAAATACAGTATAATTTCATATAAATAATATAATTCGAGGGCCAGCTTTAAACTGAACCTAGACTAAAAATCTTTTCTGTGGCATCAAATTAATATTTAAAGGCTTATTCCATGTCCTGTTCCTGTCCCTAAATGATTAATTATAATAGCACAGTCATTAATTGACGCTCTAAGAAACTGCATGGGCCCTTTCACTAGAAAACATCAAGATTGTGACGGGGCTAAGGGACCTGTCAGTCACTGCTGGAGAGGATGCCCACTTCATGTGCGAGGTGTCCCACGATGATTACTCCGATGGCATCTGGTGGCTGGGCTCCACCATCCTGCAGAAGAACGCCATGAATCAGATGAGCTGCAGCGGTCGGGAACATCACCTCGTGCTCACCAAGGCCACCACCGAGGAGGCTGGGATTGTGGCCTTCACTGCGGGCAATGAAAGAACCTCTGGGCGTCTGCGTGTGCAGAGTAAACCTAAAGGTGAGGAGAACAGAGAGAGGGGCATACTGTAAGCAGTGATGACTTGTTGTAGCCTTGTGGACTTGTGGTGGCCTGTGGTAGATTCTGTTATGTTTTATAAACCCTGGAGCTGTGTATTTGTATGAGTTTATGCCAGGGACTGGGAAAAGAATGAACATGAGTTCAAAATTCTTTCCCACATGTCCTACATGTGATGTTATTAATATACTTTCAATGCCTTTGTATACTGCTCAAATCAGTAATCATTCTATCTCCATAAAAAGTCTTAATCGAGCAGAAGTTGAAAGACACCACCATCTTCGAAGGCGGTACGGCCACTCTATCCTGTGTGACCTCTGACACCCGCACCCCAGTGGCTTGGAAGCGTAAAAACGTGGTACTCCTAGCCGGAGAAAAGTATGAACTGCGAAAGGAAGGGAAGCTGAACCTTTTGCTGATTCACAGTGTGGAAAAAGAAGACACTGGATTATACACCTGTGACACTGGGGACGTGCAGTGCAGTGCTACTCTCACTGTTAAAGGTACTATGGGAAGTCATGTGATCTGCTTACTTCGCACTGTAAACCCAAACCGTAACAGTGTAACAATAAAATGGAAATGTTTGACTTTGAATAATGACTTTGAATGACTTTGAATAATTGTAAGTTGTTATTTTCTCAAACATTTCCTCAAAACAATGTGTATAGTCAGTGATGGGAATAACGGTGTTAAAAATAAACGGTGTTACTAACGGCTTTATATTTTCTAGTAACGAGTAATCTAACTAATTACTGTTCTTATTGTTATAACGGCGTTACTGTCCATGAAATGCCATGCGTTACTTTATTCAAGCGGTTTTCATTTTACGCGTCAGATTTATGTGGACATACTGTAGGTGATGATTGGTCGAATAAAATTGAATGGCCAACCAAAGTAGATTTTGGCATTGTCTACGTAGGCTACAAGCCAGGCCAGGCCTCCGCGCAGTTTATGTACACGCCACACACAGCAATGGCGAGTGATAGCGTTTTCAAACTTTAAATATAAGCACCATTTCACTCGTACTGACATTAAGGACAAGTATATTTATGTGCAATGCACATTATGTCCAGGAGCAAACCGTTCGTCCATGTCAGTTATGAGCAACTCCAATCTTTTGAAGCACCTCACATCATCCCATGCCAGAACAAGATGTCACGGGTCCGTCCATCAATGCGTGGAGACATTGGCTAATTTATTATTTAAAAATCTAAAAAATGCAAACCAAATCGCTATATTTTAGTAACTACAACTAATTACTTTTTAAAAGTAGCTTGCCCAACACTGTTTATAGTGAGGACACTGTCTGTAACATGTTGATATTATGTAGTTGTTTAGTGAAATTTAGATATTACAGTGAATCAATCAAGAAAATTCCAGGCATCATGCATGCATAATACATCATGTGTTTGTTTCTCGGTTATCTCAGAGCATCCCCTGCGTTTCCAGGAAGAGTTACAAGGCAAAGAGGTTGAAGAGGGCGATACAGTGCTCCTGTGCTGTGAGCTCTCTAAGCCTGGCGTGCGGGTGGAATGGAGGAAGGGTCGGGTGCCTCTCCGGCCTGGGGGGAAATATGAGATGCGCCAAGATGGCTGTGAGCTGCAGCTACGCATCCGCGATGTTCACGCCCAGGATAAGGGAGACTACACATGCTCTGCTGGAGATTTACAAACCACTGCCGTTGTCAAAGTGAAAGGTATGAGCAAAACTGGACAGTGGACTTATACACACTTTCCATTATTTAATGTGAAATACTTTGCCTGCCACTTTCCAACCAAAACAGTTTTAGTTTGAGTACATATCTCACATTTACACAAGCTGGCACACTACCCTTGATTACACAGTGCTAAGGATTTTCTTTATAATGTTACCTCCAAGAGACATAATACCTTATTTATGCAACAGTTCAGTTAGAGACGTTTTACTAACTTACCACATAAAAGAATGTACCAGAAAGGGACATTTCTGGTCATCTTAAAAAATGATGAGTTAACCAGCTAAAGAGATGCACGTCTCTACTGTATGATGAACTCATGAACACTCATCAGCATGGCTTGTGTAGGGTTTCTGTAAGGACAGGGCAGCTTATCATAGAACATGGAATAGGTTTAACTGCATAAAACCTGATTGTTAAAGCCGTGACTGAACACACAAACATGGAGAAATTATACTTCATGAATATGACTGTTGAACCCAGGAGAATATGAACAAAGGCAGCTCAAAAATGAGTTGATCTGGCATTTCCATAAGACAGCTGAAGTTATGGACCTGATCTGGACATAACTTGGAAGAATTATATTGTGCAGTAGACTGAAAGAGATTATAGATGTATATAGATGATATATATTTTTTTAATTCACTGAGAACTGAGAACAGATGTTTGGGATAGGTATTATAGAAATCTGATGTAACTGTGGCCTGCAGCTTTTGGTGTACATCTCACTGTTGTCTAGCTAGCTGTCAACATTACTGTATTGCTGTCATGGTGAATGTATCACTGAGAACAGAAAGGGTTTGAGGTAATTTGGTCTGATGTAAGGCAACTATTGACAGTAAACTGTGGCAAAACAGTTATCCAGGGTTATTTTAGTACAAGGTGTTGTATCTATCTCCTGATCTATTGCTATTAGTTATTCTCTGGCTTCTGTCACTGGCTTCTGTAAAGATCATTGTTCTATTTTATAAATAATGGGGTTCTACTGTAAATAAACAACAATGAGACAATCATTTAAATTGATTAATTTGATTTAATTGTGTCATATTTTGCAATTAATTAGTTCCATTCTTCCAAATTCAATTCAATTCAATTCAATTTTATTTATATAGCGCATTTTTACAAAAGGCATGTCACAAAGCGCTTAACACAAGAGGCCCAATGAGCAACAGGGGCAAGGAAAAACTCCCTCGCAGCGTTTTTTGTTTTTACTTGTTATGGTAGAGGAAGAAACCTTGGGCAGTTCCGACGGCTCAAGGGCTAACCCAACTGCCTAGGGCAAATTGGATAGTGATTATCATTTCTGTTTCTGTAAACCATAAAAACCTTTCTCCTGTTGTGTTGGGCTGCTGCACTTCTTCAACAGGTGTTTGCTGACAAAGATCAGAATGATTATAATATTGCCCTTTTCCCCCTCACTTTCTTCAGAGCATCCTCTGTTCTTCCGGGAGGAGTTGCAGAGCCAGAGGGTGGATGAGGGCAACACAGCCGTCCTGTGTTGTGAGCTCTCCAAGGCTGGCGTGCCCGTGGAATGGAGGAAGGGTCGGGTGCTGCTGAGGCCTAGTGGGAAGTACGAGATAAAGCAGGATGGTTGTGAGCTGCAGCTGTGCATCCTTGATGTTAGCGCTCAGGACAAGGGAGACTACACATGCACCGCTGGCGATCAGCAGACCACAGGCTCTCTGAGAGTAAAAGGTAGATGTCTTCCAATGGCCTACAGGGGCTGTGTTTTATCTAACATTGCACGACCCTATCCAAACTAATAAAAAATGACAGGTTGAGGCATGGGTGAACACTCACACTTATCGCCAATTCCGACTTCAGCGCGGCCAGCTAAAGGATGGAAATAGTTTGAGACATTTACAGCTTGGCACCTCACTAAACAAAGTGATTACACAAAACACACTGGGAAGTAATAACATGGCACGCCGCCTAGACACAGCTGTATGCATTTTTGTCTGTGTTTGTCCAATGTAAGGCATGCGTATATCTCAATGTAAATAAGAATTTACAGTGACTCTTGCTTTTTCAGCGCCTTAGTTAGTTTTGTCCTGTATATCTAAACACATATTGTTTAGTTCAGAATGTACATTCCTCTACCAAATCCCTTGTGTGTGTTCTGAGTATGTATGTTTGAGCATATCTCCATGGTGACCTGACTGTTGTTTCTTTTGCCTCACCAGAGAAGCCCTTATTCTTCCAGGAAGAGCTTCAGGGCCAGGAAGTAGAGGAGGGTGAGACAGTACTTCTGTGTTGTGAGCTCTCCAAGGCTGGCGTGCCCGTGGAATGGAGGAAGGGTCGGGTGCTGCTGAGGCCTAGTGGGAAGTACGAGATAAAGCAAAATGGTTGTGAGCTGCAGCTGCACATCCTTGATGTTTGCGCTCAGGACAAGGGAGACTACACATGCACCGCTGGAGATCAGCAGACCACAGCCCAAGTCAGAGTGAAAGGTATGCTAATGGTTTCTTTTTGCATGAGTTACCAGAGTTACCCTCTGGCTCAGAGTATGAATTCACTTGGGTATGGGCTGCTCTCACCCGTCCTCAACCTTGCAAAACAAAATATATCGTCTGCCAAACTATTTATCAGAAAGATAATGGTCCCATAGTTATCCCCACCCCAAAGCATGACAGGGGTTGTGTGATGGAGAAAGACAGACTTAAGTATCTGATAATTGAAGAATGGCTGTATTTTGTCTGCCCTAGTGATAATATTTAACTCTGGCAGCTCATCTACTCATCATACTACTGCTGTGAAAGGTACCAGATGGCTTAAGATCCCCCACACACTTGTATGTGTATGCAAATAAAGGTCAATATAAAACATAATTCATTACTACAATTAGTAAAAAAAAAAAGGTAAAAAAACTGATTGTAAAACAATCCTTGCATACATGTGACACATTCATCTGTGCAGTTAGTTGTCTCTCAGTTGTCTCTTTGTAACTAAGTGTAGTCATTATTTGATACTTCTTTATCTTTCAGGGAGTGTTTTTTAGCCTCCTTATACCCATGTTGCACGTAGACATTGTAAGGCAGAGGAATTGGAAACTTTCTTAATGTTGTTATTGACAGATCCTAATAAGAAATGCTGTATATCAGAATGAACAAGAAAAAACTAATTTGCCATAATTACAATATATACACTTTAATATTATTGTGATTTCTTTAGGGAACCTGCTTAGTCGTCATGAAAACTTCAAGCGCCAAGATTGGCTGGGTTGAAATCCCTCCCTTTGACTACACAGTCAGTTAGCTCCTTCAGTTGCTTGTTTTCAACTTTTGATATCTTTCTTTCCCCCATAGAACATCCTCTTTTCTTTGAAAAAGAACTGCAAAACCAGGAAGTTGAAGAGGGTGAAACGGTTGTCCTGTGTTGTGAGCTCTCTAAGGCTGGCGTGCCTGTGGAATGGAGGAAGGGTCGGGTGCTGCTGAGGCCTAGTGGGAAGTACGAGATGAAGCAGGATGGTTGTGAGCTGCAGCTGCGCATCCATGATATTAGCCCACAGGATAAGGGAGACTACAAGTGTTCCTCTGGAGACCAATACACCACAGCTTCAATCAGAGTGAAAGGTATGCTAATGGTTTCTTTTAACATGAGGTATTGTCCTCTGGCTCAGACTTGAGAGTTTTTTGGGGCGTTTTGCCTTTAATCAGATAAGACAATGGAGAAAATGACAGAGAATGGAGAGAGAGATGGGGTAGGATCAGGAAATGACCTCAGGTCGGACTCGAACCCGGGTCCCCAGATTTATGGTGCCTTAGCTAACTGAGCCACGGCCTTTGGTATATGTTTAATCCATTCTCATTCGCCCTGAGAGCTAGCTTGTTAATAATTTTGTAGCAATTTGCCCAACTTTGAGCTATGCTGCAACTTTAAGTGAGTAAGGTTCCAAGACATTTCATATCGTAATACGTCAAAAAGTAAAATTGCTGTTAAAGTGTGTTATGGTTATTGTACGGTTTACAGTAAAAAAAAAAAAGTGTTTTACTTTACATTTTAATTTTGGGGTGCATTATGCATAGACTTTTTTCCCTCTCCCTGTGTTATTCTGCCATAGCCCTGGCTATCAAAGCAGACAGAAACCCCTATCCAGCCCACTTTTCCACAAGTTCAGATGATCCCTAATTTCATTGCATTAGCTTCCTGTCATTTCAAATTCATTCATTTCATTTCCTGCCAACCTAAACACGAAGGAGAACATACTAATTTGCCTGAAATTGTTAGCATATTAATAGGCTCCACACACTCCACTCCATAAAGTAAGATGAAGGATTATCCAATTTTTGTTGCTCTTCAAGCATGCAGTCAATCTTATTCACTTACTAGTCAACCCACAACAGCACAGGGCCAAGTCTGAGATCTGACATGATTAATGTTAGACTGATTTGTGGTCAGAAACCTTTTCAAACAAGTGATTACATACTAAGTATTATGCAAATACTTTATTTATGTAAATAGAAGCATCTGATTTTAAGCTGACTTAATTATCTGATCTTTTCTGGTCACATTTGATTTCCCTAGAGCACCCTCTGTTCTTCCAGCAAGAGCTCCAGAGCCAGGAAGTAGAGGAGGGTGAGACAGTACTTCTGTGTTGTGAGCTCTCCAAGGCTGGCGTGCCCGTGGAATGGAGGAAGGGTCGGGTGCTGCTGAGGCCTAGTGGGAAGTACAAGATAAAGCAGGATGGTTGTGAGCTGCAGCTGCACATTCTTGATGTTAGCGCTCAGGACAAGGGAGACTACACATGCACCGCTGGCGATCAGCAGACTAAAGCCACCATAACTGTTAAAGGTAAAACACATTCTCAACTCATTCAGGAAAGGTTTTGGTTGGTGTGGAAGGTGTGGGAATGGACATACATTTAGATAGCATCTTAATACAAGAACAGGTTCAGTTTTTGGTCTCAGTAAACAAGACCTTAGCCACAACTCCCCCCTGAATAAAACATTTTGTGGTCATTTCGTAAACAATAGTACAGCGTTCAGCTACAGATGTCTTCTGATCAAAATATTTCATACAGTTGTATGCGTCTTGTGTTTTTTTGGACTTCATAGACTACCCCCTCTTCTTCCAAAAAGAACTGGAAGACCAAGAGGTAAAGGAGGGTGAAACAATCTTTTTGAACTGTGAGCTCTCTAAACCTGGAGTTCCAGTGCAGTGGAGGAAGGGTCGGGTTTTATTAAGGCCTGGTGGGAAATATGAGATGAAACACATTGACTGTGAGCTGCAGTTGCGTATCCATGACATCAGTCCACAGGATAAGGGAGAATACACATGCTCCACAGGGGATCAGCAGACATCAGCATTTGTCAAAGTAAAAGGTACCCTAATAACAATACCCTAAAAAGTACCATAAACATAAGTATATAATTATGTATTTTGGTGTGGTTATTTTCTCTGCTTCATGTTTGCACTTTATATTTAAGAGGTATTTTGCCTAGCCCATTGAGGAGTGCAAATCTCCATAATCTACACATTCTGAAAATACAGTATATTTAGAGAGCATTTTATATACTATGGAATGTAAATGCTTTATGTTTATGCAGTGCTTTCTGTTGTTGCAGAGGTGCCCCTGATCTTCCACAAAGAACTCAAAAGTCAAGAAGCAGAGGAGGGTGACACTGTAATTTTCTTCTGTGAACTTTCTAAACCTGGAGCCACGGTGCAGTGGAAGAAAGAAAATACCCTTCTGAGGGCTGGTTTGAAGTATGAAATCAGGCAAAATGGCTGTGATTTTGAGCTACGGATCAAGAATATTACTCCACAGGACAAAGGAAACTACACATGCTCTGCTGGAACTGTTCAAACCACTGCCTCTGTGACAGTGAAAGAGCCTGTTCCCAAAGTTGAACCACAACCTAAAATAGATACAGTCAAGCCTGTTGCTCCCCCTGCTAAACCTGTGGTTAAGGCAGAGAAAGTTGAGCAAGAAAAGGAAACAGTGGTAATGAAGCCTGATAGGGATGTCAGTTACAACAAAACTGTGGATAAAGATCTCAGGAAGAAAACATTAACAAGGCAAAAGGTGGAAGATGATAGCGTGTCCAAGATTGAAGAGAATAACTTTGCCAAAGAGGAACTGTCAGAACAAGGTCCTCAGTTTATATCTGCTGGGCAGCAGAGGCAAGGATCTGTCAGCATTCCAGATGAAAGTTTACAGGAAGAGGCTGTCCAGCAGAAAGAAGACACAAAAGAAGCAACCAAAGGTGCTGAACAGATGCCTGTTCCTCCTAAAAGAAGAAAAAGTCTTAGACCTACAGAGGTTAAAAGTGAAGAGACCATCCCAAGCAAAAGCAAGGATGGCATTAAGTGTTCAGTGGAATCAGCTAAAGATGCTGTTGCCATGCAGAAGAACAAGGAAGTGGTGAGTTCCACAGACAACAAATATGAGAGGAGTGTTTCTGTTCAGGAAGGCAAAACAGACATCAAGAGTCCCGTTGAACTGACTAAAGAATCAAACAGAATGAAGGATCCCACCACAGTCATTAAAGTCAATGAAGCCAATAAAGAATCTGTCAAAACGGCTAAAAATGGTATTGAAGATATAACTACCCCGGTTCACAAGACTAAGGTGGCAGAAAGTGTTGAAGAACCACTCAAACAGAAAATTAGGGAACCTACCAAAACTGTTGCAAAACCTTCAGAGGAACACAATGCTACTGTACAGAACAAAGATGAATCTATTAAGACTTTAGACCTCTTAAGACCATCAGAAGTACAAATACCTGCTGTTCAAAACAACAAACCTTTTGAAATTGAACTGCCTGTGGTGCCAACTGCTCCGGTCCGAAAGAGCAAAGTATTGAATAAAGCAGGAGCAGCACCTCCTGAACAATCTGATTCTCTTGTAGAGGCAGACATAAAAGCCATAAGTAGCAAACAGCCTGTGGGTGTATCTGAAACTAATGTTCAAAACAAGGAACCCATCAAAACTGCAGCAAACGATACTGTGAAATCTGCTCCTGTTCAAAAGAATGGAGAACCTATCATACCTGCATCAAGAGAGGTCATAGAATCCCCAGGAGAACCTGCCAAAATTGCAACAATGCCAAAGGATGTTTCCACTTTTACTGCACAGAACAAAGAACCAACTAAAATTGCAACAAAACCTCAGCAGGATTCCATTGTTTCTGTACAGAAGAATACCGAACCAACCAAGCCAGTACCAACACCTGAAGAAGAATCAATTATTTCTGAGGGGCTGAAGCAAAATGAAACAAGCAGAGTTACATCATCTGTGGAGAAGTCCAGTGGTCCTTTGGAGAACAATAAAGAACCAATCAAAACCACACAAAAACCTCCAGTGGAATCTAAACCTGCTGTTCAAAAACACAAACAGCATACCGAGATTTCCACATTACACAAAGAGGAGGATGTTGTTGCTCAGGAACAATTCACTGAGCCTGAAGAACAACACGAACCAGGCATAGACATAGCCATCGAGGATGAACCAGAGATGCTCGAAGCAGCCATTAAGATCCAAGCTGCGTTTAAAGGCTACAAGACTCGTAAGGACATGCGGCCTGTCTTCAAGGAAGTGTTCAAGAACCAAACTGTGGCACTAAATGGCACCATTAGTCTTCAATGCATTATAGAGGGAAAACCTAATACAGTGCGGTGGTTGAAAGATGGTGAGGAGATCAGAGCAAGCAAACGCTTCCATATCAAAAGGCAAGATGATACTTTCTGCTCACTAACTATTGATAATGTAACTCAGAAGGACACAGGAATATATACATGTGAGGCAGTGAACAAGTTTGGGACTATAAGTTACAATGGAAATGTAACAGTAGAGACCTCTCCAAGAGCTGCTGCTGCTCCACATGTTCCAGTAAAACCAGTCCCTGCGATAATTCCTGAAAAAGAGATATCAGAACATTTGAAACTGGAAGGAGAATCCTTGAGGCAGGTGTATGATCTTCCAAAGGTTGATGAGCATGTTGGAGTCAAAGAGAAACGTAGAAGTCTTATCTCAACAAGCTCTGGTGAGTTCATGTTATACAGCAAATATAATTTTTCTATTTTAATAGTGATTTCTTGAATAGGCTTCACTGTCATGAAAGATTGCTTGTTTAAGTGTGGCTTGTAAATACAATAATCAGTTTTTGTCAGTTTTTTAAAAGTTTCTTCAATGTATATATCTTTTTAGTTTCCTGTGCCTCTGATTATGACACAGCACCTGATGGCATAGAATCTAGTCTGTCTGACTTTGGCTCCAGAGACATCCCAACCAGGTGAGACAACATTTATTTTTTTAGGACAACACCCATTAACATTTCTTTAACATGCTAGTGTTTGGTACCTGACCAAAACCAATAAAATACTTGTTGGGACTTTATTTTAATCCTCTCAATAACAATAAAACTGAATCTGATATTAACAGAGAAAAAGAGTTGAAGGTATCATCAGGTAGTGAGGAGCCAAAAACCATTGAAGAGCTTCCAGTCATTGATCTTCAACCCGTAACACCTTCATCACAGCTTCAAGTGCAGAGTTAGTGAACTTTTTTGTCTTCTTAAGACTGTTAAGATTGGTTTCTTGAGTTTGAACTTTATATTATAGCGCAGAAGTCTATTGTAGATGTTAGAAGCCTATTGTAGATGCTTGTCTTGTGGTGTGAATTAAAATTAATTTGTGTTTCATGGCTCTTTTTATCCTACTGTTTCTGTACTTGATAAGGCTTTGGAATACACTATATTTGTTCTTGATATAATGACATGTTTTAATTTAGTATAACAATATTTATTTTTTATTAATTTTATACAATATTTTTGATCATGTCAGTAAATATTCATGATATATTCTCAGCTGGTGGTATCGCTGTAAGCAGGAGCCCCTCTCCAAAATACTCACCTTCCCATAAGCCATCTGCCAATGAGTCCCTCTCAGAATCAGAAGGAGAGGAAGATAGAGGAGAGGTATAGTATGACAACGTAAAGAAGACAGGCTAAAACATTTGAACCTTGGTTGAAAAATAAAATATTTGGTTCTTAAAGCAACACGCCACCGTACTTCAGTATTGAAATATGTTCTTACCCTAACTTAGACAAGTTGATACATACCTGTTTTGTCTGTGTGCGTGCACGCAATCGTTCTGGTGCGCCGATGCTACTTTCTTAGCATTTAGCTTAACCCAGTTCTTTCAATGCACACCAAATAGCCTTGAAGTTAGAAGCCACCAAGCAAATCCACGTCTTTCCTTATTTTCTAAGCAGATAACATTGAGAACTATGTATGGCGGAAGAACACTTGGGAGCCCTTTGCCGTCGGCGCAGTAACATCCTTGAGGGAGAACATATACAGTCAATGGGGGAGAAGATTTGTCAGGAGTGAGGATATTACTGCGCCGACGGCGAAGGGCTCCCAAGTGTTCTTCCGCCATACATAGTTTCCCTTGTTATCTGCTTAGAAAATTGCTACGTTTTATTTTGTGTCACCACAACCGTCTTTAATAACTATTCGAGTGTCCGCATGTAAATAGGAAAGACGTGGATTTGCTTGGTGGCTTCTAACTTCAAGGCTATTTGGTGTGCATTGAAAGAACTGGGTTAAGCTAAATGCTAAGAAAGTAGCATCAAGCACCAGAACGATTGCGTGCACGCACAGAGACAAAAAAGGTATGTATCAACTCGTCTTAGTTAGGGGAAGAACATATTCCAATACTGAAGTACGGTGGCGTGTTGCTTTAAGTTGTAAGGAGCCCCTTGTCAGTGTGACCAAATACCCGTTTATACTGTAGTCTATATTAGCATTCGTGTTAGTATTTAAATTAGTTTGCATTAGAAATGTTAGTGTGTATTAACCTTTTAACATGACACCTAAACACCTCGTCATACAGGTATTTGATATCTATGTGGCCAAATGTGATTGCAACCCCAGTGCTGGGAACAAGGAGACCTTTGTGCTTAAAGAGGGGCAGTATGTTGAGGTCTTGGACTCTGTCCATCCTATACGCTGGTTGGTACGCACCAAGCCAACCAAAACCACTCCAGCACGCCAAGGTTGGGTGTCACCAGCATATCTGGAAAAGAGGGGAAGGGTATGATCAAAACATTGGCTTTTTAATATCATTTACAATATGGTGTAAAATATAATTATAATATGTATATTTTGTATAAATGAGTTGGGGGTTATTTACTAAATTATTAGAGACACTTTCATAAACATTAGTCATGGCATTCTTTTTATTTGTGTTTGGTACAAAATGAATTTAACGGATTCTTGTTTTTCTCCTAGGAGCCATTTTCAATGTTTCAGTCACAGCTGTATGAGAAAGCAGGAAGAGAACTCACCATGGATGAATTTAAGATCACTGTCAGGTGAGCAAGAGATCATAGTAGAGTATTCCTGACTTAAATGTGCTACCTGGAAAAATATGTTTGTATTTAAATGTATGATTTGTTAAAAAAACAACACTGAATGTCTGGGTAAATGAATCTCTTTTCATTCTGAGCATTTGCTCTGGTGAATGTTGATCATTCCATCATCTCTTACTCGTAAATTTAAATCTCATCAGAACGTGTTCTTGAAGCACTTAAGTTACACCCAAAATATAACTTTTTCTGACCTTGTCATGGTATGCATAATCAATGCCAAGGCCTGTGCTTGTTATCTGAGTTACAGTTTTGAATTTAGAAGTGAAGAACATATTTTTTATTGTTAATCATTGAATGTCCATGGTAATGTAATTTACTTTGAATAGTCCTTCTGTGTCCTTGAAAACAAACACCAACAGTGTTTCACAGATGACAGAAAGTATGTTGCTGGTGCACTTTGTATTTATATACATTCAAAAACTGTAAAATATTTTTACTCTGGGTAAAAAAAATTCCAGTAAGCTTGTTGTTAGAGACGAGCATGAACTATGCAATGTTTTACAGTCAGTACCTGGAAATAACTCCTTAGCTGAATCCATAAGGCTCTGAACCATTCATACCACCTAAGACAATGAAGGTTCAGGAATTATAGTTAGGAGGAACACTGGGATTCAATGTGAGGTTTAAAGCCCTGCAAATGAGACCTGCTGATGTGGGTGTGATCCCTGCAGTGAGCTGATCCAGGGTCTGCTGAGTGGAGAGGAAGAGTTTGTGCGAGAGCTGAGTTTCTTCGTGTCCCACCATGTGCGCTTCATAGAGACCAACTCCAAGGTGCCTCTCACCATTTTCAGCCAGAAGGAGTACATCTTTCGCAACATCAAAGAGATTGTAAACTTCCATGAAAGGTAAGGTGTGTTTATTAGTTGTCATCTTCAGGGTTTCCCTTTTGTTATTGTTGTTCCAAGAGTGTCATATCGAATTAAGGTTAGGAATGGATTTATGGATTGAAAGTGTTCCATGAAGTTCCAGAATGTTTGCCAGTGTCAGACCATGCATGGATGACAAGCCTTAGACGGCACAGCCTGAAATTTAGCCCGAAAGAATCAAATCAAAGAATCACCGCTGCTTTCTTTTGTAATAAGCCCAATCTATCCCCTACATGGTGCCACAGATATGTTCTTCACAAAATCTTTTGCCACAAATGGATTTGTGAAATCCCCTCTTTGGTCCGTTTCTCCCTGCATTTTTGTGAGCTCAGACCAAATATGTAGACACGAGAGTCTCACCTTGCCCCTTGTGTTTGGTTCTAGAAATACTGTATACACGCACACAAGCTAAACAGATTGTCATTACGTTTACACCCAGCATAAGTGAGATTAGGCCGTTTATGTATGAATGTACACTGAGTCACTCCAGCTTTGTTTTAATAGTGGAATGGATAGAAGGTGTACTACACACATATCTTTTTCTCTTTCTCTGTCTGATTCCCGACACAGGACAGTTCTTCCCAAGCTGACAGAGTGCTCCACAGATGATGACGTGGCCCTGTGCTTTGTGAGCCAGGCGTCTGACTTTGAAAAGTACCTCCAATACATAGTGGGCCAGTCCCAGGCTGAGGCCTGCATCAACGACAAGAACACGCAGCACTTCTTCCAAGTAATGTGGCAAAAAACATGTACACTATAGATATTTACTGTATTTTAACATGCATTTTCTCAGTATAGATAGTCAAAAGAATAGTCCAAGAATACAAATACAATCTCATTATTTGTGTTTTTTCTCTTCAACCTACACTCTGAGTATATTTATATATCTACAGTACCATCTATTTAGCATGTTAAATTACAGCATTCCTGTGGTGCAACAATACTATTTGATATTTGGGGATAAAACCAACCTATCTCTCGGGGTATGTTATTTTCTGTTTCTTTATTGTGTGCGAAACGGCAGAAATACCAAGAGACTGAGTTGGCTCCCCGCCATACCAAGGCGCTTAGTGTCAGCACATATTTACAGAGACCACTGGAGAGGATAGAGACTTACAAGTCTCTTCTAAAGGTATGTCTTCACAAAGGAGAGCATTTTGACAATCATCAAAAACTAGTAAAACCACTGTTCCATATCAGTGCTCTTTTGGCAACTACTTAAAACCACTTGGTGGAGCCAAACGCCACTCTGCTAGGTGGCTAGATTGTCCATTATTCCCGTTTATCAGGACACCTTGGTGTCCGTTATCCATACAATCCGTACAATCATTGCGTCACATGCAGAACATCAATAGCTGAACTTTCATTCCCTACAGGAGCTCATAAGGAACAAGGCCAAATTTGGTCGAAGCTGTAGCCTCTTGGAGGATGCCTTCTCAGTGGTGTCCAGCCTGCCCTGGCGTGCTGACAATATGGAGCAAGTGGCCATGATTGAGAATTACCCAGCTCCACTGAGTGGACTCGGAGAACCCCTCCGTCAGGTGGGGATAGATAGATTGTTTAATGTATATGGATACATTACTAATCACAGCAGTTTTAGAAAGGCATTTTTAATGTACTGTCACATAGTATAGACACATAGCATAGGATACACACATAGCATACTGAAAATAGTTTTGAATATGTTTCAATTATGTGCACTCATGCTTTGTTATAGATTTGTTCTTCAGCTCTTTTCTTTTTTAATTGTTTGTTTAAGTAACATCAACATTGGTTGTAAAGGGTCAACCTCCAGATAAACATGCCATCATTTTAGGCTCAGAAAACAGTACTGTTCAAATAACAACTTTATTTATATATATATCACCATGCATTTTCTTCTCTTACTATTTGGATGAAAACCATTCACTGTGTGACTCCAGTGGCATCTAGTTTACTGAGGATGTAATAGGATTTTCCACAGTAAAGACAAATATACATAATTGCAAGCAAGTCAGTGTCCTATTTCATTCTTCCCTCTCTTTCATCCCGACAGGGTCCATTTACAGTGTGGGAGGAGTCACCGGGAACCAAGCTATCATTCCGTGGCCAACAACGTCACGTCTTCCTCTTCAAAGACTGTGTCATCTTCTGCAAACTCAAGAAAGACCCTGACACGCATGGCGACTCCTACATATTCAAAAACAAGATGAAGGTCTGGACAAATGAGGGAAAAAAAGGGCCTCACTGAATAAGCATCTTCAATAGCACTGTTTGTATTGTAAGCCAAACCAGGTGCTCGAACTTGGGCCTGGCCCAGGGAGCAGTTTGTGACTTCTGTCTGTCTGTCTGTTTGCACAGCTGGGGGACATTGAGGTGAAGGAATCCGTGGAGGGAGACGAGCGGGCCTGGGGCTTGTGGCATGAGCACCGTGGCACCGTGCGCAAGATTACCCTGCAGTCGCGCTCCGTCCTCCTCAAACTGTCTTGGCTCAAGGACCTGAGGGAGCTGCGCCAGCAAAGCTGCCTAACCTCACGCTGTGAGTCACTTCTCACTGTACTCAGTTCAGGATGTTGACATATTTAATTGGGACCATATATTCGAACATAAGTCTACATAAGGGTGACATGAGTCTGTCATAAATATGACATGACATGTATCATGAAACTTAATGACACTTCATCCATGTTTATAACTGTTGTCATTACGTGTCACGTGGTAATTTGTAGTGTCTGCATCTCAAAAATCCAATGACAAGTTTTTCAATGTATGCACATACTGCATTATTAGAGGGGTTGCAAGGTTTTTGAACATAAGTGAACAATCTACCATTTACATACAGTAGGAACTACCTCTCTACACGACTGCAAGTTTTCTCAAATGTAAAGTCAAGTCAAAACAAAAAAAGAAAGAAGTCAAGACAAAAACTTTTGTGTGTTTGCAAACTTGACACAGCAGGGCATGAGGGCTCTACAAGTGGACCAGTTTCATTACAAACCTGCCAATGTTTTGACTGCTGATTGTGATTAAATGTTTGACCAGGTGCACCTCATTTTGACGTGCTGCTGGGCGACTGCACCACCAAACTCGGGCAGACAGTGAAATTATCCTGCAAGGTCACAGGATCACCCAAACCAAAGATCACCTGGTACAAAGGTAAATTTAAGCTACAGACTTACTGAAACATTCTCAACATTTAGTATTAATGATGTGAGAAAGCAAATAATCAAAATCAAAATCTGACCTTTCAACTTAAATTGTATCTATGTGGTATTGTTGGTGTTACTCCAAAGGTTCTTTTTTGTACAAATGTCAACTCTCCTTGCCCTGTGATTTGACCTGTATTGTGTTTTGGACTTGTGCGCAGATGGCCTGCCTGTGGAGGTGGATGAGCAGCACATGATCTCTGAGAGCAACACTGGCTCTTGCTGTGTGGTGTTGACCGGGGTTGGCTTGGACGACTCTGGCCAGTACATGTGCTATGCCAGCAACTGCATGGGAAATGCTTGCACCCTGGCCAAGGTTGTGGTGGATGGTGAGCGTTAACACAAAACATAATCTGCTGTGTGGCAAATGTACACTTACGTTCAAAGGAACCAGTGATTTTTCTGTGATTGTTTTAAAGCTGTATGCGTGATTTATATAAACTACAGGAAGCCTCAGCTTCTCATGGGATGAAATACGGGAGCTTTTGGGGAAATAGGTGGAAAAATATTCTAACTTCATCTTTTGAGAAGCAGCCCATGCATGCATATTACAGAGTATACACTGTGAAACTGTGTGTTTTTGTATTACAGTGCCTCCTAGCTTCAAGAATAAGCTTCAGAATGTCCAGCTAGACATTGGAAAGGATGTCCAGTTCCAGTGTTCTACACTGTGCACTCCTTTGCCCAGAATCAGGTATTAGTCATCACAGTGAAATAACAACTTCTTTGTCTTTTTTTCATGTATTTTTTTTTTTTCAACTGGAAGCCGTAGGGAACAGTAGGGAAGCACCCCATAGTATATTATGTAAAAGTGGATGTTTACTGACACATGGAAACATTCCCCTTTCCCTATCTTAGTATTTTAAGCATATATTGGGCCTCCAGTTCTTGGTTTATTTGTTTTTTTTGTTCTTAAATCTTAATCTTCACTTTCTTCTCTTATCAGTTTTACAGACATTTTCCTGTGATTTGTTCAGACTGATGAATTATAACCATTCTCTGTTTCGCTAATGACATGCTACTGGCGTTTTGACTTTTTAAGATAACTGAAATTCTATGCATGTTTGGCTGCATTAGGTGGTTCAAAAATAGTAAGCTCTTGGAGAACCAGAAGAAATATCAGATTGACAGTGACCCCCAAACTGGAGTTCTCACCCTCACCATAAAGAGAGCCGGGAAGGTAGACCTGGGCATTTACGAGTGTGAGGTACAAACACATGTTCTCTTTGTTATTTACAGCATGTGTGAGTGTGTCTTCTGCCTCAGCGATATATTTTGGAGGTTGAGACCACCTTCTTATGCCTATGTTTGCCCCCCTTCCTTTACCTGCCAAAGTTGTGGAATAAGATAGGAAGTGCCAAGTGCAAAGCTGAACTTTGCCGTCCACCCGCCACGCCCACGGAACCCATCCCAGAGAAAGTGCAACCCGTCTCTGCCAAAGGTAGGAGAGAAGATCCAGGTAAAATTTACACAGACATGGTCCAACTTCACAGAAGACATACTTGGGCCTCTGATTTAAATGCCTATCTGTGCCTAATGATTTAAATAGCCTATTCCAGTTTATTAAAAAAAAGTTAATACTAAATGTAGCATTAAGATAGTCATAAATTTACAGTATAAGCAAGTTCATATTCATATATAAAAGTAGTTATGTCTGCAACATGAAGTGAGAATCATTCAGAGGCCTTTCCAACCTTTCCAAGAGGACCCAACGGATCTGGTGCCAATGTCACCCATCAGCACTTTTTTTTTTATTCCTGGGAAGTTCACATTCAGTTCACAACAGTAGAACAGAATTAATAGAACGGTAGAACAAAATTAGCAGCATTCAGAAGCACCAGCAACAGTAGCACCAGCACCGCCACAGCCCAGCCAACCGCCACAGCCCAGCCAACTCGACTGAGCACATGCCACATCACCTTTCAAACCCATCTTTCCCCATGTCCTTTCCACCCTCCTTACAGAAAGTCTGTAAAATATATTGGCAGTATTCTGTCATGCCCCAGTGTTACTCCCATCCCACCTCTCTAACCCTTGTTTTGTTTCCATGAAAACCCTGAGCGCACCAAAACAACAGTGACCGCCGTGCAGTCACTGAGATCATGTATTTCATTACATTTTAATGAAAGAAACCCTTCATTTTTTTCAGCTGTTTGTCGCCTTGCTACTCTTTCGTTTTGTTTCCTTCTCTCCTCAATCGTCCAATTTCTGGATCAGGAATTGGACTCAATCGTATCATTTCCCTTCAATGTAGCTGATCATGGTTGGATATCCAAAAGCTTTTCTTTCATACTATCCACAAACACTGTATCACTCACTTACCATAGATCATTTAATCTAAAGTCTTCATCCTCATAACCCTTTCATATAGTTGTATTTCATTCTGGTACAAATGTCAGAATGTCATTCAATCCAAACATCAAGTCACTTATGTTTAGTTCAGATACTGTGAACTAAGTGTGTGTCCACTGTACTGTGTTCATATTCATACATGCAGTATCAATAAATTGTGCCTTTGTCTCAGAAAACAATCCAGATAGGAGCTGTCTCAGAAGCTGGTTTGGACCTAAACATTAAAAAAATCTATTTTAATTTTAACCCATTGCCGTGATGTTTATGCTGTCAGTGCAACATTCAACATTCGCTAAATGGTAACCTACTAGCTAACTGTAACTGAATGTGGATGGGAACAGGGTAAGTTTAATCCCCCCTGCTTCCATTCAGTAATTCAAACAACAGGGCTATGGGTTAAAATCCTCAGAATTTTTATGTAAGGGTCAAAGAAGTAGACTTCTAGAATCAAAGCTCTCACTGACTCAACTCCTAACTGGATCTCTGTGTTTAGGAGAATCATGCACTTCATTACATCAGAGGTGTCATTCCATGACTGCCACCATCCATCATACACTTATGCTTTATAAGTGGTTTGATCAGTAGCTTTTGGACTCGAGTCAATCATGTGAACCCCCAGCCCATGTGATCACCCACCCTCTGTCTAATGCCATGCCTCTCCATCCAACTTCCTTCTTCTTTTAGTCCCAGAACAGGAGATTAAAGGGACAAACCGAGCCATTCTCATGTAAGTGTGTCATTTTGTGGCCTGTAGACCTCTCTCTCTCTCTGTCTCTCTCTCTCTCTCTCTCTCTGGAACTCACACACACACACACAAACAAAAACTCCATGTATGCTACATATGTCCGTCCTGTGTCTAATGTCCCAAACTCGCGCATGTCCACCACGTGTCCACATCCCCTCTCTGTCTCACCCTACCCTGGCAATGTGCTTGGACTTGAGCTGGGCCCTACCCGGGCCTCCCCAAAAGACGTCCTGTGCCTGGCACCCTTTACAGTGATTAAAGCAAAGGCAGTTTTATGTGTGTGACTTCTTGACTGTCTGCTACTTGTGCCTCATGACACTTGCACTGCTTTGAGTCTGTATCACCAGAGGTAAGAATCTTTCCTGATTTAACTGACAGATAACTTTGCCTGTGGAATATAGTGTTCATGAGAGGTAGTTGTTTGTCAAGCTCAAATGAAATTTTAATTTATTTCGAATTATGTCTGTTCAGGGTGTTGGGACTGGTAGTGGACTTATCATTTCAGGGATGAAAGGAATAATCATGGAATGTCATAATCCATTAATGGCTAGGCAGAGCAGTTTTATTTAGTATTTACAGCACATTTTATACACTGTAGTAGTTAAATATGTTGCACAAAAAAGTGTAGTAAACGATAATGTCTACATGACCAAACACAAGTCCACATAAAAGTATGAAGTGGTCCTTCCTTTGGCTCGCCACCACTGTGAGGTGGTGAGTGATGATGTGTAATGTTGCAGAGTCAGAGCCAGAGGCAGACACCTGGTCGGGCTCCCTGGTGAAGAACTGGTTCCAGATGGACCTGACCCCCTCTGGCATCGTCAAAATGCTCTTCCAGCCTGGCTACACAGAACCGTGAGTGTGCAGACAGAGAAGTTTTTATTTCCAAGTTTTTTTTCCAAGTGCCAGGTCTTAAGGAAACACCTGTGACTCCAACCAAAACCTGGTCTTAATCATGTCAGGTGTCCCCATAATGTGAGGATTTATGTAATAAAACTGCAACTGTTTTCTTTTCTGTTGTTTATGAAGAGCTGCTGCAACCACAGAAGGAGCTGGGCCCAAGCAGAAGAAGGACATTGTTCCAAAAAAGGGTGAAACAGTGCCCAAAAAGCCTGAACCCGTTTTGAGGAAGGAGCAGGCTATCGTGGTTGCAGAAGAAGAGGAAGAAATAGAGACAGGTATGTGCTTTATGTGTGACCGAACTATTTGTGATTTAATAGGTTGCATTAATGCTTAATATAGCATTACAGTTCCTACAGGTTAATGGGGATGTTGTTTTGTCTGCCAGAGCCCCCCTCCATCCAGGTTCCAATAGAGGATCAGTGTGTCAAACTGGGACAGCCTGTGACCTTCACCACCATCATAACAGGGCAGCCTCAACCAGAGATTTACTGGTTAAAGGTGAATGTTCGGCATAATAGAACCATTGTTATTCACATTCACAAACTCTTGCAGCACAAGAGCGCAGGCAATCAGGCAATCTCTATGTGCCATATTACAAATAACAGCACTTGTGTACGCAGATGAACTGCAGTGTGTCCACACCTGTGGAAATATGTTGCTGTAGCTAGATGATGACATTACCGTATAGATCTGTAATTCTCTGCCTGTGTAATAGGACAACAGCATGAAAGACCAGAAATATTTGTAGCTAACAACAGCATTCAACCCTATCTCCTCTGTTGCATTGTGTTTGTGAAGGACGGAGGTGAGGTGATACCTAGTGAGAATGTGGAGCTAGTGTTCTTTGGGGCGCGGAGCTCTCTGAACATCTTGAGTGTGACGCGGGAGGACTGCGGCACCTACACCTGCGAGGCAGAGAACAGCACTGGCCTGGTGGACTGCCACGCCCAACTCACACTACAGTCAGAGGGTAAGGCCGAATGGGGCGCCAGCAACTTTTAAATCACTCAGTTGATGAAATCATATTCAAAAAGGATCAACCTTATTTTTGAATATGATTTTTGAATATAAACTTTTGTAAAATATGTTAATGCGTTTTGCTTGGGACCCCTATGTAAATTCCCATAGGGACTTTTTGTAAACAAGAGGGCCTACTGACATTCAAAAGTTTATAACTTGAAAACCCCTTTACCTTGAAACACAAAATTGGTTTCAAATGAAAGCTAAGACCCTGGGCTTTCATGTCTGTTTGCTTGATTTGAAGTTACTCCTTCTGGCATTGAATGACACAAGCGTAACCATAAAAAAACAGGTGGGACGGTGTGCCTTAAGTGTAATTATATATTTAGCTTTTTTTTATATATTTGGCCACTAATATAAGGAACACACAGAACATAAAGAAAAAAACTTATGGGGTTATAGGGTGACCTATTAGGTTAATTCAAAGGACCACTCACTAACACTGTATCTAATTCTGTCTACTTGTCTGCAGTCCCTGATGTGGTCACCCTGGAGGGGACGGAGGTCGAACTGGGCAGAAGAAAGCTGCTCTCAGTCTATGAAGTCCATGATGAGATAGGAAGGCAAGTGCACTCATATCTATCCCAGGGTGTCTACTTAGTACTGTACATAGACAGGGTTTGTTTTCTGAAAGCACATTCTAGGTTAGAAAAAAAAGGTTTAGTGTAACTGTATACTGTATGTAGGCTGATGGGACTCATAGTTTAGGTATCTTATGTTCATTATTACTGAATCCTGTGTGTTCTCTGCTTAGACATGGGGGTCTAGGAATGATGAATGACACCATCCTACTCAAACACACACATAGACTATCCCCAACAAACACACACATATATACACAAACAGTCGAACACACACAAACCAGTGCTGTGTTAGCTTTTTTCTCTCTCTTTGTCACAGGGGCACGTTTGGGGTGGTGAAGAAGGTTTCTCACCGGGGTACAGGTGAGCCTTTTGCTGCTAAGTTCCTGCCTTTGAGGAGCAGCACAAGGACCAGAGCTTTCCAGGAGAGGGACCTGCTCTCTCGCATCGCCCACCCCAGAGTGGCCTGTCTCCTGGACTTCTTTGTCACCCGACGCACTCTGGTTCTGGTCACAGAAATGTACTTAAAATTACTTAA
This sequence comes from Limnothrissa miodon, assembly GCA_017657215.1. Lineage (NCBI taxonomy): Eukaryota > Metazoa > Chordata > Actinopteri > Clupeiformes > Clupeidae > Limnothrissa > Limnothrissa miodon. The sequence goes on from JAGFZM010001633.1 coordinate 583,359, forward strand.
AAGCTGCTGTTTTTGTCAGTGTGCTGTTAATGTCCATGACAGACTAGTGATATGGGGAATGTGACTGGTGTGTTTCAGGTTGTTTGTTGTTTCTTACAGGTGTTCTTCCCAGGGACTTCTCGATCATTTATTAATGAAAGCAACTGTAAAGGAAACAGAGGTAACCTGTTTTTGATTGGATTGACCGGATTTACCATAATGCACTGTATGATTTGCCTGATGATATATTGATATGATTGATAACTATTTTTAATATTTATTTATTTTTTTAATTATGTGGAATTAGGTTCAAATGTTTATTCAGCAAGTTCTGGAGGGCATTGCTCATATCCACAGCCTAAACATCCTGCATCTGGATATTAAAGTGAGTTTCAGTGTGTTTAATTTTTAATACAATAATATCAAAAGAGAAATAATAGAATGTCTATGTGTGTTCCTTTGAAAGAATCTGAGATCATCATGTTAAAAACTCTTTCACAGACCTTAGTGTAATGTTTGCAATATGGTCATTCTCCCTCCAGACTGACAACCTCCTGATGGTGTCTCCAACCCGAGAGGAGGTGAAGATCTGTGACTTTGGATTCTGCCAGGAGATCGACTCCTCCAGGCACCAGTACAGCAAGTACGGAACCCCAGAGTTTGTGGCGCCAGAAGTAGTCCACCAGGAACCAGTTACCACAGGAACCGACATTTGGTAAAACAATCAGTTTTACTGAGCAATGATAGCATGATCACATGAAGGAACTGTTCTGTGTGCCTCAAAGAACTGACACAGTTGTGTCTGTCTCCTTCAGGTCTCTGGGTGTTGTGGCTTATTTGTGGTAAGTACAAAACTGTGAATGTGTGCACAATACCACAATACACGGCCATATGGAAAAGTTGTGTCGAAAACACGATTCTTAATGTTCCACCTAAAATAATGTAAGCATATTAGTTCTTATAATCCTATCAAAAATGTTCATGTGGGTGTCTACACCACATTTGATCTCTTCTACTAACTCAGTTCTTGAGGTCAGATTCATGGTGTGTTCATGAGACATCATTTGGTTAGTCTCTAATGATACTACTGTATATTGTCCTGTATGTGCAGTCTGACATGCCATTGCCCATTCTTTGGGGAGAATGATCGGGCAACCCTCATGAAAGTTGCTGAGGGTTCGCTGTTTTGGGACACCCCTGAGGTGACGTGCAGGAGTCAGGAGGCCCAGGATTTCCTCCGGAAAGTTCTCCAGCCACTTCCAGAGTAAGTCCAAGTCTAATTGTGTGTGAGTGTGTGTGTGTGTGAGTGTGTGAGTGGATGTGTGTGCATGCTAGTAAAATTTATGCTAATTATGTTATAGCTGGTGAATAAAATGAATTTCTTTTTTCTTAGAATGAGACCATCGGCCTCTGAATGCTTGTCTCACAGCTGGTTTCTTGTAAGTCCCTTTGATCTTATACCGCATGGTAAGTCCCCTTGGTCAATTCCATCACTGCCAAGCTTAACAGGTATATTACTGGGTTACAGGGTGAAAGTGCTGACGAGGAAATTGGAGACATAAACACAAAGAATCTGAGGTCTTTTATCTCCAGGAGAAAGTGGCAGGTAAGGCAGGAACCCATTGCTTGTTAAACTGATCTTTTTTCAGATACTGAACTATGTCATTTCTGCAGTGCAAATTTACACTGTACAGTAATAACCTGTATACATTGTATAGCGCACCATTAGTCCTTCTTCCTCTCCATTGGTCTTTATTTGTTGTACAGTATAATGCAGTGTGCTGACGTGCTCTTGTGTGGCTGCAGCACTCTCTCACATGCCTGGGCTCCGTGCTCACCCTGAGGCCCATTGCGGACCTGCTGGACGCTCCTCCGGAGGAGGTGTCGGTCACGGCCCCCCGCGAGCCCCAGGAGCCCAGCAGCACCTCCCCGAGCAGCGGCTCCTCCTCCGAGTACGACGAGGCAGACGCCTGGGAATGCTTCCACCATTTCAGCCCCGAGGACGAGGACTGGGAGGAGGATGAAGATGAGGAGGATGAGGAGGAGCTGGAGGAAGAAGAGCTGGAAGAGGAAGGGGAGTACGACCCCCATGTGCACATCTCCGAGAGGGGTCGGACTCTAGAGGAGCTGGGCCGCGCCAGGCTGGACGACGAAGATGAGCTGATTCTGGAGAGAGGAGGAGGCCACCGGGGGGCGCTGGTTTTCCCTGCTGGTAAAACCGGGGAGCAGATGCATCGGGGCGGTGGCAGCAGCAGCCCGTCACTGTGCCTGTCGGAGGGCGACGACAGCTCGGCGGGCAGCGAGAACCGCATCATCCCTCGCGGCCGCCTCATCCGCAGCACCTTCTACAGCAGCTCGCAGCAGCTCTCCCCCATGTCGGCGAGGCACATGCTGCTGCGGGACAAGTTGCACACCTCTGCGCGCAAGCAGGAACGCGGACGCAAGCCGCTCCGCTCCAGCCTGTCGGGACGCCTCAACGAGCCACTCATCGAGTACGTGGAGGACGCGCCTGACAATGGAGGCGGGGGAGGTGGGGAGGGAGGAGCTCGAGGCCAGCGCAGGGGCTCGGGCCACTCCGCCATGCTCAAGTCCTGCTCGTTCGACAGTGGCGTCAGCCTCACGCACCCGCTCCCACACCAGAGGAGGAGCCGCTCGCTGGACGAATCCACCAGAAGGTCGTCAGCCTCCACTGGGCTTTGTGAGCCAGGGGAGGAGGAGGAAGGGGAGGAGGACACGACGCTCAGCCATAAGGGAGCGTTCACAGACGAGGAGGAGAAAGGGCTGGCGGAGGCGCAGATGACTGCTTCACCACAGGCAGCGGACATGGGGAGGAGGAAGAGTGTGGTGGCCGCAGTGAAGCCCAGGACACAAGAGGCGGAGGAGGTCATCGCCCCGGAGAAGGAGAGCCGACCCCAAGTCCCAGAGAGGAGACGACGGATGTCCCGAGATGTGTCTGGGACGGCAACCGGTGGGGACACCCTGAGTGGCTCCCAGGCTTCTCTCGCAGAGTCTTACATTCTAGAACCGAGCTCTGAGGTCTCCAGCAGAACGGGTTCCCTTGATGACTTCGCCACAAGTCACCTCACTGCTCCCAGGAGACCGGTTTCTTCTTCCGGAATGGCTTCACCTTCCTCCTTCCTTCACGACTCTGATGAGGAGGAGGATGGAGGGGCTCGCAAGCCCCCTACTCCCCCGAGCCGGAGATACGGATCGAGGCTCAGCCTGCAGGTAGAGCGGGGCGACCTTTCTTTAAAGCGCAGTGCCTCACGACTTTCAGACCAGGCCCCTACTCCCTCCTCGGGGAACCGGGAGATCCTCCAGAGACACGCCTCGGCCCCGGCTCTGGAGCTCAAGCAGCCCAGCGGCAAGTCCCCCAAGATCGGCCTCATGAAGCTCTTCCGCAGGCAGTCCTGGACGGGCCACTCGTCCTCCCAGACGGAAGGGGTGGACAGGAAGCAGAGGGAAGGGGACCAGGGGGCGCCCAAGAGCCCCATGCTCACCCTGAAGAAGAAGATGAGGGCCTCAGCCTCTAGCCTCACCAAGCTCTTCACCAGACAGTCCAGCAAAGAGGAAAAGAAAGCAGGTGAGACCTCAAACTCTCAGTGTCAACAATAACTACTAGGACATCACAACAACAGAAACAATTAAAATATACCTAAACCTGGAATTTAGGGATTAATTGTCCTTTAGTAGGGAGTGTATACATAAGTGTGAATGTTTTAAGCTATGATAATCTGTGTGGGGTTTCAGGGCCCATCTATAAAGGTCCTTCTCCGGTGCCTCAAGAGAAGTCACGTGCTCCCAAGACGCCAACGCAGTCGGCCTCCGCCCCGAGCAGCCCCCAGAAAAAAGCTGCCCAGCTCCTGAAGTCCATTAAAGTTCCCACCTTCAAGAAAAGCAAAGGTGAATAAAACTGTACTAATGACAGAAAGAATGACAAGAATCCTTATTCCCTTCACAGGTGAAAGTGATGGACATTGTACTATTTGAGGTCAGATGAGATATCAAGACAGTCTCACTGTCTGTTTCCTCTCCATATGCAGAGGTGGTGGTTCGTCCAGCCCGGCCAGATGTGCACCAGCTGGCAGGAGGTGGTGTTTTACTAGTGTGGAAACCGGTCAAATGCAGCGAGTCCTTCACCTACTGCATACAGTATAGCACTGCAGGTAAAACACTGGAAGCTGTTCAGCTGTGCTAGTCATACTAGTAGAACTAATAATACTGTTTATTACAGCAGGTGAATACTGTTATCCTCAACTACCGCTGCAATACAGTGATGCAGATAGATAGATGTAGCAGAAATACATGGGTCACTTTAACATCAGTGTACTTAGATGTAGAGGTTTAATAGAATGAGGTGACTTTCACTGTAATCAGCAATAGTGATTGAAACAAGCCATTATTATCATAAGAGGTCAGAGGTCCTCCATAGATGCATACATTCTAAGGTACTGACAATCTGTGTTCAGAGCTTATCCTACAGTAAAAGGTGTACAGGAAATAATTGAAATGATAGTTGGTGATGGTAGTTTCAGGTGTTAAACAATACATTAATGCATCTCTTGGCATGCAGGTGGGGTTGTGGAGTGGAAGCCTTTGGCAGACAACATAACAGACAGCTGCCACACCGTCACCACTTTGCCCAAGGGCCCGGGCTACGTGTTCAGAGTTGGCTGTGTGACTGATACAGGAGCTGGACCTTTCAGTGATCCCTCCACCCTGGCCTTCATGGTGGTCCAACATGAAGGCAAGGGCTCGACTTCAAACACACAACCAAAAAATGAATAGCATAATGCAATGGTTAAATGAGGCAAAGTAGTAGAAAAAATCCATTGCAGTAGTGTAGTTGAGTAGAGTTCAAAGGCTAAGTATGTCTGTGTTTGATCTTCAGCCAATATTACATCACCATGTACATAATACTGAGTGAATAAATCAGTGAATAAAAGTGGAGGGAGGAATATCAATGCAACTGCCCAATGCTGCCTGCTTGTCACGTGCTGAGTGGAGGCTAATGTGCTAGGTTTGATGCTTTTAGCATTCTGGGGGAGGAGATACTGTTCAAAAGTCTAAGAAAAGCCTAAAATAACAAGCCTAAATGCTGAGAAGAAAGGGGTAAATTGGCTTTTCAAGCCAGCTTAGATGAGATGAAGTAGTAAGAACTGAAGAAAGTTGGCAGTAAGCTAACGTAATGAAAATCCTCCTTAAGTGAAAGTCATCTAACTGTGGCATAGAAAAATTAAGCTTGGCTACAATGAATCCCGCATGACAAGTGCTTAATTCTCTTTCTGCTTTCCAGACTCTCACATTCCTCTCATTCAAAAGGAATCGCTCAGGTCAAAGGTTATTGTGACAGGGGGCCAGGGGGCCCACAAGGTCTACTCTCTCCTCTCAGAGATCAACAGGTATGAAATAAAGTCTATTGGTGACTCATTTTATTCCAAGGACCTCACATTCCCTCACATTGTTAACCTCTCACAAACACATATTTAAGTGTAATGCAGCTCAGATCAATAGAACAGATTTATTCAGACAGCATCATTACCATAGCCTAATAATTCAGCATTCCCATTTTGCTTCAGGGTTTTTCTCAGACCCTTCATGAAATCAAAGAATCTGCCTTCATCTTGCTGTCATATTGTCACACATACTGATACACAGGTTACTGTATATTAAACTTTCTGACTTTATCAGGCCTTTACTACAATGTAATGTGAAATGATAAGGTTGTAATTGAGCTTGCATTTTAGCTTACTTTTGCTAAAAAGTTGAATATAACTAAAATTGTTAGTTGTAAAAATGTGTAGTTTTATCAAAAAAAATTTGTTAGAGAAAACAACCCGATACTCCATTAATTCATTCAATGCCCCCGTTGATAGATTAAAGCATATTGCTTCCCTGTCCATTAGGGGGCGCTTTAGTGTGGTGGCCCAGTGCCGTGAGGAGCAGAGCCAGCAGTACCTGGCGGCCAAGATCACGCCGTACCGGGCCGAGCAGCGGCAGCTGGTCCTGCGGGAGTACCAGCTACTCAAGAGGCTCAACCACCCCCACGTGGTCCAGCTGCACTCGGCCATCATCAGCCCCAACTACCTGGTGCTCCTGGAGGAGCTGTGCGCCGGACGGGAGCTCCTGTACAACCTGGCCGAGAGGCAAGACCCACATGCAGCACAGCATTAGCATTAGCATTAGCATTAGCATTAGCGTCCTAGCATGGGATCGGATGGCAGTCAGCTCCTGAACACTTACGCCATAGATCTGGATAAGATGTTGCCCAGATGTCTGTTTTAGGGGTCGACTGCTATTTTGGCGGTGTGCGTCACTTGCACTTCACCCCCAAATGTCAAGGCACGATGCGCTTGCCTGTCTAGCCATGCCAGCAATAGACGGAACAAGCTGGCAGTCACCATTGACATTTACTGCGACTGTAAGGGTCAATGACCTGTGAACATTAAAGCCCTGCTAGTCTTTAACCTCTTAAGGCACACCCCTATTTTTCCTTTTTTTTTTTAAAAATGGCATACCCAAATTGAAAGCTTGACAGTTCCTACATAGTTTTAGACTCAGGGATGTGCCTCATACCATTGGAAAGGTGACACCCTCAAGTTTTTTCTAGAAGAATATGTATGTTTCTGTGACATATGGACACAGAGTTATTGAGGTTGGAACTAAGTTTTTTTCCCCGCTCATTTCAAATGTCTATGAACTAACTAAGATATGAAGGTACCATCCATATGATACCCCCAAATAAAAAATCTAAGTCCTAACTCCATCTCTCAACCTGTTACACAAAAAATTTGAAGTCAAAAGACCACAAATATGATTTTTGAATATAATTTTTTTAAAAATATGTTTATGCATTTTGATTGGGACCCCTATGTAAATTCCCATAGAGACTTTTTGTAAACAAGAGGGCCTACTGACATTCAAAAGTGTATAACTTGAAAACCCCTTTACCTAGAAACATAAAATTGGTTTCAAATGAAAGCTAAGACCCTGGGCTTTCATGTCTGTTTGCTTGATTTTAAGTGACTCCTTCTGGCATTGAATGACACAAGCATAACCATAAAAAAAAACAAAAAAGCGGGGGGTGGGACGGTGTGCCTTAAGTGGTCCATGGTAATTATGTGCACTGTGTCTCCTGTGCTTCAGAGAGGCCTATGCAGAGACGGATGTAAGTGAGCTACTGGTGCAGATCCTGAGTGCTGTGGATTACCTGCACAGCCGCCGCATGATGCACCTGGACCTCAAGTCGGACAATATGCTGGTGACGGATGGCAACGTGGTGAAGATCGTGGACTTGGGCTCGGCACAGCTCTACACGCTGGGCCAGGCCGTCAATGTAGAGCACCTCAAGGAATTAACGGAGAACAAGGGTAAGGAAAGTCATGTGACACATTCATACACACACACACTTTCTCTCTCTCTCTCTCTCTCTTTCTCTCTGTTTCTTTCTCTCTCTTTCTCTCTCTCTCTCTCTCAAACACACACACACACACACTCACATTGATAACCCCTGACATGGCCTAAAAGACCTCTCTTAACAAGTTTCATCCTTTATCCAAAGGTCTTTTATGGAACAGATATTAAACAAAACCTGCACTGTGATTAAGAATTACATGTAGTTGAAGTAAAATAACTGTTTAACTGTTTCATTAATTGAAGCCAAACTAGACTTTATACTAAATACTATTCTTGCTGACACTAACATTCTTACAAAATGACTCAACGTTTTGAAATTACTCAGATGATGCTAACTCTTGCCTGTCTTTGTGTCTGCTTCTCTTTATGAATGTACGGTATGTATGTACATGTATGTATGCGTATAGTGTATGCATATACGTATGTATGTATTTATAGACATACATATACTGTATAGATCAGAAATGGCTATACAGTATGAGTGAGTATAATAAAGCTCATTGCACAGAGCAATGGATCTACGAGTCCAGAGAATGACAAATTATATATTTTTTAAAGGATACATTTTATCTGTTATGTTTTTGTCAGTTTACATTGTCCTTCCCAAAGCTCCTGAAATCTTGGAAGGCCAAGGAGTTGGACCTGAAACAGATATCTGGGCGATTGGTGTGTTGGCTTTTATTATGTAAGTATGTTATCAATCTAAATTCATCACTAAAAGTACTTTTCAAAGGGTAATCATTTTCTGTTGTCAGTCATTTCAGTTTGTGGAGTGATGTAATATTTTAAACTGTCATATTAGCTAATAAAAATAATAAATGCCTGAACAATGGCATAGAGCATTGAAATGTTGTGATGGGAGCAGCTAAGCAGTGTGTGTATGCTCAACAATGGCTCCATAGTGGCACACTGTGGCCACAGAGGCATAGCAGCAACACCTCGTCTATGTGACCGCAGACCCACGTCCTCTTATGGTGTCCCCCTATAATGTGCTCAGGCTCAGTGCAGACAGCCCGTTTCACGCCGACCTGAACTGGGAAAGGGACCGCAACATCAAGAAGGGCAAGATCCAGTTTGGCCGCTGCTACCCGGGCCTGTCGGAGGGAGCCATCAACTTCATGAAGAGCACACTCAATCACAAAGCCTGGTGAGCAAACATAGCCCAGCATCCCATACACACACACACACACACATACACACTGATCTTGTTACAGAGGGCTGGCTGTTCTCACACACATTGATGAGTCATCTCCATGTGGCTGTGTTTGGTGACTCTGTACAGTATATCTTAACTACCAGTCCCAGATGTGCAAACTGGCTTCACTATGGCGTATTGATGACATGTTGTGGTGGTAATAAACTCACCTGTAAATAGAGCAGACTTTCTGTCGCTATTCCAAAAAGAGATACCTGTGAGTATTAAACCTGTGAGTATAAAACAGGATTTACTAAAATGCTCAAATATTTTGGACATAAAATTGCATTATACCACAGTACATCTCTGGGTGGGGTTGCAGAATGGCCATGTGTAAATAATAGGCCACAAAGATGAAAGTGGTTTGGATCTTGCCATAGTGTATTTGTCAGACCTCATCCAAAGTGATCTCAGCAGGCACGCGATGGTTGTATTTAATCTTTATTGCACATCATCATCTTCTGATACCTTTCTGCAGGGGGAGACCCTCAGCTGGGGAGTGCCTTCAGAACCCATGGATTCGTGGAGAGGCCCGTGCTGCAGCCAGAGCCAGAGACTCTGTGGTGTGTTTCTCCACTGACAAACTGCAGGCTTTCCTCCGAGACCGCGAGGTTAAGCGCGACCACATCCGAACCAAGGCTAAGGTCCCACTTCTGCAGTAGAAGACTTTTGGAGCACTACCCTGAATTATCAACAGTGGAACTGCTTTAAAATGTGAATCTGTTTTTTGAGATCTTTGAATGGTTTTCACTTTTTTGTCTTTTTACTTTGTTAATGCTGCTGTATTTCTAACATGTACATGTTATAAGGAAGTGCTGCACATTAAAAATATTTTAGTAGCACACAATACTGGTCAAGTATAGCCTATTTTGGAAGATCTTAATTCTCTAAATGAAATTTATGTGCAAATCTAATTATTGATAAAGAAAAAAAATAATTGTCACTTTATGAACTTTATTGCTAATGTAAACAACTTTGTTTTTGTTTATATAGCTACAGTAGGTGACGGTATAACTTAACTTTGTGTTTTAATGAGGACTTTCTTTCACTGTAGCCAGTAAAGCTTTAGGGTTTATTTTATTTAAATAATAAATACTTTTAATATATCAGCTTAATTTTTGCTTATAGGTCTTTAATTTCTGTGGTTAGTTTCAATTTATTTTACCAAGAATACAGTTTATTGACCTGAGCTGAAGTGATAATTGAAATAAGCTTAACTCTGGCTAATGTGTATTTATAAATTGCCTTTGTGATATCAGGGACAAGCTTACAACAAAAAGACATGTGCATGAAAGAAAACTAATTTTGACAGTTGCATTATTTATTTATTTGTCAGCCTGCTGTCTGCAAGATCCTTTCAACGATATTGGGAATGTTAATGTTGTTTAGATTGCACTGGTTCAGTGCGTTAAAACTTTTTGCCAATAAAGATTTGCTTAATAAGATACATGTGGGTTTTTAATTTTTACAAATAAAACCTCAAAACCTTTGAAGAAGGTGGATGGTGTCAAATAAAAAAAAAAAAATTCTTGCCCCCAACCTCCCCCAAAACCCCTCCAACACACACACACAAGCATTTCTCCCATTCATTCCAATGGAGACCCCCAACCATCCACACACACACAAGCATTTCTTCCATTCATTCCAATCGAGAACCCCCGCCACACACCCACACACACACTATTGGCAAGTCCACAAAAAAGACAATGAATAGTCCACATTTTAGTCAAAACAAACAAGTTACGAGACACAAATTTGCTGTAATGATCCACCACACCACCAGAGGGCGGAACGCTGAGTTCAACGCGCCACTTTGGAACCAAAGACATACTAGCTTGTATTGTATCAATGAAAAGTCCCGTAAAACCAGCTAAGCTAATCAAGAACTAATTCAAATAGGGGCAGGTAAAGTACAGAATAGAACATCAACTGGACAGGTAATCTGAATTAACGGCAAAGGTTTGATTAAACTATATAAATAGATTATGTGTAAATCTGTTTCGATAGAAAGAATATGTTTACCCGCGTGTATTTTAGACATGAAGCTAGGACTCGGCCATCGAACTTGTTAGCTAACGCAGTAATACATTATTCGTTTATTGGGATGTGCAATGTTCCTCACGCGACTTTAGTGGTATTTGTAAATAGAAATCTTACGTCTTCTTTGTTATTCTAAATTTTAGGGAGACTGAACTGTGCATACTAGAAATCCTACCCTCCCGTGAACGTTAGCACGCCCGCTAACTAGGCTAATGTTTCTAAGTTAACACAGCATTAGCCACCTTTTGACGTGTTGTTTATGCTTAATGTTAGGCAGGTAAAGTGAACATAGAAAAATAATTTAGTCTTCGATTTTTGTGGTGCTGATTTCGTATTAGAACTAGTGTAAACATTGTACAGTATCAAAACGGTATGTCATTTTTTTTGTAAATGTAAAACCTTGTTTGGCATTGTAGTTATTGTGCATCATGGCAACCGGCGCTGATGTGAGGGATATATTGGAGCTGGCAGGAGGAGACAATGATTCTGGACCCATCAGTAAAAAAGACATCATTAATTCTGACAAGGTAAGTGCCAAGAAACGCTGGTATGGGACTTTCAACATGGCACGCTATCTATCTATCTACACTCAACATATGTTTAGGCTTTTGTATTTGAACTGTTTAATGATCATTTTCAAATGTTTATTTATCTTTTACTAATGCAGAAAAAAGTGAAGAAAACAACAGAAACGCTAACATTCAAGCGGCCAGAAGGCATGCACAGAGAGGTTTATGCTCTTCTTTATTCAGACAAAAAGTAAGTATTGCATCTCTGCAATAACAGCTTTCATGAGGAGTTAAAGCGTGTTGCTTCTCCTTACATTAGCTATTAGCACAAGCACAAGTCCATGTTAATGTTGCAATACATATGAATATGTTGGATGAAAGTACCCAGTAAATCAATGCATGAGAGTGGTCGTATTTGTCTTCTAGTAGGGACGCGCCTCCACTGCTTCCCAGTGATACCACTCAGGGATACAGGACTGTGAAAGCCAAGCTTGGCTGTAAGAAAGTGCGGCCATGGAAATGGATGCCCTTTGCCAACCCGGCCCGGCGGGATGGAGCCATATTCCACCACTGGAGGCGAGTGGCAGAAGAGGGCAAGGACTACCCCTTTGCTCGCTTCAATAAGGTATGAGTCACTGAGAATCTTAACAAAGCGTTCTATCTCACTGAATGAGGGCGCTCATCTGTGTGATATTTGTACCAGGCTTGGCCAATATATTTTCTGAGGGAAACAGTGTAAATGCTGATAAAAGTAAAGGGGGCAGGGTAAAAAAAATGGTAATAATAGTCAGTGACTGGTTCATTCAGTCAATTTATCTGTCAGTGGCTGAAAAGATTTTACTTTTGACTCCTGCGATTGGACCCATGAGGGCAGCAGTTGACCTTTTTGAGAGGTTACCTATATACCTTCTTAAACAACATTTAAACTTAAGTTCTGTTTCATAAGGAAATACAGATTCCTTAAGTCTATTCAAGAAAGATTACACAAAGCAATGTTTTAAGATGCCTTGGACAAAGGCAAGGGTGTGTAGTCATCTGATTGCTCTTTCTGTTTTATGTGTGTTTAGACAGTACAGGTACCTGTGTACTCTGAACAAGAGTATCAGATGTATCTCCATGACGATGGTTGGACTAAGACAGAGACGGATCACCTGTTTGACCTCTGTAAGCGCTTTGACCTGCGCTTCATTGTCATCCACGACCGCTATGACCACCAGCAGTACAGGGTAGGGCCATACTCGTTGGTCCCGCTTGAATTGAAATAAAACATTTGATTTATTTGGCTTAATCCATCCATTTTTGTGTTGTCTGTGCTGACTTGTCCAAACAGAAACGCTCTGTGGAAGATCTTAAGGAACGCTACTACAACATCTGTGGAAAGCTGGCTAAAGTACGCGCTGCAACGGGGACAGAGCCGAAGATCTACATTTTTGATGCGGGCCACGAACGGCGAAGGAAAGAACAGCTGGAGAGACTTTTTAACCGAACCCCAGAACAGGTGAGATACACAAGTATACACTGTTCCCACTGATTTGGATGGATATTGCAATTGATTTATTGCAGTATCATTACAGTGAGAGCTGTGCTTTTCATGTTTGTTATGGATGCAAGTGTTGCTGTGTGCTTGTCAGATCACCTGTAGGTGGCAGCAACTCCTAAGTTCTACATCTGAAAAAGTATGGGGCTTATTTGATTGTTACATATGTTTTATTTCTGTGTGTGTGTGTGTGTGTGTGTTTGTTTGTTAGTTTCTTTTGTGTTATTTTATCTCCCAGAATCTACATGATCTTATTTTAGAATGAAACACTGAGGAACACCAATGTGCTTTGAAACGTGTGTCCCATAGCAGCTGGTTTGCATATCACTCCGTTTCTCTGCTGTCCTCCTGCAGGTGGCAGAAGAAGAGTATCTTGTCCAGGAGCTGAGGAAGATTGAGACGAGGAAGAAGGAGCGCGAGAAGAAGGCCCAGGACCTGCAGAAGCTCATCACTGCAGCAGACACCACCACAGAGATGCGCCGCGCCGAGCGCAAAGCCACCAAGAAGAAGCTACCACAGAAACGCGAGACGGAGAAACCAGTACGTCTAAAATTACGACATAACAGCCATGAAATCTAGCAAAAAATTCTGTATGAGGGATGTAGTTTCCCCCACATTCACAAGTGATCCCTTAATGGCCGTACATGTTGTGAGGGACATCAGTTTGTACAGGTTCTGACATAATAACATTTCATGAAGTGCCATCAAAAGTCAGGCAACAGTTTTGTAATGTGGTCAGTGAAAGCGGGTGGAAAGTTATTCTTATGCTGACAAAGGGAAATACCTGTATGGTTTCCTATGAACATGGCTGTTATGTCATACAAGGGATTCATTACAGACCGTACAGACTTTATTCTAAAGAGTAGACCATTGATACTATTTTATTGCTTTGTTGGCATGCATCATATAAAAAAAAACATCTGATCTGAGTAACCATCTGATATCCTATCCTTTCAATATTTTGATGGAACTGTAAGTGCGCTCTTTAAATCAAGATGTGAGCACACTGTATAAAATGAGTGTGTTTTATTCAGTGCAAATTAGTTTCCTAATCTTGTATATGTTCCTTCTCTGTGTGTGTCTGTCTCTCTCCATCTTATCTCTCTGTGTCTCTGTTTCTTATGACAGGCTGTTCCTGAAACAGCTGGCATCAAGTTCCCAGACTTCAAATCAGCCGGAGTCACGCTTCGCAGCCAGAGGGTAAGAATCTCACACGCACACACACACACACACAGACAGTGCCCATCATTGCTCCATCACCCCCCACTCTGTGCAGTCATTGCCTTTGTCCTGCAACATGGCCCCAGTCATGCCTAGACTGCATTTACTCTACCAGCCCCTCGTGTGCGAGTGTGAGTGTGTGTGTTTATGTTCGTGTATCCATATCTCTCATTAGCACCCGTGTGATGTATGTGCTCGGCTGCAAACTAATAGGAGCTCGCGGGGGATTCATCTCCTAGAGTGATGAGGGGTGGTAGCTCTATGCAAAAGGCATTAAAGCGCCCACAGAAGTGTATTACTCACATCTCCCGGGCGATCCGTTTGCCAGGCTCCAGTGGATAAACACATTTTGATCGGCCCCCCTCCGAAGTGCATTTCATAGGTATTAAGCGGGTGAGGGATGGGGCCTCTCTTTTTGGCCATCGCTCTCTCACTCCTTTCCAGTTGGGGGCCACTGGAGATTTTGAGATGGGATCCACCAGTGAACAGTCTAGCCAGCCAGACAGAGGCTCTCCTGTCTGGGATTTCCTGTGTTCTGAAACTTGTGTTCTGAAAATCGATCAAGAGGCCCACTCTGTCAGCAATGTTTGCCAGATTTGACATCTCAGACATCTTTATTTCTGTTCTTTTTTTGTTCTTTTGTCTTTTCTTTCATCTCTGAAGTTTGTGATTTGCTTTTGCTGTGTTATGGCATCTGCCTATTAGTACTACAGATGCAAGCTCTTATTTGTGCTGTGCTTGAGTTTATTGGGCCTGTGTGTGTTTTTAGATGAAGCTCCCCAGCTCTGTTGGCCAGAAGAAGATCAAAGCGATTGAGCAGATTCTCACAGAACAGGGTGTTGGTGAGTTCTGTGAATATATGCAGACACTCAGACACAAATACTCAACATATGACATCCAGACACAAATACTGATGCACTCCTGGTGTAATGTCAAACTCTGCCAGCGCATGATCTTATCCATTAGGTGTTCTTCGCAGACCTTCTATATATATTCTGTTGTTTTGTATATGATATTCCATGGTTTAGAAAGTGTTTTTAAAGGTTCAAGGCTGTTGTTGTCCCAACTATAGAAATATGAAGTCTGAGACTAAAAATGGCATCTGTTTATTAGTCTATCCTACATTATTCTGCAGGGATCATTTTATTACACCCCCTTTGCATTTTGCCATTATTGACCTTTTGCAAAAATGCTGATGCCTTTGGTTTCTCGTTTGGCTGTTTGTATAAATGCACTGCATCCCATCCAAAAAGCACCTCAAAGAAACACCCTTTTCAGTCCACTGGCATTTCGGGAGCAAGGTGAGCGGGAATTCCTTTTGACATTTCCCTGTTGCCGTCTTTCTTCCCCCACAGACCTGAACCCCATGCCCACCGAGGAGATTGTGCAGATGTTCAACGAGCTGCGCAGCGACCTGGTGCTGCTGTACGAGCTCAAGCAGGCGCACAGCAACTGCGAGTACGAGCAGCAGATGCTGCGCCACCGCTACGAGGCCCTGCTCAAGGCCGGAGGGGGCGCCGCGCCGCAGGCCGAAGGCCCAGGGGTCGAAGGTCAGGGCTGGCCATCGGCCGATGACATCAAGACGGAGGCCAAGGAGCAGATCATTGATGTGGTCGGAGCGCCACTCACACCCAACTCTGTGAGTACTAAAAAGCATTTTGTTGTTGAGGGAATTCAGGTTGTGTTGAATGTATTTTGATTAAACTACGGATTGTGATCAGAATATTAGAAAAAGCTCAGGAAATGGTAACACTGCACAAATAATCCTTCATAGACTCTACAACAAAAGCTTTTAAGACTTGCATAGGTTATCTGTTCACCTTTGTCATTTGTGTCGTGCCTCACATGTCTGTGTTCCGTTTGCAGAGGAAACGGCGGGAGTCGGCCTCCAGTTCCTCGTCCATCAAAAAGATGAAGAAGCCCTGATGTGGACAATGTGTTCTAATCAGATGGACATATTGCACGGAGGGGTAGGGGTAGGGGGTATGTTTCCAGGAATTTCCCGCAGAGGAGGGAGCCAATGCAGGGGGCGGTGTGGGGTGAGGATGGACAGCGGTCTGGATAAAGAGTGGGGTGGATTATTTCATAGGGCTAGTCATCCATCAAGTGCCCCCTGAAAGACCCAGAGCCTTGGCTCTCCTAATTGTGGACGCACCCTGGCTCTCCAAAACCATTCTCTCTCATTCACGCAACATCTCCAGCGCCCCGCCTTCTGTCCTGTCCTCTTCTGCATCAGCCGGACTGGACTGGACTGGACGTGACACAGACCACCGCTGACATTCCATTCCATTACCACCTCCTTCGCCTCTGCCCCGCCACTGGCCACCCAGGCCATGCTGGAGCCAGATGAACTGAAAATTGGCAGCCAGGGCTAATGGATGCCTGCAATAGTACTGGACTGTCTGCAAAACAAAGCTTTTAGAGTGGAAGGCAAAACCTGGTTCATCCTGCTTTTCACGTGACAGGCTTTTTTATTTTTTAATTTTGTTTTGTTTTACATACATAATCACTGGTATGTCCAGATTTCAATTTAAGAATATGTGTTGAATGTTCTGCATTAACATTGTGGGGCAAAACAGGGCATCTGTTTGTGTTTTCAAGGTTTACCCATTGTGTCTAGTACTATTAATTGCGAAAGAATGAATGGGGAAGGCTGGCAGGTGCTGTTACACCACCACTGCAAGGCAACCTCTTGCTCCCTACTCCTTGGTGTCCTCCTGAAAAAATGAATAAATATTGTGGTTTTGTATTGTTGTTTCTTACATTGGGTTGTAGTTTATTTTGTGTGGGTGTAATATTGTGCAACATTCTTATTCGGTTGTTTTTTTGGGGGGATCTAAATGAAATTATCCTCGAAATTGTTACTAGCAAGGTTATTGACCATATTCGTATTTACGTGACTTTTGAACCATGACACTCACGACAGGGGCAACAAATCTGACTTTACAACAAAGGCACAGCTCAACAAAAACGAACTTATTTTTGCAAAACAAACAAAACCTAATCCTAGCTCGGGTGGACGACTTACGGGAAAAGGTTTTGAAGTTCGCAACACACCTCCGAAGAAAGCAGCAAGGCGATCTAGGGGACACATTTAATTTGCGACTAGGAAAAGCAGTCAGAAGAAGAAGTGAGCAGCAAGATCTGATATCGATCCGATACCAAGTAAATACATGGTCAATATCACCGATATCGATACCGATACAATACTTATTACACTTAAAAATGGAGCACAATTTATTTTATATAAATGAGTAGGCCTATGTTTTACGAAGAGAAGGAAGAGGCCTGTTTTAGTGGTCTATACTTTCTTTCCTTCAGAGCTATATTTTGGGTGGGATTTGAACCCTGTGTATAGGAAATAGAGTTATAGAGCTTATGTTCCATTGAGTTAGTGTAAGCTGTAAGCTAAATTTTTTTTTACTGTCCTTGCTATAACAGGGCTATGATTAGAATTTCTTTCAAACCATCACTTTAATTTCATCATTTCATCAAAATACGTCCTTTACATTTGTATGTTCACTGTTCACGTTGGGCTGCTGCAGCACTGAACAAGTTACTTGGTATGTCACGTGAGAGAACAACAGCAAATCACAGCGGAGAGCCGAGGCAGAGTGTGCATGTAATATACTCAGTGGAGTTGGTTGAGCACTGAAGTGGCGGAAAGAAAGTAGATCCTACTAAACATTAAACAGGAAAACTAGAGGTTAAATTATCGATTTCATCTCACTGGTATCGATACGATACAATACCAAATTTAATATCGATTATATAAATACCTTGAATCGATCCGCCCACCCCTAATGAACAGTTAGACCTACTCAAAATTAAGTCTCCTGCTGTGCGAACGAAAAAAATGCACACTCATCTTAAGAATGCTAATTGCATTGTTGACTACCATTTTGGCACGTTGTGATGAGAGTATCCTACTCAGTCCTTTTAATGTGTAGCCTATTGAAAGGTATACCAACTTTCTAAATGCCAGTAAACTGTAATGTAAAATATATTTTTTAATATAATATAAAAATGTTGTTTCTTCCCTAGCGAGAATTGATGCCATATACAGATCCAGGACAGATATTAAATTTTGAGCCTTTAAAAGGTTGAAAACTTTCCATTGTGTTTTTATTTATTTATTACATTTGTGCTTTTCTATATACCTCTGTGAGTTTTAGGAGCAGAGGAAATGATCAGACGTGACTCCAGTTCTGAAAGCTGAAACAGAGCAGTCTCTAATAAGCCTTGTGCCTCAGATTCAGCTTAAGCAAGGTATTGGTTATCCTCGTGGAATGCTGCAGAAGACAAGAACAAAGTCAAACAGACAGAGAAAAGCCGAAGACAGGTATAGATTCACACAGACACACACACATAGGCTACCCACTCTTAAAACAGGTCCAATGTTTCAGCTAAAACAAAAACTTTGGATAGCACGCATCTTCCAATGAGGACAACGGACATGTTGCACTGTTATTAGTGGACATGCCACCTTATAAGGTGGCAAAGTCCACTATTGTTCTTCTTAAGTTTCTTCTTCTTCCGTCCAGTTTTTTTCCGGACTACTCCTCCTAGGGCTTTCGAGTTAGAGACACCGTTCCAACTCTGACACGTCCGGCCTGATCTCGATCGGTGTGCTTACATTCACCTTTTTGATATCTCTTGTCGTTCCCCGTTATCCCTCTTTTTCTTGTCGTTTTTTCCAATAGAAATGCATGGGGTGGGGGGGCTCCTCATTGAAATAAATGGGAAAACTGGCAACTGATGCTTATCCAGAAATGGTGTTCAGTCAAATAGTTTCATTCATTCATACATTCATTCATTATGTTAAGACACATTAGAATCGTATTAATGTCTATGCCCTTAAGGCAGTTATCTTTCCGTCAGCAATATAACACAGTAGGCCTATATTTATAGTTTTTGTCAATATTATGTGAGATATGAAGCATTGTTCTGGTTTTGAGACAAAAGTGGTCAACAATACATGTATAGGCCTACATGTAAATTTCCTGCACAAACAGGAGGGAAGCAATCTGAGAAAAATTACATCTCAAAGGGAAGCTTCAACAACAGCTGTGCACTACACAGGACAAAAACATTTCAGTTGGGCAAAATGCATAAAGCTCCAACATCTCACACACAGAGTCGAGGGGCCACATTGCAAAAGAGTTTCTCTCAGAAAAGCATCTTAATAAGCAGCTCCTTGTTTGGCAAGGAACATTTTAAACATCAAAAATCTTATTTATAAACAGCTCATAGCAGTCACAAAAGAAGAGACCATTGTACTTAGTGTGATAAAAGTTTTGGTATAAATGCACTGCTTAAACTTTACTAGAGAACTCTAACAGGTTGGTGATTGCATTCATTATAACAAGTCTTCTGAATGAGTTCTGTCTGAAGACTCTGCAAGATTTAGTTAAATGAATTTAATGAACAATGGAAAAGATGAGATTACATGACACAAAACAACATGGGCGTGCTAACAAGTAGTGTTATAAATAAGTAAGTGTCCGCTTGGCACAGGCCTCCATCTTCATTGGATGAGGCCTAGCGGGCAGATCACATATCCTGCTGTTGGAGATGTCAGGGGCAATGGCCTGCACCCTTGACTTGACGGGGACTGGCTAATGACGGTAGCTGGAAGAGGAGACGCTGCCTAGCTCCAATTTTCTATCAAATTACAATTTCTGTCAAATGACTTCCGGGGTTTGGGACACCAATAAGACTTGACAGAGACCAGCAAGTCACTGGAAAATCGATCGGTGGCGGTCTCTGTATGTATATTAACACACAGTGGTGTAAACACTATGTCATCAGACACACTGTCAGTTCCCCTAACATAGAACTTCTTTCTGTCTCCCTAAGACCTATGTATTTATCAAGAGAGTTTGGGAAGCTCTTTGTGTGCTTGGTTTATATCCCCCCGGATGCAAACTATAACAGCCTCCCCAGATACACCCAAGTTTATTCTGCCTCATTACCAACAATATGTGCCACGCGTGGTTCAAAAACCACAGAGCTGTGCTATGGCAACATTAGGAATGCCTACCAAGCCATAAACAAACCACCAGTAGGTGGGTCAGATATAGCCTCGCCCTCGCCAGCCCCGCCCTGTACTTTCATTTCATTTCGTACAGATGCCCTGTGTTCCAATATACATACTTTCTGTACTTATCGTACCTAGTTTGAGTATGAAGTGTGTTCCGATTATGATTTCACAGAAGTGTACCTAAAGTACCCTAGTGAGTAGTAGTGATTGGATCTGCCTTTACCCAATTGCTAATGCCTGGTCGTGACGTATGCAACGCGACGGCTTGTGAAGGATGATAGCTTCCCTACCATTTAGCCTAGCCACTTTCTTGGAAACGAACGGAGCAAGCTGGAAAATCAAACTTTTCCCAAAACGTGTGTGTAGTAGGGCCACAACATCTTTTCCACAGATAAAATTAAATAAACATTGTTCTTGTTCAGACTTCAGTTCCTGTATGTTCCGAAGCGTTCCCACAACGGAATGAATACCTTCCTGTACTACGTTCGCTGCCGCCATTGTTATTGTGCACAATGCGTAGCCAGTCAGACAATGTAACACACAAAACCGACGTCACCACTCACTATAACACTCCCACTTTCCGCTGATTGGGTAGGAAGAATTCTGTCCTGGAGAGAACGATTGTCAATGCAGCGGTCCCAGATCATCTGTACGAAATGAAATTAAAGTACAGGGCGGGGCTGACGAGGGCAAGGCTTGGTCAGATCACAACACTGTCTACTTATTGCCCTCATACCGTCAGAACCTGAAAGAAAGAGAAGCCCAAAGTAAGATCTGTACCTGAATGGGACCCTGACAGTTTGACAGCTCTACAAGGCTGTTTTGACTGTATGAACTGGGAGGTTTTTGACTGTGAGGACTTAGACAATCACGTTGAGACCGTTACAGCCTACATAAACTTTTGCGTGGACAGTCTGATCCCTTCGAAAAAAATACAAATGTTTGGCTACTCAAAACCATGGATCACAAATAATATAAAGAAACTGTTGGTGGAAAAGGAGCCGACGTTTAAAGCAAATGATTGGTGCAGGGGGAAGCAGATTCAAAGGGAAATACAGGCAAAAATTAATCATAGCAAGGGAATATATAAAGCAAAGGTGGAGCAGTCGTTGATCAATAACAACTCACAGTTGTCGTGGAGAGGAATGAAAACTATGATTGGACAAAATAATAAACCGAAACTCCCTGTGCACTCAATGGAAGAGGTGAATGCCTTGAACAAACATTTTGCTAGGTGGGAGAGCGGTCCGCGTGGACCACAGAACAGGGAGCGCACCCATTAGTGCAGGGAAATCACGTGGGTGTTCTCGCAAGTCAAACCCCGTAAAGCGGCAGGCCCTGATAAGCTGCCAAGTATTGTTCTCAGGACATGTCATGAACAACTCAGCCATGTTTTCTATACCTCACTGTACCCAAAATTTGGAAAACAACTGAAATTCTCTCTATGCCTAAAAACCGAGACCGTCTGGTCTGAACGACTTAAGGCCGGTAGCTCTTACCTCCGTAGAAATAAAGTTCTTGGAGCGGATCGTTCTGACCGACTTAAAAAGACAAACAGCAACTCAAATGGACGCACTCCAGTTTGCATACAGACAGAAAAGAGGTGTGGAAGATCCAATTACGACCATGTTAAATGCAATATACAAACACCTGGAATTACCTTCTTCATATGTGCGAATTTTTATTAGCTTTTAACACTATCCAGTCACACACACTCATGGAGAAGCTAGGAGCAATGGGAATTAACCACTCACTTCTGAAATGGATTTTGAACTTTTTAACCGACAGAGTTCAGTATGTCAGGGCAGCTGCAGTTGTCACTCATCTTCCATCAGTATAAGTAGGGGCGTTCCTCAGGGAGAACTATCCCCCCTTTTATATGAAAATTCCTAGGTTTTAAATGTTGTAAAGACCAAAGAGATGGTTATACATTTTAGGAAAAGGCTCCAACTCAAACCAGTTTCTGTACATGGGAGCGACATTGATCTAGTAGAAGAGTATAAGTACCTGGGTCATTGACAATAAGCTCACCTGGAAGGCATACTCTTGCAAGATACACAAAGGCTCAACAAAGACTTTACTTTTTAAGAAAATTGCGTAGCTTTAAGGTTGATACTGGACTTTTAAAGGTCCCATAGAATGCAAAACCACATTTACCTTGTTCTTGTGGAATTTAGGTAGCTTAAGGTATCCAACGGACTATACCGAAACTCCAAAAACCATCTTCCGCCTCGTTCTATATGCAAATTTCAGGCTACAATTTGCCGGGCTGAAAAAAAACAATCTGAAACTAGTGCTCTGTGTACGGCTAACGGCCCTAAGAAAATAAAGTGCGCGTGTAACAGGGGTTGTCCGGCATTTGCACTACCGTCCTCAAGAACCTTGCATTCAACGGAGTAGTTGATGTTTATCTACAACTAAACGTCACTAAACGTCAATCCGAGATTGGCCATTTCACCCCAGATTGTTTCGCCAACCTTGGGCTGTATCAATCCGGCTTTTCAGGAACACTACGCCTGAAACCAGGATCTATTCCAACTATTCTCCAAGCACAGCCGATTCTGCCGGTAGGTAACCACGCTAGAATTCAGTGTTTTTTGGTCTTGGTCTTTGTATGTACTGGTATTTCTATGGCCTTAACAGTTTGCCTACTTGATGCGACTTCGATATCCAGGTTATTGCGAAGCAAAAAAAACACTCGGTCACTAAAGTGTTGGTAGGCTAGCAATCTAACCATTACAATAGATAGCCTACTAATGTCGCATTTCCATTTATATATAATATATCCTGCAAGGATCGGCAACTTTGCTATTCATAAGTTCATAAGTGCAAATTCGGTTTGACAGCAATAGTCATAATTTCAATACATTTATTCTACATTAGTACTATGATTGCTTAGAGTATTTGGTATCATTTGAACACCCTGTTTCTGTACTTTCGTTTGATATGCGTGTCGTATCTGTGCGATGTCGCGTTCGCGAGTTATTGAACT